>JAWPHD010001466.1:0-319881 GCA_037043455.1 Cyrtodaria siliqua | reverse complement strand
GATTATTTTAGGGGTTAGACTGAAGAAACGCTTTCCGTTCGCGGCGAGGGTGGTTTGTCCATAAATAATTAATCATTTAAAACTTCTTATTCTTCCAGTACTGTGCTGGGTTCCTCTGGAACATCTTCGTGTGCTGGGTTCCTCTGGAACAGCTTCGCACAACGGTGAATATTTACATGAGTGATGGAAAGTTCAAGGTGAAGTTAAAACTTGCTCAACATAAACCCACAAAAGTGTTCGTACGAAGTGAAAGAAATTATAATCGATTTGTCCACAATTAATCATTTAAACTAGCTCAACATCAACTCACAAAAGTGTTAGTACAAAGTAAAAGCAATCCGAGTCTTCCAGAAATTACCTGAGTTGTCACTAGTCGTCCGCAAATAATGTCAATATTTACTACTGTTACGTCACTGATTTTAACACGCGCTAATTTGCATAATGTGGAAAGTTTCCGGCCAAGACAATTTAACCTTCATACTGAGTGTTTACAAATAAAAACCATAATAAATGAATAACTCACATATGCTGCTAGTGTTGTTTAATCATTTGTGCGCTCTGCAATTGTTGACATGTTCAGCATATTCCTGCATTTGTTGTCATTTTGAAATTTCCCACGGCAACCACATATTTTCTAGAAAGCCTTAGTTTCGCATTTGAACCCTTTAAATATTCTGCTGCACATATTCTATAGGACTTTGTGAAGGAGTCGGAGAGACTTTCAAATTATTTCTGAAACTCTACTCTAATCAGTCATAACTGAAACGTTGCACAGAAAACTGTTTTAAAGACAACAAATCAGAATTTCGAAACTAAAACTCCTATAGTGGGAGCCGGTGTTTGCGTTAGAAATGCTTAAAGCGTGACAACGACGATTTACCATCAAAATCGAGACACATAGATTAGCAATTATCTTCTTTTTTTTTTTCTTTTTTTTTTTTCCTTTTTTTTTTCTCCCGTTACCGTAAAGTTCGCTTGCGCTCGAAGTGCCTTCGGCACTTCTCGCTAGCTGTGCTCGCTATAACCAGTAATGTTCCAGAAAAATGAAAAAACACAAGTCATTCCTACAAATCGAGTGATGCTGATGATTTTGGTAATTACTTAGAGGTTAATATATGGCCGTGGTGTGCCTTTTGTCGATAATGGCACACCTAGTGCCGTCATGGCCCCGAGAACCGTGCACTAGGTGTGCCATTATCAACAAAAGGCACACCACGGCCATATATTTGCCTCTTTATTATATACCTTACTGTAGATGGAGAAAAATAAGAACAACAGCAACATTTTTATGACAAAATACGTTGACAAAGCGTACAAAGTGAATAATTTAAACATAGTAGTAGATCTAGCATAAGGTGCAAAAAAATGTTTGGCATACCTATTAAATTTATAAATAACGTTAAATTAGTTTTATTCCTTGTCTGTTTTTAAAAAACACATCTTTCACTTTAATATTTCAATATTTCAACATTTATTTACTGGGCATGAAAATTGCAGTTGGGATATCAACGTCCGCTCCTCAGTCATAGCGCTCCAATGTGACGTCTTTGTGTTGCTCGATTTTGTTGACGTCAGCGCGTGTGGACAGTCTGTTGCTACTGTGCCGATCTTCTATAATCCATAATGGTACAGTGTGCCGATTATGGATTTTGAAAAAGGACTGATAATTATTGTTTTTCTGTTAAAATATGTTACTAGTTATAGTAAGGTATTTAATACAAACCAATCTCTGTATTGTTTGAACAGTTTTAATTCTGCTTTTTTTTTCTATCGTTGTAAATAGACGATTTGCCTGGAATCTTTTCCTGTTGGTGCCATATAACCTTTTTGTGTTGGTGCACCATGAAACCCAATTCAACTCAAGTCAGTTCAGACCTTATCTTTATAACAATCCCACATGATATCTGGCCACTTCACTGGTTCAGATAGGAAGTGTCCCATCTGTTTCTAATAATGTCTGTGGTGATTATACATATATGTTAAAGCAAGCTATCATGGAAGATAAAATATTTGACAAAAACACCATTTATTTTTACTACATTACATTTTTATTTCATTTATTTGCTTCAGCATTCAATGCTATTTACAAAACAAATAATATAAGATCTTCTTTTAACAAATATAAACCATATCCCCAACATTAACAAATACAAGTCAACTTGCCAGTGGTATTAAATTCTGAACAACAATAGTTTATGTATCGGGCAAAATCACAAGGCCCATGTCTAGATATAAGCATTGAATAAAACACAATAAAAGCCAAAACTCTCGAACAGTTATGCGTTACTGCAAAATGATTCATGTGACCTCAGTCATTTATCCAAGATTCTTTTTGCGTTTGGAGGGGTATAAAATCATAACTTGTCTTAAAGAGACACAAGTAACCTTGATGAAGTATTCATCCAGTAAAACATAAGAACTTTGATTTAGTTACGGTTTATACATGTCATTTCTACACAAAAGCTGCATGTAAATATTTTTATATTTATTCTTTGCTATTCTGCCATGACTTTACTAAAAAGATGTGACTCCGATTCAGGGTTCGAATTTAGCATTGCAAACTCACAAAAAGTGAGCCAATTTGAGAAAAAGCAAGTTAGTTTTTTAGAATCACAAAAAAATGTGAGTGAACGTTTTTCGTGGAAAGTTATTTTATTAGCAAGATTATATTACCGCTTCATGTTAATTTATTGCATCCATTTCCTTCCAACCTTACAAATAAATCATGATAGTTATTCTACTTCAACTGAAAGGAGAACAAAGAATCCATTAAAAATACCTTTTTATGAGTTGAAAATATCTTGACTCGCCAAAAAAGTGTCTAAAAAAGTTGAATTTGACCCCTGTGATTAGTGATAGTTAAAATAAGTTGTTTTGCACTTTTCTGGAAATTATCAAATACGAGTATGATCTGCATGTAGAAAAACTTGCGCTACAACTTTCTGAAAATAACGATTACCATGTATCCCTTTACCATTATGGAGTACACATTTACTAGATCATAGCCCCATCTCCTGTATAGGGGTATTAGGTCAAGGTGTAGCACACCCATTGCATCACAGTATCAGCCTGGGGTGTGTCGGCCTGGGGTAGTCGGCCTGGGGTGTGTCTGCCTGGGGTAGTCGCATAATGGCGGTCAGTAATTAATTCTTGTTTCTTGTTTCTTTTTGTAGAAAAAGACATTTTCACTAATTTAAAGTGCCATTGTTCGTCTATAGCACATTGTAGATCTATCTGTTAATTTGTGGTCTATAGCCCATTGTAGATCTATCTGTTAATTTGTGGTCTATAGCACATTGTAGATCTATCTGTTAATTTGTGGTCTATAGCCCATTGTAGATCTATCTGTCAATTTGTGGTCTATAGCCCATTGTAGATCTATCTGTTAATTTGTGGTCTATAGCACATTGTAGATCTATCTGTTAATTTGTGGTCTATAGCCCATTGTAGATCTATCTGTTAATTTGTGGTCTATAGCCCATTGTAGATCTATCTGTTAATTTGTGGTCTATAGCCCATTGTAGATCTATCTGTTAATTTGTGGTCTATAGCACATTGTAGATCTATCTGTTAATTTGTGGTCTATAGCCCATTGTAGATCTATCTGTTAATTTGTGGTCTATAGCCCATTGTAGATCTATCTGTTAATTTGTGGTCTATAGCCCATTGTAGATCTATCTGTTAATTTGTGGTCTATAGCCCATTGTAGATCTATCTGTTAATTTGTGGTCTATAGCCCATTGTAGATCTATCTGTTAATTTTTCAAGTATTGTCAGGTTAAAATTGTGAGTTTTGAGGTTTTTTTTGCTTATATAAAAATGAGTGTATAAATACAATATCTTGGTATCTCAGTGTTTATGTTTTTAAAGGGAGCATTCATTCATGAGAAGTTCTTTCTTAGGAGATACATGACCCCCCCTTTTCTGTGGATATTTTGGCAGCATATGTGCCATATAGAGAATGTAAGTTATACTTTTTTAAATTAGGCCTAGATATGAATGACATTTAAATTTTAATACGGTACACAACTCGATGCAAACATCAATGGGACGGGTTACATCTCAAGATAGCCAAATTGCGGACAGTGTAATTTTATTTGCAATATTAGATTTCGAGCCATTTCTCCAACTTCATAGCTTAAGAGGACAATTAATGACATATAGAGGCAAATAAATGAATGTTCATTTTATATGAAACTGACCAAATATAGTTTTATATTTCATGAGCCTTATAAGGTGAATAAATTAAAGACTTATCAACAAGTTCTATATTTTTTTCATAAGAAATGAACACACATTTTAGATTCTTTTACAATATGACTTACTGTAATTTGTTTCTCATCCACAAGGAGTAACTAGCGATAGTCCTATTTCAAGTCCCTATCCCGCCAACAACAGTCAAAATTTACACCATATGTACACCATTTCTAAACCTACTGACGACAAGGTATATATGTAACTTACATATTTTGAGAATCCAAACTCTAGACACGATATTAACAGCTTTAACTATACTGGCCAAACCCCAGAACTGGGCGTCAAATTAAGTTACCAACTCAATTCATTTCATGAATATTCAGTCACGGGTATTTTAAGAACCTGTTAATAAACCTATACTTTTAATTGGCATATATACATTATTGTGTGTCTTGAATATCTGGATAGTTTTGAAAACTGTTTTGTAGTGTAATTTTGTCGTTATTTGGCGGGTTAGTTTCTTTAACAAATACAACGGGCTTCTTGTATATTATCATCTATGAACATTGCATAATGGCCGCCAATGTAATTACACATGTGGTAATGTTGAAAAAATATGAAACAACGTTGCGAAACATCTTAAATACAAGCGGTCATTTGATAAAAAATGAATGTAGTACATGTATGAGAAAATGTGAGAACATTTATGGGGTGATAGACTAGCAAACTAGGAAAAAAAAGCATTTTCAAAGCCAAGGGCAGGCACACCTGTATGTTAAGAGTAAATATATATATATATATAAAACATATTTGCAAAATAAAATATATTTTCCCTACCTACATACCCTATTTCTTTTCAGTGTGTAATAGGAACCTATTATATAATTTTATTTGTCCTAACCTGTCATTCCCATCCAATTCTCTCAACATGTACTGACCCCACGCTGGGAAAGCCAGCAAAAAACCCACGCTGGGAAAGCCAGCAAAAAGAAATCCTTCAGGTTCAAAGCTTGGCCCTGAGCTGCTTCAGTTTATTAGACTCTCAGCCAGAATGTGCAAGTTTTAACCCACATCAAATCTACATACTGAAATATGTAATGTATAATGGCACACAAACATCTATATAGAAAATGTGACTAGTTGCTATTTGTATCTAATAATATAGTGCAATATTAAAGCAAACGTGTGATGTGGAAGTATTATATTAGAAAGTTCTAAATAGCAATTGTCACGAGACCACTATGTTTTATGTGTATCAAGTTTGATAAATATATCTTGAAGGTTTCTGGAGCTATGCTTCAGAAACAAACATTTTGCTGAAATTAACTTTAAAACAGAAATTCTTGTTTCTATGAAAAAAGACATACATGTAAACAATGGCATCTAACGATTATATACAGTAACAAGCAACAACGGTGGTGTGAACGCCGGATTGCGACTTCAACATTTTAACTGAAAAATCTAAGTAAAAAACGGTGATAGTTCAGGTAAAATACATGACAGAGTTATGGTTCTTGTCATATAACATTGTGTAATGACAAAACGTGTGTCAAGTTTCAAAGCTTTCCGACAATTCTTTTTGAGAAATGAGGAAAAAAATAAACTTTAACCAAAAACTTTAACCAAAACGCATAGACGGACAGACAGAAATTGCCAAACTATAAGCCTGGATTGTAGCAAATCCGACTAAAAAGGCACCACAAGACAACTTACTCTCCTTCGTGTAAGTCATTAGTATGTAATATCATAACCTCGCAGAAAAAATCGTCTACTGACTAGGAAGCGTGACAATGACTAGTTTAATATGTATCACATTTCAGAAATTATTATTTTGACTCACGGAAATGCGTAAAATATTGATATAAGAATGTTCTACATATCTAACGGCACTGCCACACCATCAGGTTGACATATGTTCTAATTCTGAATAAAAACACTTTGAAATCATGAATGTTTAGGAGTGATGCATAAATGCAAATTGATCTTGTATCCATAAACATACCAATTTATATCTATATTTCAAAAAGAACCACAAAACCAGTAGGCTGATGTGTGTAGCAAGTTCCACAAGACAGTTCAAGGTGTAGAAATTATGCTTAAACTTGAAAGAAATCCAAATGGTTGGCATTTAAAAATGTGAGACTATTAAATAGTGCACAACACACCGCAAAGCAAGTCATGTGACATTAAAACTGCGACTTCATTTGGTTTCATTTCAGTGCATTTCTAAGTAAAAATATCTCAAATAATGAAATGCATACAAAACAGGTCAAATAGTATTGAAAGTTTGACTTTTGCACTATATCAGGTGTCTAAACCTTCTAATTTGTGTTTAATTGCTAAACTAATGGATTGCCATTAAAAAAGTTTTGCCATTAATTGACGATATATTGTCCAATTTGTGTTTTATGGCTGAGCTAACAGGTTGCCATTAAAAATGTTTTGCCATTAATTGACTGATATATTGTCCAATTTAAGCGAAGAGGTTATCATTAAAATAGTTTTGCCATTAACTGACTGATATATTATTGTCCAACATGTATTGTAAGGCTGAGCTAACAGGTTATCATTAAAAAGGTTTTGCCATTAATTGACTGATATATTTTCCAATTTGGGTTGAACGGTTAAACTAATGGGTTCACCGTTGCCATTAAAAAGATTTTGCCATTAATTGACTGATATATTATCCAATTTGTGTTTTACAGATAACAGGCTGCCATTAATCAAAGGTTTTGCCAATAACTGACTGATATATTGTCCAATTTGTGTATTATGACTAAGCTATCAGGTTGCCATTAAAACGATTTTGACATTAATTGACCAATATATTTTGTAACAAAATTCAATATTTCAAAACAGATACCTCTATAATAAATATAAACAACCATATTTCACCCACTAATTACAACAGTGTGATGACACTCAGATGTTTGTTACAAAATCAATATATACTGAAAGGAAAAAGAAACGCAGGGTGCGTATTTCCGCTATATATTGTATGTTTAATATGCTACTGCTAATCGAATGGTACAGGGCGACATTAGGCTGTCCTTTTAGAAAGAAGGTTTAAACAGCACTGAACACACCAATGGTTACCCCTTTAAAGTTTCATTATCGTCAGAATGTGCATTTGGCTTAAGTAGGTGAGCAAACTTAGGCTTTAAATGTTGCAATCACTTAACATTAAATACAGTACTGAACTGGCTCAATTTTTCAAAGAGATTGAATGTTGTTTAACGGCTCATCAACACAGTATAGGTTATTTAGAGCCGCCCCAGAGAGAGGGGAAGGATACATAGGAATCCGGGAACCTGCCCTACTCTTATTATCGAATAGATTCCTATGGTTCTTTAACGTGCTCGGAGGATAGACCGATACACGGGACCGCCCGGTTTACGTCCCCATCCGACGGACGAGGCTAAGGTTTTTCAAAGAGGAACTTCAGCATTTATGAATTTCTTGTTACAACGTGTACTGTGATTAAAACGTCTACAACATCACAGTTGTGTCCTTTCTCTAACTAACTGCACTTTTTTTTTTTACAAAACATCTTGGGATTTCCTTGGAATATATATGGAATAAAGTGTGCAGTATATGCAATATATAGCGGAAATATGCACCCTGTGTTTCTTTTTCCTTTCAATATACAATAGCACTGCCTAAAAAAGATGCTCATTAAAGACGGTATCTAATTAAACATGATATCGTTAATACACAAAACTAGTTCTTTAAACTGGAATGATATTTCATACATTTAAACATGAGAAATAAAATAAGAATGTTTATGAAGTCCCAGAAATGATTGCCGGAAATAAACAAAAAGATGCGTTTCTTACGAGTCAGTATAATCTACAAGCAATATAATATCAGAACTCTAAAGTAAATGTATCATACAATACAGCACACTATAATATTATTAATTTATCAAAATCACAAATGTTCAAGCTTATTGCCACATATATTCTATACCATTTTTAATCAATCAATATAAATCTCATATAAATCACATATAAATCATCAAGACATAAAGAATATGACACCACCTACTAACTACTAAAACATGTACTAGCCATTTGTCATGTTTTCATAGTTCGTCACTAAAAGAATGAACACATTAAAACATTGTTTTCAATAAATCACAAATAAATACACAATTAAAAACAGGGCAATATGATTATAGTTATAGTTATAATGGATTCTGTTTTTAGGAAGCTTATGTACATTTCCCAAGCTTCTAATTATAATATGAAAACTGCAGTTAGGAAATTGCATATTTCAATACAACTTGAAAGAAAGATCCGTACAGAAATAATTCTTTAACATGTTTATAAAAAAGATACCTTTTGCCTCAACAGCAATTTGAAGTTGTGTAAAAAATTAAACTAAATGTCTATAAAATTGCGACTTCAAAACTGACAATTTCTAAAACAAGAACCCTAAACTATTCTGTTGTTAAACAAAAGGCGTGTATATATTTATCGAGTACATGCACACAGAAGAATAGTCTAAATACAAGGAATGATATTCTTCCAAAAAACTAATACTATTGACTTGATAATGTGTCTATGACACACGGATGCCCCACTTTAGCGCTATCAGTCACATAACGGACATAGGGCAACACTATTTGCCCATTTCATTATCGTGCTGGGGTTTTAACATAAAGCTATTGGAACATATCTGTATTTACACTCGGGTTACACACATAAGTTAATATAACATGAGCAATATCACTTCATAGTTTACCTTACCCTAACATAATACTTGTAATACATCGACCAAGATAAATTTGTGTAAAAAAACATGATCCGATACTTATATTAGCATGTAAATTTTCTTTTTGCATAGTTTTCTTTCCTTTATTCTCTAACACTATTTATTTTTACTGGTACTTCTTTTACAAGCAAACAAACCAAACTAATATTACATGACTTCTTTTCAGATCAATTTGCCAAGAGGATGAATTCTGTAAAAGGACAACAAATTTGTATTAAATGTGTTATTCATTGACAATTTATTGCATCAACTCAAACAATTAGCCATGTTTCTCTACCTCATTTTATCTTGATCAATTAACAGTTTTTTAAAGGGACACACAGTAATCTTGAGATTAAAGACATCCAGTATCGTGTTCTATTCTTTGCCCTGGAACCAAACGGTATCAAAATGAAATAGAGGTTCTGATTTTAATGCCTTATAAACACTTCAAGATTGCCGTTTGTCCCTTTAAGCTTCGGCGATTCCAAAACAATCATAGATTTGACATCTCCTCAGACAAATATTATTTTAGGAAAATGACTACAACATGTATATATAAACATCTACTGTATTTATTCTCAGAGCCGCCATCCCTCTAACTGATGCACATGCACCTATTCAGTAAAAAAAAAAAAAAAGTGAAGCACCAACAGTGATGCGAATGCCGGATAGCAAATACAACATTTTAATTGAAAAATCTAAGTAAAAATGGAGGATAATTCCGGTAAAATACATGACAGAGTTATGGCTCTTGTGTAATGATAATGAACATGTGTGACAAGTTTCAAAGCTTTCAAGCAATTTGTTTTCGAGAACAGAAGCAAAACAAGAACTTTAACCAAATGCCAAAACGCGTAGACGGCTAAACAGATGGACAGACAGATGGAAATCGCCAAACTATAAACCTGGATTTGCTACGCAATCCGGCCAGAAATGTAATTAACGTTATAAATACTGTAATCCAAAAGCATTGAATAACAAGAACAATATAAACTCTGAATGTTTGCATGAAATATGCCATAGTGTAATAATTCTGATAAGACTAAATGGTCATTTGACTTATTGTCAAACACAAGGCACGACGGCTCAAATCTTATAACGCTTGAAAACGACACAGCACAGATAATCTTATCCATGGGACTATTACATGCATGGTATGGAACTGAAGCAATCTCAAGGTCATTCTGTCCTTGTTTTACATTTTTACAATTTTGCCATATGTAATAAACATATTATTCTCATATGATTCTTATATTGAAGAGCCACATTGTGACATATGATTCTCATATAAAACCCATCATATGATATTTATATAATTGGAGTTTCATATAATTATCATATGAGAATAAATTCATAAAAACTTCATTTTTAAAACACATTTTCATATGATTCTCATAAAAAAATATTTTTCAACTTTTTTATGGTTCTCATGTGATAGTTTTATGATCTCATGTGATAGTTTTATGATTCTCATGTGAGAGTTTTATGATCTCATGTGATAGTTTTATGATTCTCATGTGACAGTTTTATGATTATTATATGAAAGGTTTTATAAGAATCATGTACTTCTGCTTTTATATAAGTATCATAAGTAACTAGAACTATCACCGAAGGTGATAAATACTCCCGCTTAAATTTTAAGTCAAAGGGTTATAATTCTATAATAAATTATGCAATTAACAACGGGTGATGTAGAGGGAGATAAGGTCATCAGTTGTTATGTGTATATCAAGTTTGGGACCAACCCATTCAAAACTGTTTCAGGAATGCAAGTAACAAATAATATGTGTTGTGCGATGGGACGGGATGGAACAAAAATGTGTTATGCGACGGGATGTTACGGACAATTGAATTGAATTGGGTTTTATAGTCGCCAGCTAAGGTCATATGGCAACTTTCCAGCTTCCACTGTTGGAGGTAGAACCCAGGTGCCCCTCCGGGCAATTGTCGTGCATGAACGGGCAACTGGGTAGAACCACCGACGTTCTGCAAGCTAGCTGGATAGCTTCCTCACATAAAGGTTCTGTTACAGACAACATGATTCCTATATAGCCCCACTTGTGAAAGCGGGTATAATAAGTATCATATACAAATCATATGATTCTTATATGTGGCAAAATTGGTAATGCAGGACTGTTGATTTGCTCTTAAGATATGCAGCCCCTGCAATTTTGCTAATTGCAATATCCTGGGTGGGTCTATAAGAATAAATACAGTATAACAGTTTTGTAAATTCTTCGACACTATCATCTTTGCCATGTTTTTATTTCGTTGACGATCCACATCAGTGACTCCTTGTCAGGATCACATGCAACAAGATGAAGTTTATTGTCGCTTCCACCCTCCACACATTTATCGTACTTCGTATGACGGATAAGGCCGGTTTTCTGAAGAAGAAAATATGTTAATTTTAGCACGTGTCATGCGTATAGCAGGGAACAACCATATCTCTCCAACTGACATGTCACCAGTACTTAGATATACCGCCCTAATGCTGATGTCGGAGTATACTGACAATAGGTT
Organism: Cyrtodaria siliqua; assembly: GCA_037043455.1. Lineage (NCBI taxonomy): Eukaryota > Metazoa > Mollusca > Bivalvia > Adapedonta > Hiatellidae > Cyrtodaria > Cyrtodaria siliqua. Next base: position 308,403 of record JAWPHD010001466.1, on the reverse strand, counting down.
ATATTACAACATAGTTGCACATGCTTTATTATACAGTGACACAACGTCGTGCTGTTGTTTGTCGGAGGTATCATTTTGGTTTGATTGGTTGAAATGGATAAATGATTGATAACTGGCGACATGTTAATTGTCAGACTGGGTTTAGAATTTAGAACACTCATTTCTCATCAATGCAACCAGGTTTCAATTCTATAAGTGACTTGCTAAAAGTCACCGAGTTGCTATAAAGGACTCTCTTAAGTTCACAGTGACTATAAATGACCTGCTCAAACCCATCTGTGTGTGAGGCACACTGTCTATTGTGTAATAAAATAAAATATACATTTATTGTATACTTTCCAGTGAAATAGTGGATTTTATGATAAAATTAAAACCTTATATTTTCATTGTTTATATTTCACGTGAAAACATAAATGAAGCCATGCAACTTTTGACGTCATTGTTTGACGTATTATGTTTTTCTGCATAAATGTCCAGGTTGTGAGTATATATATAATGAATAGAATATGTGTTGGTTTGTTGTGAATATAGGATATATTTTCATCTCGAAGTGAGAAAACTCAAATATTTTCACACATGCTAAAGCACTCGTGAAAATATAAGTTTACTGACTTCTCGATGAAAATAAATCCTATATTCACTCAAAACAAACAAACATCCTCTATATAAAGTTTTCGATCAGTAGAGTTTATAAATACAGTTACAGACTGACCTCGTCCCACTGCCAGAATCCCACAGGTTGTGTATCACAGAATGCCATGTGTAACGTATCGCCCGATTGAGACTCTATACACCGTTCTCCAACACCCATCTGACCTTTAACATTCAGTCGGAACATCTGCAAATGTGCTAAAAACTTGTCGAACAGTTTTCCAAAAATCATTTTATACAAAAATCATTTTGGCATTTGTAAGTCAATCATTATGATCATGGTTCAGAATGGACGTATATATCATGTGCCATTAAAGGCACACTATTAATTAAATATCATGTGCCATTAAAGGCACACTATTAATTAAATATCATGAACCATTAATGGCACACTATTAATTAAATATCATGTACCATTAAAGGCACAATATTAATTAAATATCATGTACCATTAATGGCACACTATTAATTAAATATCATGTACCATTAATGGCACACTATAAATTAAATATCATGTACCATTAATGGCACACTATTAATTAAATATCATGTGCCATTAAAGGCACACTATTAATTAAATAAGCCATTTATATTTATGATTTCAGTTTGTTATAATATGATTGATGAATATCAGATATTACCCATTGGGCCGGGTGCTTTCATTTTATGCATGTAATTGCCACTTTATGCATATGTCACTATAATAAACAATTTACGTACTTGTAACCAATTTTTGTTTTAATATTTATTCTCAATATACTTTTCAAAGTTCGGAAATATTGAACTAATAGGAGTATAGTAAACATAATAAATACCTAAGCAATTAAAGTCTTCTCAAACAAAATAAACTATATACGTTACCCGTAACATTCAGTGCACGTGCAAAACATGCTATTATTGTACTAGTGTCTAACCGAATAGAACCTCAAACAGTTAACTATAAACAAATGTAAACATATATAGGTTAACTATAAACAAATTAAAAAATAAACAGGATTTTGCGCAAATGCTCATTTATTATTGAATTTATTAACAAGTTGACATAAAATGATATTGTGTGACGTTTTTTCCAAACATCACAATATTTTTGCAGAGTTTAATAAATTTAATAATAAATTCACAAACTATCGAATAATATTATCATTTCTGCCAACTTGTTTAATACATTCTATAATAAATTAGCACAAATGTGAGATTCTATTTCACATAACTCTCATCTTATAATGTCAGAAAGCGTGCCTAAGTTTGTACTCATTGTGTTCAGTTATGCCACTAGTGGACTAGTGACCGATTAGAATTATGTTAATACACTGCAAAGCTGTGTTATGTGATAAAGCAATGTTCATATGCAAAAATCGCGATCTACACATTTTAATTTTTTCAACAAACTAACTTGAATTCAGACACCTGAATGTATTAATTGATAAACTGATGTACAGCTTTACATTAATTTGACAAAACAATTCAACTATTAAACTCTAAATTAAAAAAAGTTAGCTTATCAGCCACACATGAAATGATCAACAAAGTAAATCATTTGAAATTAAAATTGACTTATAAGTTGAATGGGTAAATGGTGTTTTTTGGTACGTCGACACAAACAGATCATATTGTGCGCAAAACCCTATAAGTCGAAGCAAACACATCTCAATAAATGCTGTCATAAAGGCACCACGTCTTATCTATGTACTTAATGCGTGCATGTCCTGATCTATTGCTGCACTAGTACAATGTAACCGGCATACTTTAAACCATGCTTTGCATGTACACTGAAGCGTGCTGAAAATGTGCTGATAATGTCCCACGTTAGTTAGAAATCAAAACCAAGATGGTAGCCCGACAGAGGGTGTGATAAAAGGGCCACCATTGTCAGTGATCAAATATACTCAAATATATTCTAATTAAACCCACAATAGGACCACAATATGATGTTCTCATACACACCTCTAATATCGTTGGTGTAGATTGTTTTAAAATCAAAACAGACAAACCTGAGCTTTAAATGAAAACATATTTTAACATTGAATTTTTTTTGTGATATTGGTTTGGTTATATTTGTTTGGTTATATGGGATTGATTATATTGTTTGGTTATATTGGGAAATGTGTGAACTCAGGGGAGATGGAGATTAGATGATGTTTGTTCCAGATAATTTTATGTGACGAAACTGATTCTCCTGGAGAGTAGGTAGCTACTAGCTATTCATTTATATGCAAAGCAAGGTGTACAAGACATAGATGATCTTACATGAGTGACTGTGTATTACTGATTTTAATATACAAGCTGGATAAAATGATATGATACGAGACTCTGCCGAATATCCTATCCTATCTTTTTATCCAACGAGTTTGTTAAAGTCAACTATACACAGTCGCGAATATAAGGTTCTATTTATTACATATCACACCTACGACATGCTAGTTTCACTTTAATGCTGTCAATTAATGATGTCAGCTAAGTTACGCGGCTGTAAAGTGTTCACCCTACAAATAATGCGACACCTTAAACCAAATTTACCCACATGCATTTTACAAAGTAAACATTCAAATAATGATAAATATTCAAGGTGTTTGGACATATCGTATAATATACCATGCAAACAATTGGGACTTAATGCTTTACTGTAAGCAAACACAGTGATTCAGTCCTCATTTGAATTCATAATACGTTAGTGTATTACGATAAGTAAGTCATGGCTGTATTACACTCTCAGAAGCCATGTTTGTCCTCATTTGCATCTATAATACACTAGTGTATTACTATAAATAAGTCATGGCTGTATTACACTCACAGAAGCCATGTTTGTCCTCATTTGCATCTATAATACACTAGTGTATTACGATAAATAAGTCATGGCTTTATTACAATCCCAGAAGCCATGTTAAATATTCATATCCTTCCGCTTTTCAAAAAATTAAATACAAATATTTGGCTTAAATATCACTCCCAATTAACATATTAACTCATTGGGAGAAAAGTCATGCTATAAACGCTTTTCTTCATGGTGTATATGTATGTCATTTAACATAATTATGGAAAAACCAAGCTATGAAGATTGTTATTTTGGTTGTGTATCATTTTTTTTATATTGGTAAGTCAAGCTACGAAAATTATTGTTCTTTTCAATTTCATGACAACACAGTAACTTAAACAAGTTTACGACCTTATAGTCACCTGGCCCGCTTCTGATTTCTTCGTTACGCTATGCTACAAGGATCCAAAACCAGGGCCTGGGGAAAATAGGACATTTGAAATCGTCCCAATGTTTTGGGCAATTCTGGCGAGATTTTGAGAGATTCAACGAGACTTTCAAAAAAACATATTTTTAAGTTAATTTAATAATTTCTTATTTTTAACTTAAGAGAAGCAGCAAGTAACGTTAAAAAGTTTAACTGATGCATCAACAATTGACATTATACGTTTATTTACATGACATCACGCAAACTCGACTTGATGTGCGTGAAAAAAATGCGCGAATAAATTGTGCTAATCGCTAGTGGGTGCTTTAATTAGCCTAATCTGCCCAGACCGATATCTGCAAGTAAGACATATGCATGATACGGTCTAGCTGGCCGAGACTAATATAAGCCTAGACACTGGAAAAGAAATGATAAGTAAATAAAAAATAATCACATACTGATCCCTTCAAAAAGTAAATTGAAGGTTCAACATAATTACCGTAAAGAAGAAGAGATGCACCCGCGAGATATTAACGTATGTATAGTCCAGGTCTCAATGTGAGTATTAACGTATGTATAGTCCAGGTCTCAATGTGAGATATTAACGTATGTATAGTCCAGGTCTCAATGTGAGATATTAACGTATGTATAGTCCAGGTCTCAATGTGAGTATTAACGTATGTATAGTCCAGGTCTCAATGTGAGATATTAACGTATGTATAGTCCAGGTCTCAATGTGAGTATTAACGTATGTATGGTCCAGGTCTCAATGTGAGATATTAACGTAAGTATAGTCCAGGTCTCAATGTGAGATATTAACGTATGTATAGTCCAGGTCTCAATGTGAGTATTAACGTATGTATAGTCCAGGTCTCAATGTGAGTATTAACGTATGTATAGTCCAGGTCTCAATGTGAGTATTAACGTATGTATAGTCCAGGTCTCAATGTGAGTATTAACGTAAGTATAGTCCAGGTCTCAATGTGAGTATTAACGTATGTATAGTCCAGGTCTCAATGTGAGTATTAACGTATGTATAGTCCAGGTCTCAATGTGAGATATTAACGTATGTATAGTCCAGGTCTCAATGTGAGTATTAACGTATGTATAGTCCAGGTCTCAATGTGAGTATTAACGTAAGTATAGTCCAGGTCTCAATGTGAGTATTAACGTATGTATAGTCCAGGTCTCAATGTGAGTATTAACGTAAGTATAGTCCAGGTCTCAATGTGAGTATTAACGTAAGTATAGTCCAGGTCTCAATGTGAGATATTAACGTATGTATAGTCCAGGTCTCAATGTGAGTATTAACGTATGTATAGTCCAGGTCTCAATGTGAGTATTAACGTAAGTATAGTCCAGGTCTCAATGTGAGTATTAACGTAAGTATAGTCCAGGTCTCAATGTGAGTATTAACGTAAGTATAGTCCAGGTCTCAATGTGAGTATTAACGTATGTATAGTCCAGGTCTCAATGTGAGATATTAACGTATGTATAGTCCAGGTCTCAATGTGAGATATTAACGTATGTATAGTCCAGGTCTCAATGTGAGTATTAACGTAAGTATAGTCCAGGTCTCAATGTGAGTATTAACGTATGTATAGTCCAAGTCTCAATGTGAGGTAGTAAAACTGTTTCATGCATTTTTTAAAACAGCCAATACTTCAGCAGGTTCAAATAATCCAAACATTGATAAAATCATTCAGAACTCACCAGACATGGGTTAGTATTGAATTCATGGCAAACAGGTGTAGGATAAAACAGGACCAGAAACAAACCGTAGGCTCAGCGGGGACATACAGACCGAGTTGTTTTGTTAAATGGTTCCCCAACAATTTATATAGGTTATTATGAGTCAACGGTACCAGAAACAAACTGTACGCTCAGCGCGGATACGAACACTGAGGTTATATGAAATTAACTGAATACTTGTTTTGTTGAATGATCCCCCAACACAGTATGTAGGTTATTAACAGTTGATTTCAAAGACGGGAGTTGGATAGAAACCAGTTAAGGATCAACTTAATCTTAACATCAAATAGATTCCACTGGTTTTTTTTATGCACTAAGAGAGAAAACCTTCCAGAACTTGAGCTGAATTGAGGTTTAACAGTGCACCAACTCACAAAGGTTATATGGGACCAACACGAATAAAAATTTTAAACCTACTTTCTAGATAAAACTAACCTTCTCACCAGCAGAACAGCAGAATCGCTGCAAATTCCTTTCAGAACTTAAAACTTCCTGTGTTTAACATTCCCTTCAATTTAAAAAATCTGCGACCATTGGTATTGAGTCCAGCATACTAACCACAAGACCCGAGTTCACTGGGAGCTTACAGGACAGCGTGCTGGACTATCAACCTATTAAACAGTCATCATAAAAGATGTAAGCAAAGCTCATTTGTTAGTTATGACTCTTAAAGCCTATAATATTCATTTCAGTACACCCTGCTGCATAATATTCATTATAAACCCTGCTATATAATATTAAGGTTTTTTCATCCTGATATATACTCGGTAAAAAAGTTTTGGACCAGGGTGTATAAAGTCATATAAAAATAAAACTAGTGGACAGAATTTAAGTATCTTTTTTTAGAAACCAAGGTCTACCCTATCCGGTTAATTTGGTACCAGAAACATTAAATTCCAAGCAAGATTTGATTTTAAAAAAATATCGCGAACACACAAAGGGTCTGTAAAAAATGTTGCAAAGTCCATTAAAAGTAACAGTTACGGACACATTCGAGTAACCAATAAAAAGATTATTATTTTTTCGCAAAGTTTCATTGTAAACGATAATTATTGTTGATTGTTGATCTATTGTGAATTATCAACTGAGATAATAAGGGTTATGGTCGAATGTCAAGGTTCAGCGATCATTGTACGGGTTCGAACACTGCCATGGTCCATAACCTTTTTTACAGGGTATATAATACTCTTTTCAGTATATCCTGCTATATAATATTCATTTCAGTACACCCTACTATGTAATATTCAATTCAGTACATCATGCTATATAATATTAATTTCAGTACACCCTGCTATGCCTTATTCATTTCAGTACACCCTACTATGTAATATTCAATTCAGTACATCATGCTATATAATATTAATTTCAGTACACCCTGCTATGCCTTATTCATTTCAGTACACCTCACTATGTAATATTCAATTCAGTACATCATGCTATATAATATACATTTCAGAAAACCCCATTATATAATATTCATTTCAGTATACCCCACTATATAGTATTCATGTACACCCTGCTGTATAATATTCAATTTCATTACACTTCTATATAATATTATGAAAATATTCATTTTCAGTACACCCCACTATATAATATTCATTTCAGTACACCCTGCTATATAATATTCATTTTCAGTACACCCTGCTACATAATATTCATTTTAAGTACACCCTGCTATACAATATTCATTTTCAGTACACCCTGTTATATACTATTCATTTTCAGTACACCCTGCTATACAATATTCATTTTATGTACACCGTGCTGTACAATATTCATTTTCAGTACACCCTGTTATATACTATTCATTTTAAGTACACCCTGCTATATAATATTCATTTTCAGTACACCCCGCTGAGTCCTACTTCATGTGCAAAAGGCTGACTTTTTCCACCGCAAAGCTATATATGCGAGCTGTTAACTATCCCTTACATACCTTCATTTGTTTTCTTTTTCTCTATTTAAACAAACATATCGCAGCTGAACTTTGTAAACATAATTGAAATAACAAACTCTTAAAATATAAGTTACTCATAAATAACCCATGACAAACAAATGCAGCCAAGTGGTCTGAAATAGTCAAAACTGATCGACAAAAACATCTTTCTCCTTACTACTTCTGCATGGAACTTAATTATGATTTGATTCGACACAATGAAATCACCTTTATCTTTATCTCCCTCTGGGGTCACCTTACATTATTTTTATATTCTAAAAGCGATGGAAGAAAATTTCTAAATTGTTAATTTTTTATCCGGTTTTATTAGTATCTTGACTAGAGAGGAAACCCAGTTACTATGGGCATACCGAGGGGTGAGTGTGAAACTAGCATAACTATATAGAAATAATGAACAAGATACAGTGGTCTGGCATGGTGTCCTCACTATGATACATGTATAAAGCTGTTAGTACAAAAATTAAATGTGTCATGTGTCACAGTTTGACTTAGTGGTACTCAACTGTGCATGCTTGATATTGGTCATTGGACATGTTGGTAAGTGCATATAGTAAATATTAAATGTGCATTAATATTATAAATACAGAATAAGTCTAAAACATAAATGAGATCTCAAAGAAAAACAGATGTAGAGTAGACAAATGAGATCTCAGAGAAAAACAGATGCAGAGAAGACAAATGAGATCTCAGAGAAAAACAGATGTAGAATAGACAAATGAGATCTCAGAGAAAAACAGATATAGAGTAGACAAATGAGATCTCAGAGGAAAACAGATGTAGAGTAGACAAATGAGATCTCAGAGAAAAACAGATGTAGAGTAGACAAATGAGATCTCAGAGAAAAACAGATATAGAGTAGACAAATGAGATCTCAGAGAAAGACAGATGTAGAGTAGACAAATGAGATCTCAGAGAAAAACAGATATAGAGTAGACAAATGAGATCTCAGAGAAAAACAGATGTAGAGTCGACAAATGAGATCTCAGAGAAAAACAGATGTAGAGTAGACAAATGAGATCTCAGAGAAAAACAGATGTAGAATAGACAAATGAAATCTCAGAGAAAAACAGATGTAGAGTACACAAATGAGATCTCAGAGAAAAACAGATGTAGAGTACACAAATGAGATCTCAGAGAAAAACAGATGTAGAGTAGACACATGAGATCTCAGAGAACAGATGTAGAATAGACAAATGAAATCTCAGAGAAAAACAGATGTAGAGTAGACAAATGAGATCTCAGAGAAAAACAGATGTAGAGTACACAAATGAGATATCAGAGAAAAACAGATGTAGAATAGACAAATGAAATCTCAGAGAAAAACAGATGTAGAGTAGACAAATGAGATCTCAGAGAAAAACAGATGTAAAGAAGACACATGAGATCTCAGAGAAAAACAGATGTAGAGTAGACAAATTCAGAGAAAAACAGATGTAGAGTAGACAAATGAGATCTCGGTCATCTTGAATTTTTATCAAGCATTAAAATTAACATCTCAATTTATTATTCCTGGCTTTAAACCTGCTTGTATATTATACAGTTAAATGAAATTTTGAGATTTCATTTTGTCTTCATATTTCATCATAAGTTTAAATATATTATTGGTGCAATATAATCAACAGTTTATTATATTCAAAAATAATTTGCTTTATACTGTTCTTGTACTTAATATAAATGACTGAAAAAAATGGAAAGTTATGAAGAAAAAATTACAGGACGCCACAAGTTTTTAAAAAAAAACTTGATCGCTGCGTGTCCCTTTAAAAAGAAACAGATGATTGTAATGTAGTCATATTTTAAACTTGAGGAAAGCAATAACTAACCCCGTTTTACATTGTTTTGTCACTGACAATCAAAAATCTGTGTAAAACATTAAAATATTACAATGTCAAAAAGCAGTACTGATCACGTATTTAGTAAAATAGTTATTGTTTGGGGCGCTCGTTTCAGCCAGTTTTTCTGCAGTAGCTTAAGCAATTTATAAATTGCATACATCAATTATATATCATTAGAACTGGCATTTTTAGTGGTAAATAAAAATACTTTAGTTTTGAAAATCGGTTGAGAATAAATATTTTACAGCCAAAATCATTTTTTGATGGGTATTTCCTTGTTGGTGGGACAGCAGAAATTAAGAAATTTCAAATAACTTCTGCTGGCCTTTACATTTTGCTATAAAACTTTCAGGACGTCTTAATTTATGAATATCCAACAGTTTAAAACCATTTTTGGATAAACATTCTTAAAAAAACAAGAGGTCAATGACCTTGAAGCTCTACTGATACGTTTTTGATAGCTAGATCAGCATTCCTGTGAAGTTTCATGAAAATCTGTCCAGTAGTTTCAGAGGAGTAGTCGCTACAAGTTTTTACTATATAACTCTATGTCAACAAAGATGGCCGTGGCAGCCATGTTTAATGTTGAATCAAAATAATTTTCAACAGGGCTGATCATTTTAGAAAAAGTCCCATATCAAATATCACATAGTTTTCAAGAAGTAGTCGCTACACGTTTTTTAAAAATCTATTTTTAGCTGTGGCGGCCATCTTGAATTGCTAGGATCTACTAGACATCAAGAGCAACATTTCTGTCAAGTTTCATGAAATTCCATCAAGTAGTTTCAGAGGAGTAGTCGCCACAAGATTTTCCAATATAACTCCATGTAGACAAAGATGGCCGCTGGTGGCCATGTTTGACATCCATTCAAAATGAACTTTGGTTAGGACCAAATACATGTTGTGCCAGTCATTTTGGTAAAGGTTCCAAATCAATATCTCTTAAGGTTTTTCAGAAGTAGTCGCCACAAAATCACATTTTCAAAATGTATTTTTAGCCATGGCGGCCATCTTGAATTTCCGGCCGACCTGAATTTTCGCTAGGATCAACTAGACATCAAGAGCAACATTCCTGTGAAGTTTCATGAAAATCCTTCAAGTAGTTTCAGAGCAGTAGTCGCCACAAGTTTTTCCTATATAACTCTATGTAAACGAAGATGGCCGCTGGCGGCCATGTTTGACATCCAATCAAAATGAACTTTGGTTAGGACCAACTACATATTGTGCCAGTCATTTTGGTAAAGGTTTGAAATCAATATCACTTATGGTTTTTGAGTAGTAGTCGCCACAAAATTGCATTTTTAAAATCTATTTTTAGCAGTGGCGGCCATCTTGAATTTCCGGTCAACCTAAATTTTTGCTAGAATCAACTAGACATCAAGAGCAACATTCCTGTGAAGTTTCATCAAAATCCGTCAAGTAGTTTCAGAGGAGTAGTCGCCACAAAACGGACAGATGGACGGACGGACGACGGACGCCACACCACGGCGTAAGCCTTGCAACAGAATTTTGCATTGAAAATGCCCCACTGAAAACAGATTTTGCGGGTGAAACTTTTATTTCTCAATCGATTTTGAAAAGTAAGGTAATTTTATTTACCACTAAAAATGTATGTTACACTGACATACAACTTACTTAGGTACTAGATGGATTTTATCTAAAAAGTCAAAAAAAAACTTAAACAAGCGAAGCTAAAAGCATCATAAATTTAAATCGTGCACATGCATAGTTGATACCACATTTCCATGGTAACAGAGGAAACAATAAAATGCCAAATATTGAAAATGATTTTTTTAAGTAGTAAACATGCCAGACTAAAAGCAGAAGAAGGCAATATTTCATATTAATTAGAATTTTAGGCATTGTTTTTTACAATTTTCTACTAATTATCTTCACAGCTAAATGTTTTGAGAATTAATTGATACGAGCGAGTGAGATCAGGTAACGAACGCTGTAATGACTGTTAATTATTGTTTTTCATTTTTTCATTTTTTTATAATGAATTTCATAATGAGTTATCTGAACCGTATTCAAACATAACTGCACAACATTTCAGAAGACCTATTTTAAAGTTTTGTTGTACGTGCATTATTTCTATTCACTCACTTTCCAGAAATTCGATTTTTTTTACTACAGTGTTAGTTCATATTAGTAATATGTGCATTTGAAGAGTGCGCGTGCCTTCCACTGACAATAAGTCAGATGTCACTAGCAAGGCTACAAGGAGAGTATGTGTTTAGTTATTTGACAGGGTGTATATTTGAGCACTGATTGGTTGCCAGGGTGACCCTCGTATCCACCCACATACCTGGTTACCACCAAAGTGATGACAGTGACTGACACCTATCGGGCTCCCGCCGACGCCCTGCCCCAAGGTGTCCCAACACATCATCCCCTTCTTCTGCTTGAACTGAAAAATAGAGGTAATTAATTAAGATTGCCGTAACCACAATGTAGTACCAATTAGAAGGGGAGTGTGGGATGGTTATTGTTGTCAAGTTCAATAATCATATCCCTGCTTTTATTATTTCAGTAATCAATATGCAACAATCAGTAAAGTTTGAAGACTATAGAAACTGAGCTCAGGGCTCAAATTTAAGCTGTTTTAATGGCATTTTGCCCGTCAATTTTTCAAAATGCCAGTTAACTTTTGAAGCACTGGCAATATTATGCAAGTGTTTAATAGCCTTCTAGTTTAGAATATTGCTAGAAAGTAAAACTATTTAGGCATAATATAGTTTTATAAAAATAAATGACCAGTCAAAATGATAACAAAACGGGCTCTTGTTTATTGTTTACTAGAGTGAGTTATAATTTTTTGCCAGTTGATAAAAATGCTAAAATTGAGCCCTTGAGCTAAATGCATATAGTAACATTTTCAATTTAAAAAAACAACTAGAAATGTGTCCAGGGGCCATGGATGCACTGCACCCACTGAAAACAATCAGCGAAAAACATAAAATTTGATGCAAAAAGGACCATAACTCAAATAACGCATGGTGGATTTTGACGCTGAATCGATATGCACATCTTGACATCATAGGAAAACATCCTATAACATTTCTAAACAATCATTTGAAAACTGTGGCACCATTCAGTGGTGGGGGCATAAAAAGTCTTCAATGTAGTTCACGGTCAATAGTGATTTGGCCTACTTTGAATATGAATGGTCAGCAGTGTATTAGCCAGCCAAACATGCAGCCATCTTTTGCACAGCCGTTTTTGCAAAATCGCGGCCAATATTTGAAGGAGTGGGTGGGGTAATGAAACATTTTTTTTTTGTGCTAAACAACACTAAAAAACCAGTACTTCACACCTCCCGCCATCCAAATGTAAAAACTTACTTTAATTAATGTTAAAAATTGAAATTAACATGATATCCAGTTAGAAAATGAGCATATACAAAAATAAACACATCAGTTACAATAATTCTGCTTATTAAAATAAAATAACAATGACGTAAGAAGTTCAAAACCTGAAACACAGATTAACATACACTTCATATTGACTAAAGCCGAGCATTTGTACCCGATCCATGGTCCGTGTCCGTATCAGCGTCAGTGAAAAATCAGTCATATAGAGAAAATGTTGGGAAGCATCCATTGATCAGTTCTGTGTCTGTGTACGGGACGAATCGCATAATGTTCGACTTTTGACGGGTACGGACAGTACGGATGCGGATATAGAGACAGACCACAGATCATGTACAAATGGATCCCCAGCTTAACCGATTATAAATGATGATTGATCGGTTACATCCATCTGATTGTAACTAATGATCGAATGTAACTGTCAACCGATATCCCATCCCTATGCAGGTCAATGTCAATAATGATGACCTATTTACTTTTAATTTCCTACGTAAATGGGAGGTTACGTAATATAGAAAAATCCTACTCACCTCTCCCCAGGCCTTGTTAGGCGGTAAAACTGGAAATTTATCGTAAACTTCAAAGGCTACGTTATCCATAAACCATTTGAAACTTTTACAGTTATGATCTTTTTTAAATTGTAATTGTTTCGATATATCCCCCACTGGGTACCCCCTGACACTGGGCTCTCTCGTGTAAAAATATTCCTTGAACTCATCATCCAGCCATACCTCCACCACTCTCATATAATTCTGAAAGAAGAAGAGTAAACATGAGACTCATATAATTCTGAAAAAAGAAACAGCAAATATGACACTTGTCCCCTGCTCGTACGGAAGACTTCGATACACGAGACCGCCGTGTTTAAGTCTATCTGATGGACAAGGTTAAGAGAGCGTATTGCCCAAAAACTCACCGAAGAAACTCAGTGGAACGGTATGGCTTGAACCCAGGTCCTTCACATTTCATCATGCTATCAAGTGAACCATGCCTGCCTTGCAATATATTTGGTTTGCACGGAGGTAAATACAGAACCATACATGGACGCCTTAAATTGCCACATCGCCTTAAGGTGATTCAGACCAACTCTTGATAAAAGAAGTTATTGAAAATATAATCTGAATATAACGCAGCAATGGCAATAACACCTGAATATAACGCAGCAATGGCATGGTATCATACTATGCTTCTGAGTAATTGTGTCTACATTTAAAAGGGGGGTCTAGGTTTTATAACTAGGCTATTTAAAATAAATGTACTTACTAATGAAATAATTGGTATTTTGACATCTATTTTTCCAAAACCATAAGGCATATGATTTCTGTATACATGGCCCACCCTGGAACACGGCACCCACTCTATACTGCCCCCACACTGCCATATCTGTAAACAAAATATCAAAGAGCTAATACGAACATGCAATATAACGTTTCAGTAAACATGGCCCACCCTTAGGCACAGCACCCACTCTATACTGCTCCCACACTGCCATATCTGTAAACAAAATATTAAAGAGCTGAACATGAAATATACATTTTCAGTAAACATGGCCCACCCTGTGCGACAGCACCCACTTTATAATGCCTCCAGATTGCCAAATCTGCCGTATTTGTCGGTGTATAATGAGCATGCGCAGATACCGTGCACCCCGGCTTTAAGACCAAGATCCTGGGAAAAAAATAATTGTTTTGTACCGTAAATCACACATTACTCTTTTGTTTTCAGAACAGTGAATCTTCATTTTAATGTCCTGGCCGAAGAGCAATTGTAAAATGAAATCGAGCTACATGTTAGACTGTGTTTGTGTTATTTTACTCAGTTTCAATACAACATTACCATATCCCCCGGGTTTCTTATGTTCTCAACACCAACACAAATTCCTCATCACCGACGCAAACAATCAATGAAAGTTAAACAAACTATAATCAATACATTCAAATTATCAATAGAATAAAATTAAACAGTTTTGTATTCAAGTTATACCGATTAGCTTTTATAGTACCATTGAATAAACATTCAGTAAACCAGTCTTCAATTTAATCGGAAAATCTCCCTAGCCTCGTTTTCTGTACAATTTTTCACTTCACAATGCACAACAATATTAGGCACTATATCTGATGCTGTAGACAGGTGTTAATGATTCCTTTTAGAAACAATTTGAATGACGTTTTTACATCATTTTTAGCGCATGTTTTTTGTGGTAAAGCCAGACCGCACCCGCCCCCCCCTCCCCATAAAAAAAACCACCCCACACACACCCATCTTTTTTGGGAAGAACCAGTACTGTATACCTCCCACCATCCTTAAGAATCAACACTTTCTCACTTGACGAGTCGAGCTCACAGTGGGATTTGAACCTGCAGTGGTGAGAAAGTTTTAGACGCAGCATTTTTTAAATTAACTATGAGTTGGTAACTCTTAATTTGATGCTCCTGTCTTGGGGTTTACCCTGGCTGGTTAAAGCTATTTATATTGTGTCTATAGAGTTTAAATTCTCAAAATATGTAAGTTATATATGTATCTCATTGTTAATAGGTTTAGAAACGGTGTTGAAAATTTTGATTGTTGTTGGCGGGATAGCTTCTTTAATGTTTTAATCAATACCATAACCATGGTAACAACTGTGATTCCAACCATACAGTTTTTATGTTGTAGTGGATCCGTGACCTTAATCAAACACTGGTAAATCATTGGTATTTGTTAATGTCACCCGTGCAACAGATTTTATTGATAAAAAAAAACATTTTTATAACATTTTATCATTGAAGACTTCAATGACCTGCATCTACATTATCTACATTTGAGTAACTCTGGGCCTCCGCTGTGATTCGCTAATGTCGCAAATGGCGAAAGAAGAGCAAAAGTTGCGATATTTTTTAAGCTTTTGCGAAAATTATTTGCGAAAAAAAAAAAAAGCCGATATTTACATATTGTCAATGCTGTAAGCGGATACGAGCGAAATAGTAATTGAAAATGGACTGGTTCACTAAACTACAAGAATAACGTTCGCTGGCTTCATACAAAAAACGATAAAATTATCACAACCAGTCGATTGATCACGCGTGTACATTGTGAATCACTGATGCTTGAAAATAAGTTGTAAACAAACTTTCTGACGCTCTCCAAGAAGATGCAATTAAGTAATAATAGGATTAAGACAACACAGCTTGATATCGGGGTTTAAGTGACAGCTTGATATCGGGTTTTAAGCACTTATACAAACATCGGCGGACGATCAAACAACGAAAATGAAACTATGGTTGATGTTTGTTTTTGTGTGTTGCAAACTTCGTCGGGTGTTGAAAATGAAAGAAATAGTAAGTTATTACTTGTTTATTTTTAGAAATATATAATATTGTAACAAAAGATGATCAGAACAATGGCCATAATTGATTTAATTACCCTCGACGTATGTTTCCTATAGTTGACAATTGCAAAAATGGCTTGTAAACGTCTGCTAGATTTAGATTCTTGTTTGACTCCACCTTCTAAATTTGCCAAAATTCAGAACTCACCTGTTAGAATTTTAAAGATTCGTGGAAAAATGAAAATTCTTGGCTACGCTATGATCCAAAACTGTGACTTTTGTATTAAAGCACAACGTTCTAAAGTTTTCACTTCTGGGTGTACAATCATTAAAAAAGAAAATGTGTCAAAGCATGCAACAAGTAAAGGTACATAGAGTGAAGTCTTGTTTTAATGCTAATTTTATTTTTAATGTTTAAAATAATATCTTAACAATTTTAATAATAAAAAAAAAATTATATTTTAAATATGTCTGTACTTAAATTATATTTCTTATTCTAAATTCAGACCTCATGATGATAAATACAGTCTAAATAGAATTTTTTTAATTTTTTTTTTTAAAAAAATTATATATTTTTCATTCTAAATTCAGACCACATGAAGGTACCAGTGCTGCTAAAATTATTGTCAACATGGATGTGGCCCGCCAAGTAGTCATTTCTAAAAGCGAAGCTGCCGTGACTGCTGCCATGGTTAATGTGTACTTTGCGGCCCAGCACAATCTTTCCAGTGTAATTAACTATATTGCAAGTGTATTGTAAGATTATAAGAATAGTTGTTGTTTCTTTTCTTGCAATAAAAAAAATCATTGTTAATAATATTAAATGATATCATAAAACAAAATTGTTGTTTTTACTTTGATACTGAATTTATCATAATCTGTTTAAGGACCTACATGTAGTCAAGAATATTAAAAGATGTTAGTTATATAAACATTAATACAAATAATACTTGTAATAGCTTAATATAAGATCATACTGCTATGATTATAGTTATCATCTTTTATTAAACTATTGGTTTATAATAATTATTAAAGTATTACTTGTATTTATATAATAATGTTGGTATAAATAAAGTCTTTTATAAAAACAAGAGAACCTAAATGAATCAATGCATATATGCCGTTTATTCTGAAAATGGCTTTCAAGTCTTCGTCATTGTATGAAAAAATGACTCAAAAAAAGGCTCCAACTTTGGCTCTTATTTCTCAAATTTGGCTCCTTTTTTTTTTTCATTTGGCGAAAGTGGTTGCGAAAGAAAAAAAAACCCAGGGGAGGCCCTGGTAACTATTACTTAAATCACAGAACAAATATTCCTGACACTTTCATAAACAGTGTGAACTTAACCTCTGACTCTCAAATGTGATCCTAAACATCATGACAGGGACCTGGGAGTTGTTTGTAACACATCATCATGGTGACAATAACCTTTGTATAAATATAGGCACTTGATTTTTGACTGGTGTGACCTTGACCTCTACGACCTTAAAGTTGACACATATCTTTGTAAAGTATCATCAATCCCTCATCCGGTTCAAGTTATAGTGGGGACACAGAACACAAGATGGACGAAGGAATGGACGGACAAAGCCTCGACTAAATGCTATCCTAAAATTTGCCAATGAGCATTAGAAAACACAAAACAAATTGCACTCACTTTAAAAGATAGTTCGAAGTTTTCTCCACCCCATATTTTCAATCCTTCGTCATATGCTCCCATTTCAAAGAAGTATTTCCTGTCCATAGCAAATAGGCCACCGGCGTGTGTGGGGGATCTAGAAAAAAGAAATCATTAAATAACAGTAAAAACAATCACAAATGTCAGTGTACGGAACTGGCACACAGAAAAACACTAGCTCTACAATGTAATGTTTGGATACCTTTGGTTTATATGGTGTGCTTCTGTTATGTTTGGATACCTTTGGTTTATATGGTGTGCTTCATCTATCCTTATTATATGGTCGCAGTAAATTGCATAAATAATAGCATAATATTGCCAATTTAAGTACTTGTTACACCTTTTTAATACATGCAAGCATTTTTAAATAATTAAAGGGACACATGGCAATCTCCATTTATTTTTTACATGACTATATTTACAAATACTCATTTTCAGGTACAATGCAAATTGTTTTGCATTGAATAATTATTGTTTATATTGTACTAATTTCGTTCTGGTAGCAAGGTCTCTGCAACTCCCTTTGTATTCGTACAGGTGTAAATCATTTAAATGAAAAAACAGCTGTCAGAATAAATGGTGTACTCTAACTACCAGTTATCGTAAGTTAGAGTATGGCAGGTACATGAATTGGACATGCTACAAAAAAAGAGTATGGTCATCTTGATGTTAAATCAACCAACTCGACGATACCATACTCTATCTATTACCTAGGGCAGAATAAATGGAGAAAAAATAAAATGACCATTGCATTGATAGTTATTTAACTATAATTTTATGCAAGCAGGTTTAACGGAAATTTGTACTTGATTAACAAATGAAGGTGAAAACTAAATACTTCAAGATTGCCATGCGTTCCTTGAAAGTAATATGTGTTAACACCCTTAAAGTTTGTAATATGAGGCAGACATAATGTTGTTATTGCATATTTAATTTTTGTAGTAATCAATAAATTTCAATAAATTCCAATTTTCAGCCACAAAATTAATAGCTTCTATTATTTTCAAATTTCACTGACTTAAATCCATTATTTAACTTCGAACTGTCCCCTAAGGAGCCAACTTATATACCCCAACCACTATCTCTATCGGCATACGGCCCAGAAAAAGTGACACTAACATGCCCTTGTCAAAAACCTACCTAATACGTACATTTTACGAAGCTAATAATATTTTAAAAGCTAAGTCATATAGACCTCAAATCAAGTCTTCCTTTTACCAAGACTAAGGAATGAGTTTATTCAGTGTAACCGGTTAACAGATCAAAATTTGAGTTTCATAAGCATGGGTTTTTAACTTTCATAGCTGTTGTGTGCATGTGTCAATATCAGGGAATGGTGACCTTGACCTTTAAACAAAGGCCTGAGTACTTATCAAGTTTTATAAGCCTAGATGTTATACTTCAGGAGTTATCACGCCCCATGCGCATATACAGTGTACAAATTCATTTTGCCATCAAGGGAGATAATTTATTTTCATAAAGGGAGATGATTTAGTTTCCACCAATTGAGAGAAAATATTAGACATCAAGGGAGGTAATTATTTTTTCATCAAATGAGATAATGACGAGCCTAATCCAAAGCAACAGGGTCAACAAAAGCAATGAAGTTTCATAAGCCTGGCATTATATTTTGGCAGTTATCACGTGTGTATAGGCATATCATGGGTCATGGTGAACTTAACTTTAAACCTACTGACCCCAATAGGCTCCCTTTCATTGCCAAAGGCAATGTACTCATAAAGTTTCACCAACATAGGTTTTATGCTTCGGAAGCTACTGTGTGCAGAATGTTTACAACATATCAGTTTGTGGTGACATTGACCTAGCACCTACTGTCCTACTATTCAAAAACAAATCATAGAACCTGGCTCTATGATGTTGTCTAATGATGCCAAAAACATGGGTGAAGTTTCAATCCATTATCTGAAGTAGTTTCCGAGATACAAGCTTACATACAAAACCTGAACCAATTTTTCGAAGTGTAAAAGGGGCCATCATTTTGTTAAAAAAAAGCATGAGTTATAGAACCTGGCTCTATGATGTTGTCTAATGATGCTGAATATATGTGTGAAATTTCAATTCATTAGGCAAAGTAGTTCATGAGATAGACGCATGTTTCTAAGCGTAAAAGGGGCACTTTTTCATGGGTAGGTAGGGAAAAAGAAACCAACAATTTTTTTATGGTCGGCCTAAATACATCAAACACAATACAATACACAGGTAGTCAAAAATGCAAGTAAAATACACAGGTACAATACACAGGTGCAATACACAGGTAAAACAACAAGGATTAATGTACAATACACAGGTACAATACACAGGTAAAACAACAACGATTAATACTGATTCATGAGCCAGGGTAAAATTACACAAGTGGCCAACAAATGAATAACCCTTTTTTTCTCTTTATGCTATTTTTCTGTTATATTTCAAGAACAGGCACAGTCTTGAAACCCGAATGGAAGAATTACCTGGCTTTTATTCGGCCTTTATTCACCAATATATATTATTGGTTTAAATATATTTTATTTCAAATTAACATGCAATAATAAATGGATTGGAAAGAAGGCAAAATGCTTCGAGTCATTTCCATGTAAAGTTACAAGGAAATACGTTTCTGGAGCTTTCGCTACTACTTGAAATAAAACCGTTAGTTTTCCACATAACTTGCATTTGTTCAATCACAAATGTTAGTTATAAGACTAGTATAAGCGAATTGTCTTTGCATATTACTTAATGGTGCTTATTTAAAAATAAGAAGAAACAAGAGGTCAATGACCTTGAAGCTCTACTGATAGATTTTGATAGCTAGATCAGCATTCCTACTGATAGATTTTGATAGCTAGGTCAGCATTCCTATGAAGTTTCATAAAAACTGTCAAGTAGTTTCAGAGGAGTAGTCGCTACAAGTTGAAGTTTTTACTATATAACTCTAGGTAAACAAAGATGGCCACTGGCAGCCATGTTTAATGTCGAATCAAAACATCTTGCTGATCATTTCAGAAAAAGTCCCATATCAATATCACTTATAGTTTTCAAGAAGTAGTCGCTACAAACTTGTTTTTAAAAATCTATGTGTAGCCGTGGTGGCCATCTTGAATTTCCTGGCCGACCTGAAATTGTGCTAGGATCAACTAGACATCAAGAGCAACATTCCTGTGAAGTTTCACGAAAATCTGTCTAGTAGTTTCAGAGTAGTCACTACAAATTTTACTAAACAAACTCTATGTAAACAAAGATGGCCACTGGTGCCCAGGTTTAATTTTGATTCAAAATAATTTTCGACAAGGATCATCTTGCTGATCATTTTAGAAAAAGTCCCATATCAATATCACTCACAGTTTTCAAGAAGTAGTCGCTACAAACTTTGATTTAAAAATCTGTTTTTAGCCATGGCAGCCATCTTAATTTCCGGCCGACCTAAAAAAAATCTGGGATCAATTAGACATCAAGAGCAATATTCCTGTGAAGTTTCATAAAAACTTGCCATGTAGTTTCAGAGGAGAAATCACTACAAGTTTTTAGTATATAAATCTATGTAAACAAAGATGGCCGCTAGCGTTTAAAGTCGCATCGAAATAAATGTCGACAAGGATCAACATCATGTCATGCTGATCATTTTAGAAAATGTCCCATATCAACATCACTTACAGTTTTCAAGAAGTAGTCGCTACAAATTTATTTATTTTAAATCTATTTTTAGCCATTGTGGCCATTTTGATTTTCCGGCCAGCCTGAAATTTTTCTAGGATCAACTAGACATCAAGAGCAACATTCCTAAGTTTCATGAACATCCGTCAAGTACTCTATGTAAACAAATATGGCCACTGGCAGCCATGTTTAACGTCAAATCAAAATAATGTTTGACTCAGATCAACATCATGTCATGCTGATCATTTTAGAAAAAGTCCCATATCAATATCACTTATAGTTTTCAAGAAGTAGTCGCTACAAACTTATTTTTTAAGAATCTATTTTTAGCTGTGGCAGCCATCTTGAATTTCTGGTCGATCTGTAATTTTGCTAGGATTAATTACACATCAAGAGCAACATTCTTGTACAGTTTCATGAAAATCCGCCAAGTAGTTTCAGAGGAGTAGTCGCTACAAGTTTTTACTATATAAATAACTTTATGTAAACAAAGATGGCCGCTGGCAGCCATGTTTAAAGTCGAATCAAAACTATTTTTGACAAGGACCAACATCATGTCATGCTGATCATTTTGAAAAAGTCCCATATCAATATCACTTATAGTTTTCAAGAAGTAGTCGCTACAATCTTGTTTATTATGAATCTATTTTTAGCTGTGGTAGCCATTTTGAATTTCTGGTCGATCTGAAATTTTGCTAGGATCAATTACACATCAAGAGCAACATTCTTGTGAAGTTTCATGAAAATCCGCCAAGCAGTTTCAGAGGAGTAGTCGCTACAAGTTTTTACTATGTAACTCTATGTAAACAAAGATGGCCGCTGGCAGCCATGTTTAACGTCGAATCAAAACGATTTTTGACAACGACCAACATCATGGCATGCTGATCAATTTAGAAAAAGTCTCATATCAATATCACTTATAGTTTTCAAGAATTAGTCGCTACAAACTTGTATTTTAAAAATCTATTTTTAGCTTTGGTGGCCATCTTGGATTTCACATCAACATGAATTTTTGCTAGGATCAACTAGACTTCATGGGCAACATTTCTGTAAAGTTTCATGAATATCCATCCAGTAGTTTCAGGAGTAGTCGCTACAAATAAAACATTACGGACAGACATACAGACGGACAGACGACGGACGCAACACAACGGCATAAGCTCTGCTGATCTCTGATCAGTCGAGCTAAAAATGAAAACTCAAAATTTTTCTAGGATCAACTAGACATCAAGAGCAACATTCCTGTAAGTTTCATGAACATCCGTCAAGTACTCTATGTAAACAAATATGGCCACTGGCAGCCATGTTTAACGTCAAATCCAAATAATGTTCGACTCAGATCAACATCATGTCATGCTGATCATTTTAGAAAAAGTCCCATATCAATATCACTTATAGTTTTCAAGAAGTAGTCGCTACAAACTTATTTTTTAAGAATCTATTTTTAGCTGTGGCAGCCATCTTGAATTTCTGGTCGATCTGTAATTTTGCTAGGATTAATTACACATCAAGAGCAACATTCTTGTACAGTTTCATGAAAATCCGCCGAGTAGTTTCAGAGGAGTAGTCGCTACAAGTTTTTACTATATAACTTTATGTAAACAAAGATGGCCACTGGCAGCCATGTTTAACTTCGAATCAAAACGATTTTTGACAACGACCAACATCATGGCATGCTGATCATTTTAGAAAAAGTCTCATATCAATATCACTTATAGTTTTCAAGAATTAGTCGCTACAAACTTGTATTTTAAAAATCTATTTTTAGCTTTGGTGGCCATCTTGGATTTCACATCAACATGAATTTTTGCTAGGATCAACTAGACTTCATGGGCAACATTTCTGTAAAGTTTCATGAATATCCATCCAGTAGTTTCAGGAGTAGTCGCTACAAATAAAACATTACGGACAGACATACGGACGGACAGACGACAGACGCCGCACAACGACATAAGCTCTGCTGATCTCTGATCAGTCGAGCTAAAAATGAAAACTCAAAATTTTATTTAATTATACTGAAAGGAAAAAGAAATGCGACAAGGGAATTTCCGCTATATATTGTATGTACAATATACTGCTGTTTATCGAATGGTACATGGCTACGTAAGATCTTTCCTTTCGGAAAAAATACTAGAACAACACGTAACACAGCAAGTAGTATTCCTGCAAAGCTTCATTATTGACTTTTTTTTTCAAAACATCTTGGGATTTAATTGAAATATATGTGGAATTAAGTGTGGTGTATATACAATATATAGCGGAAATTCCTGTGTCGCGTTTCTTTTTCCTTTCAGTATATATGCAAGCAGGTTTAAAGTCAAAATGATACTGGATTAATACACTGAGACGTTAATATTTATATTTGATAAAAACATCAAGATTGCCATGTGTCCCTTTAAAACCCCAATCCTATAACAACCGACTCCTAAAATATACTTATAAAATATATGGTGGATCAAATATAAGGTGGATCAAAAAATTATACACCTATAATTATAAGGGTTGAATAAAAAGGCATGAAATGAAAACCCCACTCCAATTAAAACCTGTAAGGTTCCGTGTTGTTTTCACGTCTGTCAAGCTCACGTTTGGGGACAGCACTCTCCTTGTACAAGAATCCCCACTCAAATATCCCGCGGAAAAGCCTTGCGTTGCCATAGACTGAGCTATATGTGAATGAGGCCCAGCTTATTTTATCTATAGTTGGTACCGCCATTATTGTCCTGTGAAAGTCATAGAAACAATCAAAATGGGAAAATGTATGTGAAACTGTGACACAGTCTACTGAAAAGTGTTACACAGTCCATTATGTAGACTGGTTCCCAACTTTAACTCTTTACGCTGCAATGTAGGTGGAATTCAGTTCTAGTGCTGAATAAAATTAAACAGATTTATGTGTAAAGAAAACCATATGTAAAACCGGCCTTGTAATGGTAAAACAAAGGGGAACCAGCCTAAAACAGAACTGTGTACAGACTTACAAAATAGAGTGTGAAACAGGTTGCAACAATGTGAAAATCCAGACTGTACCAGCCTACAAAGTAGGGTAAATAACAGCAGCACAGTCTGGCATATCCATGTACCTGTAGGGCTCACTGTTATGGGGTCGTCTCTGAAGCTCCTTCTGCGGCACCTGACTCTCCTTGTACAAAAATCCCCACTCAAATATTCCCCGATGGTGGGCGGTAGCCGCCCCATACACGGAAGCATACGCAAAATTATCCCAATTTACACCGTCTACAATGGGAACGGCCATTATTGTTCTGAAATACGCATATAATTGTGAACAAAAACACACTAAAAGGTGTTGAAAAAATAAAACAAACAAGAAATGGATAGAATGATGGATGCTCCCCGAATAAAGGTACACATGTGAAATACAATCAGACGAAAAATGTGGGAGGAGTTGAGCCCACCAGCTTTATGTTTTTTAAAAAATTGCAAATTCCCATAATTCCACCCTTTTTTTAACCAGAACATCCCAATAATATGCGCTACTAGAAATCATATTGATTCTTCCTACCAAGTTTCATGAAAATCAGAAATGTAGGCAGAGCTGAGTGGAAATAATTTACATTTGAAAACTTTCAAAGTCCTGCAACTCTTCCAAAAATCATTCAATCGGAACGTCCTGACAAAATGCATTACTAGACATCATACTGACACTTCCAATGAAGTTTATGAAAATCAGATGAAAAACATAGACGTTGAGCAGACAAGCTTTAGATTCGAAAAACTTTGAAGTCCCGTCACTCCGCCAAAAACCACTATGATAAATAACTTATTATTGTGTGCATCCTCATTTAAACATAATACAATATTGTTCTATAGTACTCCATTAGATTTTTTCTACAATTTTTTTTTTTTTCATTTTATCTTTTTTTACATCCTTTTATGTTATAAATTTGTGAAATTATACTAATTTTGTTACTATGTTAAAATTATAGTTGAGAATTTGTTTTTGTTTTATGCAAAACTATATAGTTTAAGTCAATAAACTTCCTGATAAATGCACTGCACATCAATAAACTTAAATAAACAATAATTTTAAAAGACGCTTTCACCAAACTTGAAATTATTTCTGAAGTTCAAAAGAATTGAATTGAATGTTGTTTAACGGCTCATCAACACAGTATAGGTTATTTAGAGCCGCCCCAGAGAGAGGGGAAGGATACATAGGAATCCGGGAACCTGCCCTACTCTTATTATCGAATAGATTCCTATGGTTCTTTAACGTGCTCGGAGGATAGACCGATACACGGGACTGCCCGGTTTACGTCCCCATCCGACGGACGAGGCTAAGGTAAAGTGTCTTCCCCAAGAACACACCGACGGAACTCAGTGGCATCACGGAGGATTGAACCCGGGGCCTCCGGTTACAAATCCGCCGCGCTACCGACTGCGCCACGCCAGAACCAACAAATAAATGTAAAGAAATCAACTATTAAATTGATGGATTATCTCATGGTCTCCGTCAGCTGATCACTGGTTTGTGTCGTCACGTGACACAGGAAGTAAATAAGCACCAGTACTCACAATTCACAAGGAATAAAACTTATAAACTAATATTAATTTACGAAAAATATGACCAACCACCTCTTCCTAACAACTGCTAACCTAATGTGTTACAGGTTATTAGAAAATTAAAACATGAACAAAAACAACATCTATGATGCTTCAAAGCTAAGTTCCAACTTGTAAGTAATACAATCTTCAGTCTTTAAAAGAAGTTACTGTTGCTATAGAATCAAAATGTTTCGGACAGTGTGATTACCATGAAGTTATTAAAAAATGTGGTGAAAATGACAATTTGAAAGCAGTTTTTGATTTGGTGTCTACAAAAAGGCAAATATTGTAGAAAAGTAATATTTTTACAGCCAAACCTAAAGGTACGAGCAAAATCAGTCTCTAAACACAGGTGGTTTCTTAATACAGCATTTTAATTGAAAACAATTGGGAAATGAAACAGTGGTCACTTGAAAGAGGTGGTATTTTGAGAAGGTTTGACTGTATCAATGTTTTTATTTGTCAAGTTTGTTTGACAAAAGTGGCTACATGTAGGTACCAAATTAAAGCCTTCCTAAGGCTTAAGGAGATGAATTGAATTGAATGTTGTTTAGTGGCTCATCAACACAGTATAGGTTATTTAGAGCCGCCCCAGAGAGAGGGGAAGGATACATAGGAATCCGGGAACCTGCCCTACTCTTATTATCGAATAGATTCCTATGGTTCTTTAACGGGCTCGGAGGATAGACCGATACACGGGACCGTCCGGTTTACGTCCCCATCCGACGGACGAGGCTAAGGTAAAGTGTCTTGCCCAAGAACACACCGACGGAACTCAGTGGCACCACGGGGCCTCCGGTTACAAATCCGCCGCGCTACCGACTGCGCCACGTCAGCCCCTTAAGTATTCATCGAAACCTTGTTTTTGAATCCTGTCCATGTATTATTTGACATACTGTTCACCACATAAATATTGTTTTACCCTTAACCCCCAAAGCACGACTATAACAGCCTTTGCGTCCATTGTAAACCCAGATCAACTTGCGAGAAACTCACAGGCTGATCAGGGTTTACAATGTCCGGCTGCTTATCATTCTTTTCCCCCAAAACACCCCTTTATCACATAAATGGAATGGTCTTAATTCAAAGAAAGAACAGTTCATTTATATATATTATGCAGCGTGTTAAGTGTTAAATCGAAGCCTTCCTACCTGTCATAGGCAATTCTTGCAAGTAACGGCACGAGCCAGTTTCTGTTACATTCGCAATGAGCATCCAGGAATATGATCACGTCACCCGTAGACAACTCAGCCCCACGGGTGCGGGTACCAATCAATCCCAGGCGTTGTTTATTCCGGTATAACTTCACTATGTTGCCGTGTTTTTTGTTGTACTCATTTATATATTCTTCTAATGGTTCCTTTAAGTGAGCTGCAAATGGTAAAAGTACTTACATGCTCACGCACTTTCTAAGCCAATGAAATGCCTCCATTCAATTTAAAACATGAAATATAGGTCCCGTAAGATATGCCTTGCTGCTGTACATGTATATGAGAAATTTCACTTATTTTCCATTGCTCCTGACTTGTGACCCTGCGTATCAACCTGTAAGTCAGTCTATGTTTGAATTCATTTCTATTCCATTCAAAATAAACTTATACAAATCACATATACTTTATACTACTTTTTTTGCATTTATTACGACAATAAGGATTATTTGGGGATCACAAGGGAGATAATGTCTGAGCTGATTAGTACCCCTAAGGATTGAATTTGATATGTCGATCTTTCAATGGGGTATGAAAAACATTAGGAGCCGAAGGGCTCATTCTCGTTTACTTTGAATTGAATTGAATTGGGGTTTTAAGGCGCACCAACACTTTGAACTATCCTAATGTTGTATACTTTGAACTATCCTAATGTTGTATATAGCTCTTGAAAGATCAAAATATTGTATTTAATCTTTATAATTACATTTCATTTTTAATACTATAATCCGACTATTATTGCATTGTATAGTTTCAATGATATGATTGATTTTACTGGTCGATTTTATTAAAACACGCATTGTTAATACAGTTAAGAGAACAGTCTATTGAATAGCTGGCCAGCAGATAGCATTGTTGACATAAAATGGGCTGTTGCGATGTTTAGACACGCCCAATTTTGCATTTAATCGTGGATTGAATCGCAACAAGAATCAAGTTCACTGAAAGCATGTGTAATATAAGTGTAAATATAACATGCTTAACAGGGCTCGAATTTAGCTTTTTTTTCGATTAGCGTCTTTTTGCCAGTAGATTAAAACTGAACTGGCAAATAATAACTCTCTCTAACAAACAATAAACAATCAGGGCTCCAAGAAAATTAAAATTGGTGAATAGCCCAGGGCAAGTAGATTTCAAAAGTCCACTTGCCCTGACTGAAAAGTCACTTGCCCTGATTTTTTTTAACTTGCCCCGAAATTATTATTACCAGTGAATAGTTGCCGGTACATTATTTTGTCGATATCGAATGTTTTGCTTTTTTACTTTGTTTTATTTAATTAATTAATAATACACATGTGATTAGAATCAACCTAGAAGGTTCTATATTCCTTTTATTTATCCATTGCATCACATAACTAGTCTAAAACAATATTATTTTCTTTAACAGTTTTAGGATCGAGCCGCAAATCACGTCAAAAACCGTTCCGGGTCCCGGAGATTAAACCATCTAAAACAGGTGCGCGTTCCCGGTGTTATTTGTGAATAAGCGTTCGTTGTTAAGCATTTTTAAGATACATACTTGCTATTTAGAAAAAGATTATACAGCAATTCATCGAAAAAAGTATATTAAAACGAAATCTACGTTCAAACTGTTAATATTCGAGTGATCTTTCTTCTTCTGTCCAACATGACAAATTTGCGTGAATATGAAAGCTGTAATGCGATTGGTTCAAATCAACCAATGAAATGCTCGCTTTCAAATTGATGAACTTTAATGAAGGGAGATAATTTGCAACAAATACGTCTGCAAATTACACGCAATAAAACAAAATGTCTGGTTGAATTTTTGATTGCCCCGAGATTTTTTTAGACTAGCCCGACGGGCAACCATTTTTGAAAGAGAGACTAGCCCAGATTCAGATTGGACTAGCCCCGGGCATCGGGCTATCCTATTCTTGGAGCCCTGACAATAGCTCCTTTTCTTATCATTTTGACTGGTCATTTTTGCCTATAAACTACATTATGCCTAAACAGTTTTACTTCCTAGCAATATTCCAAATGAGAAGGATGTTAAGCATAATATTGCCAGTGCTTCAAAAGTTTACCGGCATTTTGAAACAAGAGGTCAATGACCTTGAAGCTCTACTGCTACATTTTGATTGATCAGCCATGGAAACCAGTGAAGTTTTATGGAAATAGTTTCAGAGAAGTAGTCGCCACAAGTTTTTCCTATTATCACTCTATCTAAAAAAGATGGTCGCAGGCATCCATGTTTGACATAGAATCAATGAATTTTGTTTAGGACCGACTACATGTCATGCCAGTCATTTTAGTAAAGGTTCCAAATCAATACCACTTATGTTTTTTGATAAGTAGTTGCCACAAACGAGTATTTAAGCTGTGGCAGCCATCTTGAATTTCCGGCCAACCTGAATTTTACTTAATGGAACTAACTGGACATCAAAACCAACATTAAGTCATTTTGGTAAAGGTACCAAACCGCTTACGGTTTTAGAGAAGTAGTTGCCACAAAATTGTATTTAATAAATCTATTTTTAGACATGGTGGCCATCTTGAATTTTAGGCCAACCTGAGTTTTACTTAGGACCAACTAGACATGCATCAAGAGCAATATTCCTATATTCCTAAATACTATGATTTATTATGCAACATTATAATCTCATTCCATTTTATCCTACTCTAAAGAATATATTTGTTTCTACAATAATTCTTTATTAAGTAATCAAAGGCCTCCGGCCCACAATACAAGTATAATACATAATGTGAATTATAACAAACCACCTGATCAAATGTAATACAATTCCAAATAAATTTCAATAAATTAAACTGCGAGTACGAACTATACTTCATACCTGTTGGTCTCTGATCTTTAACATGTTATGAATAAAAGATGAAATTCTAAATATCGTTGTTTTATTTGTACAACAAAGAAGAGAATAAAACGTTTCGATGGATTTATTGGCGGATATTGAATGTAGATATCGATTACGCAAATCTGTGTATCTATGACAAAAGATAAAAACGCATGGTACTCGTCCTCAACAACTTCAATATCATTATGAACAAGACAATGAGTGCAAATGCTTTCTTCTCTATCCACGCCGACATGTCTACCCGTCTCTATATTCAGCTTGTAAAAATGGCATAATGCTACCAAAAAGTTTAATTATAAAACTATATCAATTAAATCCCTTACAACATCAACCTTAATATTTCCTCTTTTTCTGCTCCAAATCACACTGTGGAACAGAAATGGAATGATCTGTATTTAGAAATATAGCAGGTGTGACCAGGTCACACACAGGTCATGTTATGCAATTCTCCTGGGAATTATGTTACTATCTCAGAAGATTTGCTCTTGTCTCAGGTCATAGTGGAAAATCAGAATTGAAATCTTAAAATCCTACAATTTGTTTTCAGTCTTTTTCTGAAAGTCAAAATACAAAAGAGACTAAATCTTTACCCCTCTATGAAAGTATAATGGACTGTCTTTTTAATTTGGACCAGTCCTTTTGTAGTACAAAGGGGTGTTTCGATCAAATGACTGATTAGCACCAACACAGTTAAACCTTGACCAGCCTGCAAGATGTCGTGCCAGTCATTTTGGTAAAGGTTCCAAATCAATATCACTTATGTTTTTAGAGACGTAGTCATCACAAAATCACATTTTTTAAACCTATTTTTAACCACTACGGCCATCTTGTTTCCGACCGACCTCAAGTTTTGCTAGGATCAACTAGACATCAAGAGCAACATTTCTGTGAAGTTTCATGAAAATCCATCAGGAAGTTTCAGAGGAGTAGTCACTACAAGTTTTCATTATATAACTCTATGTAAACAAAGATGGCCGCTGGCGGCCATATTTAATGTCGAATCAAAATATTTAATCAGTCTGCGAAATTAACTTTTGGACTTGGTTGTCCTTTGGGCAACCATTTCATCAAAATTTGGTTGCCCGAAATATTTCTTTTAAAAACGGAAAGCTTTATAAATTATTACTCTGAAGATATATGTAAACAAAGCAAAACTTGATGTCTCATAATATTTATTCAGAATTTATTCTTTCGTATATTTTATAAGAAGATTTTCTGTCATTCTCCGAAAAGTCACAGTCTGAGTCATCATCAACGCCATCATCTGTTACATAGCGCAACATTGACATTTTGTCACAACCGGAAACACGTTTTTACCGACGCATGCACTAATTAGCATATTGTTGATGTTTATTTTATTTTCATTGGGTGGAATAATTCACGAACCGTTCGTGAATAATTGTAGTTTTCCGTTGCTCTATCGATCGGAACTATTCGCCAATCACGTACTCTATAAAATATGGATTCCCGAAAGACAGAATCCGACGAGTCCGCTCCGATTGGTTGCTCTATACAAAATAAAGAATTCGGCAAAATCCGATCAAAAACGAGGTCGTGACGTCTTCTGACCTTCCCTAGAGGGATACAATTAATTGATCAATTCCTCGTAGCATTTATACCGGTGTCACAGTATTTTTCTCAACGTCAATATGAAAAAGCAAAAATCGTGTTTCCTGTTCGACTTTTATACTTGTTTTGATCATTGCACTTTCAGAAAGTTTGGTTGTCCGATCGGACAACCAAACTGGAAACTCCTGGTTGTCCTGTTCGGAAATTAGTTGTCCCGGACAACCGGACTACCGCTAATTTCGCAGACTGTTTAATGTCGAATCAAAATAATAGGATCAACATCATGTCATGTTGATCATTTTAGAAAAAGTCCCATATCAATATCAATTATAGTTTGCAAGTAGTCACTAAAGACGTACCCCAAGGTTCTGTCTTCGGGCCAATTCTCTTTCTACTATACATAAATGACCTACCTACTCAAAATAATTTTCGACAAGGATCAACATCATGTCATACTGATCACTTTAGAAAAAGTCCCATATCAACATCACTTATAGTTTTCAAGAAGTACTCGCAACAAACTTGTTTTTTGAAAATCTATTTTTAGCTGTTGTGGCCATCTTGAATTTCCCACCAACATGAAATGTTGCTAGGATCATTTAGACATCAAGAGTAACATTCCTGTGAAGTTTCATGGAAATCCGTCAAGTAGTTTTAGAGGAGTAGTCGCTAAATGTTTTTCCTAAATAACTCTATGTAAACAAAGATGGCTGCTGGCAGCCATGTTTAACGTCGAATCAAAACGATTTTCGACAAGGACCAACATCATGTCATTTTGATCATTTTAGAAAAAGTCCCATATCAATATCACTTAGAGTTTTCAAGAAGTAGTCGCTACAAACTTGTTTTTTAAAAATCTATTTTTAGATTTGGTGGCCATCTTGGATTTCACATCAACATGAATTTTTGCTAGGATCAACTTGACTTCATGGGCAACATTTCTGTAAAGTTTCATGAAAATCCATTCAGTAGTTTCAGAGGAGTAGTCGCTACAAAAAAAGTTTACAGACGGACAAACGGACGGACGGATAATGGACGCCGCACCACGGCATAAGCTCTGCTGATCTCTGATCAGTAGAGCTAAAAATTACTGGCAAAATGCCATTAAAACAGCTTAAATTACTTAAGCTGGAACAAGCACTTAAACTATAGCAACCTCCTAGTCACTCCTACAGCAATACCAATTTTATATCTGCACCTTTATCGCTGAAATCATCCACCATCACGACTTCCTTGAGAAGTTCCTTCGGCGACATGTTGACGACACTGTGGACTGTGCGTATTAATGTGGACCAGCCCTCGTTGTGGAACACGAGTATCACACTGGCCGTGGGAAGCTCAGACATCTCCGGATACTGCCAGTACTTACACCTACAGACACAAATATTAACACACACTTGATTATTTCTGTTGAAATATATCGCGTTGAATTTATGAATTTTTTCAAGGAGACACATGCACTATGCAGGCATCCATGTCCCTCAATAGAAAATGGACACTCCATTGTCTGAAATTCACTGATGGTAATCCCTTGCATTGTTTTTTTTACCATTATCGTTTACCCAGGGCATGTTATTATTGACACTACAGCAATGGGAAAATAGTGTAAATATAAGAAATGATTTGCATTTTTTCTGCATTTAAGATTGTTTTAAAACTTACAAGCTACAAGAAATTTGCCATTTTCTACAAGCCTTTAAAACTGCATCCAACACTGAAAATGCAAATCAATTTTTAAACAATGTATGAATGGTCACATATGCAAAGACTGTTAATTATCAATTCTAATGTAATGCCACATAACGTTGTAACAACCAACGTCATTGGATGATGTCAACAAAATGCCGTTACCGATGAATTTGAGTTTTCATAGAAAAAACAAGTGTGTATCTATGAATTCACTTTCTATTTCTGGCATTGAGATGGAAAAGCATTAAAACTGAAATAAATATGCTAAGATTTTTATTTGTAACCTGGTTGGGGTTTACCGTACATTGAGTAGGTTTCACTGTAATATGGGTGGGGTTTACTGTAATATGGTTGGGGTTTACTGTAACATTGGTGGGTCTACTGTTATATGGGTGGGGTTTACTTTGATGTGGGTGGGGTTTACTGTGACATGGTAGGGGTTTACTGTAACATGGGTTTACCGTTATATGGGTGGGTTTACCATAATATGGGTGTGGTTTACTGTGATATGGGTGGAGTTACTGTAATCATAGGTAGGGTTTACTGTAATATGCGTGGGGTTTACTGCAATATGGGTGGGGTTTGCTGTAATATGGGTGGGGTTTACTGCAATATGGGTGGGGTTTGCTGTAATATGGGTGGGGTTTACTGTAAAGATAATATTGAGATACAAAACTAATATACATACTCGTCCATTCTGGTATCTGGTATAGTCCTGTCCAGGGATATCTTATCACTGTTGACCATGTTGAAACCAAACTCTTGTATCGTTCTGTCTGCAAGTGACTTTTCCTCCATGGACGTAAACACAGCTTGCCCTCCCTCACCTGCAAATAATTGTTAATAGTAATGCTCAGTTGTTCTGTAAAAAGTAATGCTAGCATTTTCTGTGGAAAGTAATGCTACGTTTTTCTGTAAAAAGTACCTAGCATTTTCTATGAAAAGTAATGCTAGCATTTTCTATGGGCAGTAATGCTAGCCTTTTCTGTGGAAAGTAATACTAGCCTTTTCTGTACAAAATAATGCTAGCCTTCTCTGTACAAAGTTATTCTAGCCTTTTCTGTACAAAGTAATGCTAGCCTTTTCTGTACAAAGTAATGCTAGCCTTTTCTGTAAAAAAAAAAATTCTAGCCTTTTCTGTACAAAGTAATGCTAGCCTTTTCAGCACAAAGTAATGCTAGCCTTTTCTGTAAAAAAAGTAATTCTAGCCTTTTCTGTACAAAGTAATGCTAGCCTTTTCTGTAAAAAGGTAATTCTAGCCTTTTCTGTAAAAAGTAATGCGTCTTTTCTGTAAAAAGTAATGCTAGCCTGCCTTTTCTGTAAAAAGTAATGCTAGCCTTTTCTGTAAAAAGTAACACTAGCTTGCCTTTTCTGTAAAAAGTAATGCGTCTTTTCTGTAAAAAGTAATGCTACATGTAGACTGTTCTAATGTACATTTTGAGAGTAAACTCTGGCAGCACTTAAACATTGCTAAACTTTGAGGGTTCACTTATTTTCCAATGACATTGTAACAGTTTTAGAGGATGTTGGTTGGTTGAATGTTGTTTTACATAATTTTCGTTACATTTTAGGCTATACATAAATATATAGTACTGTATACGTCCTGCCATCCCTAAGATTCGACACTTTCTCACTTACAAAGTGAGCTCCCTGTGGGTTTCAAACAGTGGAGAGAGGCGAGAAGGTTTTAAACAAACAGTCTTTAAACAAGAGGTCAATGACCTTGAAGCTCTACTGATTGATTTTGATTCAGGAAGTAGTGACTACAAACTTGTTTTTTGAAGAATTATTTTTAGCCGTGGCAGCCATCTTGAATTTCCGGCCGACCTGAAATTTTGCTAGGATCAATAAGACATCAAGAGCAACATTCCTGTGAAGTTTCATGAAAATCTGCCAAGTATTTTCAAAGGAGTAGTCGCTACAAGTTTTTACTATATAACTCTATGTAAACAATGATGGCCGCTGGCAGCCATGTTTAACGTTGAATCAAAACAATTTTTGACAAGGACCAACATCATATCATGCTGATCATTTTAGAAAAAGTCCCATATCAATATCACTTATAGTTTTCAAGAAGTAGTCGCTACAAACTTATTTTTTAAAAATCTATTTTTAGCTGTGACGGCCATCTTGAATTTCTGGCAGATCTGAAATTTTGCTAGGATCATTTAGACATCAAGAGCAACATTCCTGTAAAGTTTCATGACAATCCGTCAAGTACTTTCAGAGGAATAGTCGCTACAAGTTTTCATTATATAACTCTATGTAAACAAAGATGGCCGCTGACAGCCATGTTTAACATCGAATCAAAACTATTTTTGACAAGGACTAACATCATGTCATGCTGATCATTTTACGAAAAGTCCCATATCAATATCACTTATAGTTTTCAAGAAGTAGTCGCTACAAACTTGTATTTTGAAAATCTATTTTTAGCCATGGCAGCCATCTTGAATTTCCCGCCGACCTGAAATTTTGCTAGGATCAATTAGACATTAAGAGCAACATTCCTGTGAAGTTTCATGAAAATCCGTCAAGTAGTTTCAGAGAAGTAGTCGCTACAAGTTTTCATCATATAACTCTATGTAAACAAAGATGGCCACTGGCAGCCATGTTTAACGTCGAATCAAAATAATGTTTGACTCTGATAAACAACTATGTTTAACGTCGAATCAAAACGATTTTCGACAAGGATCAACATCATGTCATGCTGATCATTTTAGAAAAAGTCCCATATCAATATCACTTATAGTTTTCAAGAAGTAGTCGCTACAAACTTGTTTTTTAACAAGAGGTCAATGACCTTGAAGCTCTACTGATTGATTTTGATTTCAGGAAGTAGTCGCTACAAACTTGTATTTTGAAAATCTATTTTTAGCCATCTTGAATTTCCGGCCGACCTGAAATTTTGCTAGGATCAATTAGACATCAAGAGCAACATTCCTGTGAAGTTTCATGAAAATCCGTCGAGTAGTTTCAGAGGAGTAGTCGCTACAAGTTTTCATTATATAACTCTATGTAAACAAAGATGGCCACTGGCAGCCATGTTTAACGTCAAATCAAAATAATGTTCGACTATGATAACCATCATGTCATGCTGATCATTTTGAAAAAGTCACATATCAATATCACTTATAGTTTTCAAGAAGTAGTAACTACAACCTTATTTTTTTTAAATCTATTTTTAGCTGTGGCGGCCATCTTGAATTTCTGGCCGATCTGACATTTTGCTAGGATCAATTAGACATTTAGAGCAACATTCCTGTAAAGTCATGAAAATCCGCCAAGTAGTTTCAGAGGAGTAGTCGCTACAAGTTTTTACTATATAAATCTATGTAAACAAAGATGGCCACTGGCAGCCATGTTTAACGTCGAATCAAAAGATTTTTGACAAGGACCAACATCATGTCATGCTGATCATTTTAGAAAAGTCCCATATCAATATCACTTATAGTTTTCAAGAAGTAGTCGCTACAAACTTGTATTATGAAAAATTATTTTTAGCCGTGGCGGCCATCTTGAATTTCCGGCCGACCTGAAATTTTGCTAGGATCAATTAGACATCAAGAGCAACATTCCTGTGAAGTTTCATGAACATCCGTCAAGTATTTTCAGAGGAGTAGTCGCTACAAGTTTTCATTATATAGTTTTAATAACTCTAGGTAAACAAAGATGGTCGCTGGCGGCCATGTTTGGTTTAAACATATTTTATTTCTCATTATTATTACAACATGGGACCAGTACACAATAGCAGAAAAAGGATTAGAACGAAAGTAAAATACTTATGATGTTTTTCTCCTGGCAGCCATGTTTAACGTCGAATCAAAACGATTTTCGACAAGGACCAACATCATGTCATGCTGATCATTTTAGAAAAAGTCCCATATCAATATCACTTAGAGTTTTCAAGAAGTAGTTGCTACAAACTTGCTTTTTAAAAACATATTTTTAGATTTGGTGGCCATCTTGGATTTCACATCAACATGAATTTTTGCTAGGATCAGAGGAGTAGTCGCTACAAAAAAAGGTTTACGGACGGACAGACGGACAGACGGACGGACACCGCACCACGGCATAAGATCTGCTGATCTCTGATCAGTAGAGCTAAAAACCTATTTTTAGATCTGGCGGCCATCTTGGATTTCACATCAACATGAATTTTTGCTAGGATCAACTAGACTTCATGGGCAACATTTCTGTAAAGTTTCATGAAAATCCATTCAGTAGTTTCAGAGGAGTAGTCGCTACAAAAAAAGTTTACGGACAGATGGACAGACAGACGGACGCTGCACCACGGCATAAGCTCTGCTGATCTCTGATCAGTCGAGCTAAAAACTGGCCATGGAAGCATTTGGTTTTAGAGGAGATACAATAACATACCGTCTTTATAATCCTGGCCATGGAAGCGTTTGGTTTTAGAGGAGATACAATAACAAACTGTCTTTATAATCCTGGCCATGGAAACGTTTGGTTTTAGAGGTCTCACTACACAGTTAGCTCCCTTGAAAGCCACGGTAGGATAAAACTTGCGCCATAAAAAGTAGTAGTGTGCTGTTCGGTTTTAAATATTTTTAATAATTGCTGACAGATATATGTATTGCTGTTGCAGGTGAGATGAACACAGTCTGAAACTGGATGTGCAGCTATTAGACGACACTGGCACCAGAATATGACAGTTTTATGGGGGTTGAAGCAGTGTAGGAATTCTGGTACAAACTCTGGAGTAAAAGCCCAAAATAGTGCAAAGGATGCCAGTCATGCCACTACTCCAATTAAAAAAACAACAACCTGTCAACGTACCATATTTTGTACACTTTTGTGTGGGCAAATGACTGTGTTTCATAAATAAGTGACTTTTAGCTTGAAAACTTTAGGTTCGAAATGGCCCAGTAAACTTTATTCAAATAGGCCAACATAGTAAAAGTGTACTGTGTTGTGAGACCTAGAGGAGATACAATAACAAACTGTCTACTTTCAGAAGTGGCAAACATCTTAAATTTATTTTGAAGGAGGTGAATTACAGTTAAGACCAATTAGCCATGGGAATAAAATCTTAATGTTGCTGTGAAATTTCATGCAAATCGCAAAGTGATTTTTTTTTAAAGTCCCTATCCCGCCATCAACAGGCACATTTTACAGATGTACACTCTTTCTAATCCTACCGACGAGGTATAAGTATATACATGTAAATAACTACATATTTTGAGAATCCAAACCCTATCATGTCTACAGGAACAATATAAATGGCTTTAACCAGCCAGACCAAACCTGAAAACTGGAGCATTGAATTGAGTTACCAAGTAATAATTAATTTAATACATATTGAATCATTGGTAATTGAATAACCTGTGAATAAACCTATACTTTTAATAAATCGGCACACATAGATTAGTAAATGACCTGAACACCTGGATAGAGTTTTTGTAATTTTGCTGTTTTTTGGTGGGTTAGTTCCTTTAAACCATTTTGTTCTTGGTAAAATCTCAATAATTATTTCATTTTGAAACAACTTTGAGAGATTTTATGATACCAACAATTTATACTGACAAACTACATGATACAAACTGCATGATACAAACTACATGATATTTTCTTGTTTTAGCTTGTTTGTTATAAAACTTTTCTGCAATTGAACAAGTGCCTACACCATTTGTGAACAAGTACAAACTTTCATAATGAATTGAATTGAATTGGATTTTATAGTCGCACCAACAGCTAAGGTCATATGGCGACTTTCCAGCTTCCACTGGTGGAGGAAGACCCCAGGTGCCCATCCGATTTTCGTGCACGGGCGAGCACCTGGGTAGAACCACCGACGTTCCGCAAGCCAGCCTTTCATAAGGCCAGGCCGTTTTTTATTAATGTTTAGCGTCCGCGTGCGCCTAGGTTTTCACGTCATCAACCAAAAAAACAAACAGTTTGGATGTCAGAATTTTTTACGAAAAAAATGCCATTTACGCTTGCCGTGTCGATGATGACAACAAATCTGCGATGATAACGCCGTAAATATTCGTCTCTACATGTTCAACCGGTCAGGAGATTGCATAATAACATGATGCAAACGTTCACTGATGTTTTCGAATTTATTCGTTTTTCAACTGACACACACATTCTATTGGTTTTTATATAAAGTAAACAAGAGGTAAATGAGGTGCAGTACTTATGGCGAGCAAAATAATTGCTGTTCGCGTTAAAGAGAACAATAAAAACATTTTACTTTGGTATGTTATACAAACTGATTCGCAACAAACGTTCTCTTCACTGTTTGAAAACATCATAGATGCAAGTGAAAATTCCACGTCTGGGATAGGTTTAAACATCCCATCAAAATGCCGAATTATCACAAGTTGTGACAGTATTGAAGTGGGGTGGGGCTAGCTAGTGAATGACACTCTTGAGTGTTTTAACTCGAGCCAAGCTTCTTTCGAATTGAAGCCAACACAAGATATTTCTAGTAACATAAATGTATTCACAGAACTTTTCTATATGAGTTTCCAAAATGATTGTTTTCTAGTCGATTTTGTTATTGTTTTAACTACCCTTTATTAAACTTAGTTTTATGAGAAGGTTGTGTTTATACTCATTTATTGAACTCAGAACCTTAGTATGTTAGGTTAGATCTATAAATCCAAAAGATTTGATCTCATTCATCCAATGATTTGATCTCACTTGCCAGAATCCTATTTTTATGCATTAAGTATTATACTCAAAAGCAGTAAATAATACTTGAATGTTCCAAGTACTAGAAGTTAATACTAACATGTGTATTATTTTTGACAAAGTCATTCGATGTCTATATGAGTTTCCAAAATGGTTGTTTTCTAGTCAGTTATGTTATTGTTTTAACTATCCTTTATTAAACTTAAGTTTTATGAGACATCTTCATAGTTTAAATAAAGGTTTTAAATGTTTTATATCATGTTTTGTCAT
Organism: Cyrtodaria siliqua; assembly: GCA_037043455.1. Lineage (NCBI taxonomy): Eukaryota > Metazoa > Mollusca > Bivalvia > Adapedonta > Hiatellidae > Cyrtodaria > Cyrtodaria siliqua. The sequence continues at coordinate 268,225 of JAWPHD010001466.1, read as the reverse complement.
AATTTTTGCTGTATTAATGGTTTGTTTTTTCGAACAGAGTTTGTGTGTTTTTTTTTAATAGGTAGCTAGGTTTCGCGAAATAGAGTTGACGCTAAACAAAAAAATAAAACGGCTTGGCCTAATGAACCTCAATGTTTGATAATTCAGCATTATCATTAACGGCTGTCATGGCAACCCGTTGCAGCTTGTGACATTTAAACTAAAATGAATGGTAAATGCTACAGCAATATTCCTCATTATAACGTTATAGTTTACGCAAAAAATTCCACCATGGCAAATAAACCATTTCTATTGATGTTTTTAGGCTTGTAACAAAATAATGAGCTATATTTCAAAGGAGTGTCAGCATACAATGTTACTCTGAACAACATCACGCATGCATGAGAACTACATGTATCTCGTATGAATAGTCAAGTTCAGTTTGCCTGATCTACATACTTTAATATGTATACTGTTTTCCCCACTAATAGTAGCCCCTCTCCTAATAGTGGAAAACAATCCAAATCAAATTGTGATCCAAAAACATAACATTTACTTCAAAATTCAATACATTTTCTATCTTTTGTAAAATAATATAATTTATTTCGTTCGAAATTATTTTCTCTCATTGGGTAAGCAAAGTTACATAAACGCGTCGTCTGCTTGTATTTCATACATGCGCAGATGTGTGTAATGGTCAGTTCACGTGATGTGTCACGTGGTGTTTGAATACTGGTCATTCAAGTTCTGGGCGACGGCGGGTTAACACGTCTAAGCGTTTAGTTAAATTTTATGATTTAAGAATTAAATTCTTAATAGAAACTAACGGGAATGTTTGTGTGGTTATAAAGCATTTATTTTGATATTATGTTTTGTGTACGTGAAATTCGTCGGTTGTTGCAGACACTTGTCTAAATTACTATGTGACAAAGATAAATTGAGTACTCTTTTAGTGTTTTGTTGTTTTTTATAAGTTTGCTGAGAGAAAAAAGAAAGATTCAGATTTTAGAATTAATATGAATGGCATCTAAGGCTCAGTTTGGGGTATACCACATATCTAAGGCTCAGTTTGTGGTATACCATATATCTAAGGCTCAGTCTGGGGTAATTGCCATATATCTAAGGCTCAGTCTGGGGTATGCCATATATCTTGGGCTCAGTCTGGGGTATGCCATATATCTAAGGCTCAGTCTGAGGTATACCATATATCTAAGGCTCAGTCTGGGGTAATTGCCATATATCTAAGGCTCAGTTTGGGGTATGCCATATATCTAGGGCTCAGTCTGGGGTATGCCATATATCTAAGGCTCAGTCTGGGGTATGCCATATATCTAAGGCTCAGTCTGGGGTATGCCATATATCTAAGGCTCAGTCTGGGGTATGCCATATATTTGAGGCTCAGTCTGGGGCATGCCTTATATTTAAGGCTTAGTCGGGGATGATATGCCATATATCTAAGGCTCAGTCTGGGGTATGCCATATATCTAAGGCTCAGTTTGGGGGTATACCATATATCTAAGACTCAGTTTGGGGTATACCGTATATCTAAGGCTCAGTTTGGGGTCTAAGGCTCAGTTTGGGGTATACCATATATCTAAGGCTCAGTTTGGGGTATACTATATACCATATATCTAAGGCTCAGTTTGGGGGTATACCATATATCTAAGACTCAGTTTGGGGTATACCGTATATCTAAGGCTCAGTTTGGGGTCTAAGGCTCAGTTTGGGGTATACCATATATCTAAGGCTCAGTTTGGGGTATACCATATACCATATATCTAAGGCTCAGTCTGGGGTATACCATATATCTAAGGCTCAGTTTGGGGTATACCATATATCTAAGGCTCAGTTTGGGGGTATACCGTATATCTAAGGCTCAGTTTGGGGGTATACCATATATCTAAGGCTCAGTCTGGGGTATACTGTATATCTAAGGCTCAGTTTGGGGGTATACCATATATCTAAGACTCAGTCTGGTGTATACCACATATCTAAGGCTCAGTCTGGTGTATACCATATATCTAAGGCTCAGTCTGGGGTATACCATATATCTAAGGCTCAGTTTGGGGTATACCATATATCTAAGGCTCAGTCTGGGGTATACCATATATCTAAGGCTCAGTTTGGGGGTATACCATATATCTAAGACTCAGTCTGGTGTATACCACATATCTAAGGCTCAGTCTGGTGTATACCATTATCATATATCTAAGGCTCAGTCTGGGGTATACCATATATCTAAGGCTCATTTTGGGGTATACCATATATCTAAGGCTCAGTCTGGGGTATACCATATATCTAAGGCTCAGTTTGGGGGTATACCATATATCTAAGACTCAGTCTGGTGTATACCACATATCTAAGGCTCAGTCTGGTGTATACCATTATCATATATCTAAGGCTCAGTCTGGGGTATACCATATATCTAAGGCTCAGTTTGGGGTATACCATATATCTAAGGCTCAGTTTGGGGTATACCATATGGCAAGAATGGCTTTTAAAGTAGCTATCCCGCCAAAACAAAACCAAATTTTACAACATATGTACATTGTTTCTAAACCTACTGACGACGAGGTATATATACAAACTTATATATTCTGAGAATCCACACTCTATAGACACAATTCAAATGGCTTTAACCAGCCATCCACACCAAAACTGGCATGTCGAATTACCAACTCTTAATTCATTTTACTTATATTTAATCACGGACATTTTAAGAACCCGTGAGAAAAACTAAACTTTTAATCGACACATAACATTATTTTATGACCTGGATAGGGTTTGGATAAACGATTTTGTAGCGTAATTTTGCCGTTATTTGGCAGGTTATATTAGTGCCTTTAAGTATTTTGCAGGAATACGGTAAGCATTTTCCACAATTTTGTTATCTCACAAGTTACTAGTATTCATTAAAAAAGATAAAATCTTATAGCAAGGACTCTATCACATTGGGTGCAGACTATTTAAGTATTGCAACATCATGCATCAAGGAGTCCGGATGAAACAGCTGTCATGGAAAAAAAGGCATGGTGGCACATGTACGTATCATAAGGCATGGTGGCACATGTACGTATCATATTACATTACCAACAAAGGAAGGATACAGGATGAAATGACTGTTTACAGTGCACTCACATTAATGTTGTCCTTGTTTACAGTGCACTCACATTAATGTTGTCCTTGTTTACAGTGCACTCACATTAATGTTGTCCTTGTTTACAGTGCACTCACATTAATTTTGTCCTTATGTTCAATTTCTCCCTACAACCATCCTATGTAACTCATACAGGGTAGCCCAAAGAAGAAAAAAATCTTACATGATGAAATTTCTGTTAACAGTGCACTCGCGTTACTTTTGTCCTTAATTTATGTTCAAATTCTCCCTACAACCATCTTATGAGGAGGCATTTGATTACTCAGTAAGGAAAATATCTTAGATATGCAACTGCTGATTAGCTTAAGAATCGTTCACGCCTATCAGGAATTTTAACAGGATGTATTACTGTTTTTAAAACAGTTTTAGATCCAGGTCAATGGATTTTTTTGCATACTGGATAAGGCTATCTGCATTTTACATGGGTGATGGAAAGCATGATCTTACACACGGGGGAAGATAAATGTCAGGCGTATCAACAACGTCAACAGTTGCATGATGTCATTGTGTAAAACAAGAAATCCGCGGATTCACATGTCTCACCTAACGGGGGCGGGACTTAAAAATGATAAATGATGCTTAAATGAAAGTTTGTAAACATTTTAATAACTAACAAGAGGTCAATGACCTTGAAGCTCTACTGATAGGTTTTTGATAGCTAGATCAGCATTCCTGTGAAGTTTCATGAAAATCCATCAAGTAGTTTCAGAGGAGTAGTCGCTACAAGTTTTCATTATATAACACTATGTAAACAAAGATGGCCGCTGGCAGCCATGTTTAACGTGAAATTTAATAATTTTTGACAAGGATCAACATCATGTCATACTGATCATTTTAGAAAAAGCCCCATATCAATATCTCTTATAGTTTTGAAGAAGTAGTCGCTACAAACTTATTTATTTTAAATCTATTTTTAGCTGTAACGCCCATCTTGAATTTCCGGCCGACCTGAAATTTTTCTAGGATCAACTAGACATCAAGAGCAACATTCCTGTGAAGTTTCATGAACATCCGTCAAGTAGTTTCAGAGGAGTAGTCGCTACAAGTTTTTAATATATAACTCTATGTAACCAAAGATGGCCACTGGCAGCCATGTTTAACGTCGAATCAAAATAATTTTCCACAAGGATCAACATCATGTCATACTGATCATTTTAGAAAAAGCCCCATATCAATATCTCTTATAGTTTTGAAGAAGTAGTCGCTACAAACTTATTTATTTTAAATCTATTTTTAGATTTGGAGGCCATCTTGAATTTCTGGCAGATCTGAAATTTTGCTAGGATCAATTAGACATCAAGAGCAACATTCCTGTAAAGTTTCATGACAATCCGTCAAGTAGTTTCAGAGGAGTAGTCGCTACAAGTTTTTACTATATAACGCTATGTAAACAAAGATGGCCACTGGCAGCCATGTTTAACGTTGAATCAAAACGATTTTTGATCAGTAGAGCTAAAAATCAAAAAATCATCAGCTCCAAAAAGTAGGTCAAGGTCATAGATAAAATCCATGTTCAAAAAGATGCACTTCCCAAGACACAACTATGTCAAAAAAAATTCCAAAGATTAAGCTATAAACTAGGTTTAAAGCATCTACTGCATAATTATTGTTCATGAGAAAGTGATGTAAATGTAACAATTTAAGTTATCTGCCATTTGCTTGAATGATGAAGGTCACATCCACATTTGCTTTTTGACACCTTGTGATGTACTATCCAAGATACAACTATAAGCAAAGTTTGAAAGGTCTTAGTGCATACTCACTTGAGTGTGTGAAAAAGTGACCTAAACGCAAAAGTTGAAGGTAAAAATTATAAGGTTATCTGCCCTTTGCTTGAAGGGTCAAGGTCACATCCACATTTGCTTCGCCACGTTGTGATTTACCACCCAAGATACAACTTTAAACAAAGTTTGAAAGGTGTAGTGCATACAGTTTGCGAGAAAGTGACCTAAACGCAAAAGTTGAACATAAAAATTATTAAGTTATCCGCCCTTTGCTTGGATGGTCAAAGTCACTTCAACATTTGCTTTGTCACGTTGCGATGTACTACCCAAGATACAACTATAAACAAAGTTTGAAAGGTGTAGTGCATAAAGTTTGCGAGAAAGTGACCTAACGCAAAAATTATCTGCCCTTTGCTTGGAGCGTCAAGGTCACATCTACATTTGCTTTGTCATTTTGCGATGTACCACCCGATAAAACTTCCACATTTGCTTTGTCATGTTGCGATGTACCACCCGATGGGGAATTCCAACCCTCGGTATAACTGTTTTAATCAGAACCTCGGCAATAAAAAACAATTATACCTCGTGTTGGAATTTCTGATCTTTACTGGATACGAATGAAACATTCTTACATTCCCTCAGTATAGGATACCCATGATTAATTATTTTTCTTGCATATAGCATTCACAGTGTGTGTTGATGTGTGTTTATGTTTTGCATGTTGTTTTACACACTGTCAATAACATTATGCATTGTTGATATACGCATGACATCTGCCCAAATGTATAAGTTCAGATTTATCTGCCCTCATGTGTATGACCTGTGAGGCTTTCCTTCACTCATATAAAATGCGGATAACCTTATCCAGTTTGCAAGAAAATGGAGCCAGCTCCACCGACTACCATCCGTGTTTACACACTGTCAATGACATTATGCATTGTTGATATACGCATGACATCTGCCCAAATGTATAAGTTCAGATTTATCTGCCCTCATGTGTATGACCTGTGAGGCTTTCCTTCACTCATATAAAATGCGGATAACCTTATCCAGTTTGCAAGAAAATGGAGCCAGCTCCACCGACTACCATCCGTGTTTACACACTGTCAATGACATTATGCATTGTTGATATACGCATGACATCTGCCCAAATGTATAAGTTCAGATTTATCTGCCCTCATGTGTATGACCTGTGAGGCTTTCCTTCACTCATATAAAATGCGGATAACCTTATCCAGTTTGCAAGAAAATGGAGCCAGCTCCACCGACTACCATCCGTGTTTACACACTGTCAATGACATTATGCATTGTTGATATACGCATGACATCTGCCCAAATGTATAAGTTCAGATTTATCTGCCCTCATGTGTATGACCTGTGAGGCTTTCCTTCACTCATATAAAATGCGGATAACCTTATCCAGTATGCAAGAAAAAAAGAAAAAAGTTTACTCAGTATAAACACTGATCATGTTACATGTATGCTATTGAATTGAACTGAATTGGGGTTTTAAGGCGCACCAACACATGAAAAGGTTATATGGCGCCTAAAAGGCATGAACATGCCAGGCTCATCTTCCATGTACATCGAGATAAAATATGGAAAATGGGCCTAGAACCTTCTCACCCTGAACTGCAGAGTTGCTGCAAATTCTATCGTAGAAACTCCATTTACGCTGGAGCCGTATGCTATTGAACCAGTGAAATTCAGTAAAATGTAGAAAGTTGAAATTACTGATAAAATGGCCGAGGACAACGATAAACCAATGTTACAGCCATCAGTAGAACACACAACATACCCTTTATAAGTACAGAAAATAAGAAATTGGGACCTTTCATCTTGGTTGCTAAGTCAGCCCCAGTTTACAGACACAAGATCTGTATTTATTGTTAATTATTATAAAGTGAATTTGTCTTATAATTAAGCAAATTGCCTTTGTCAATTATTATCAGGTACACAACATTCTGCCAAAAGCTTGTATAAATAGAAATTATTATCTTGGAGTCACATCATCAAATTCCATATTTACCATGTATACCAGTATGTCAATGTACTATCTGAAATAATCTATTAAACAAATGCCCAAGCAAATTCAAAGACTGTGCAAATAAGAGATATTTAATCAATATTTGGAAAGGTTCTGATGTTATTACATGTACACAAATTGGAAACAAACATCAAACAATATTTGTAAAGGTTCTGATGCTATTACATGTACACGACTTGGAAACAAACATCAAACAATATTTGGAAAGGTTCCGATGTTATTACATGTACACGACTTGGAAAGAAACATCAAACAAAGGGACGCACGGCAATCTTGATACGTTTACAGTGCTTTTTTTCTCTCAAAATTGTGGAGGCACAGGCATGTCTATTTTGGGAAAAAAATGCTCGCTTATTTCTCATTTTGGGAGAGATGTAAATTTGTTATCAATTAAGTAAATATGAGGATACTATGCTTTATTTATATTTTCATCCCTTATTTATTACATATAAATACTGACTTCTCAGTCAGAAATGACTTAACAAACAAAAACCTATTGCAGAATTAATGCCTTTTCTCCAATTCTGAGAGACTGCTGCTTTCTGATTGGGAACAAATTCTGCCACAGTTGGTAAAAAAAAGTCAGTTTTCAATTGAGAAGAGGCCTTTCACAGGTGTAAGAGGCCTTTTACAGGCCTCTGTTTTTACAGGCCTCTGTTACACAAGGTCCGTAGAAAATCACTGCAAGTTTATTAAAAATAAATATACAGATGTAAACTGTATAAATTGTATGCTTATGTTTTCATTTGCAGTGATTTTCTTTGCTTTAAAAGACATTTTGTCAATCGTTCCAAGATGGCCACCTCCAGTTACGTTTTTTGTGCATATTTTTTTATTATTATTTTTCATGGTATTTGATAATTCTTTCAGCTTTTTTCAAATTTTTCAGAGCCCTTTAAAATAAACTTTGTTTGAAAATACTGCATATATTTAATGTATACTATCGGAAATAAACTACAGTGTAGTCCTCAGGCAAATTTCAAAGACTGCGATATATAAGCAATATTTGGAAAAGTTCTGATGTTATTACATGTTTGTTTGTTTGTGTGGTGTTTTATGTCATTTTCAACACATGCAAAGGTTATTATATGGCGGTCATTTTGTTTGTGGTGGAGACAGATCACCCACTTTTCCTGGGTAGAACCTGTACTGTACACCTCCCGCCGTCCTTAAGAATCGACATTTCCTCACTTATAAGTCAAACTCCCAGTGGGATTCGAACCCGCAGTGATGAGAGGCAAAAGTTACAACGCAACGTTATTACATGTACATGACTTGGAAAGAAACAACAAACAATATTTCAATCTCATTTCATAAAGGTAACAAATAATTAATAAGGTTGTTATCACAAACGTGCTTGTCCGAGTTCTAATCCGCTGTGATCGTCTCTACCACTACATTGGTGTTTTATTTGCCTGTACTATAGATCAAATGCCTTTAATCCCAATATAATGCAAATATATAATAATGATACAAGCTAAGACATATGATTATTACATTTATATCGGAAACAGATTAGAATTTTTTTCGTGGTGTTGAAATGAATGTTGTTTACTGTAGAGTTGAATGCTTTTAACGTCGTGCTGAATGTTCTTTAACGTCGTGCTAAATGTTGTTTAACGTCAAACTGAATGTTGTGTAACGTAGAGTTGAACTGAATGTTGTTTAGGTTTATTTAGTATACAAAGTATAGGTTATTTAGAGCCACAACAGAGAGGGGATAAATATATAGGTATCGCGTAACTAATCTTACTGACATATATAGATTCATATGGTTCTTTAACATATTCAGCGGATAGACTCCTATACTGGGGCCTGCCAGGTTTATGTCCCCATCCGACTTAGGAGACTAAGGCAAAGTGTCTTCACCCCAAAAAGACACTAATGAAATTAAGTGGTGCCGATGAGGCTTGAAAATGAGCCCTCTGGATTTCAAATTCACCGCGCTATCTACTGGGCCATCCCAGCCATTTTTTGGTACATTTGTACATGTATAAAGAAAATTAATAATCATACACAGATAATGTAAGAATTAGTTACACACCAAGCAGTCTTTGCGAGTTAGCCTACCTCCTTTAAAAATTAAGAACAAAAAATGCAGACCTCAAGTTAAAATCTCATTGATCTTATTCAGACAGGCTTATACCTGTTGGTACACACAACACAACAAATCATTTATAACACTTAGACAATCATCAAATTAGCAGAGATAAAATTGATTTTATAAAATGACTTGAGGGTTCTGTTTGCACCATTCAAGATAAGTTTGAACTGTTCACTTGATTCTGTGATATCTGCGTGCTTTAGATAATCCTTCTTTAAAGGGACACACGGCAATCTTGTTTTCATTTTTATAATCTTGCGGTGTCCTATTTGTCTACTTTACTCGCATATCTGCCAAATTCTCGCTGACTCAGCATGTTTTTGTTGTTACATCATACGGTGGATATTACTGCAGATGGAGTTCATGGGGCCTTGTTTAGTGCCTATGCACACTGAATATGCATCTGAAACCCATTATGACTACTGTATTCATATTTTTATCACATACTTCCCTATAAATACGTTGTTTTGAATATACGATACAACATAGACCTAGCTAGTCATATCAATCGGGATTTAGTTGTCGGGCAATAAAGCTTTATCACACGCGTGAAATAAAGGGTAAAAAAATATCATATCACGGAAATAGCCAAATGTTCTTTACGACGCTTTCAGCGGAGTGATACGGAAATTACCGATTAGCCAAGAAGATGAAATAAATAGTGCATTTCATAACTATAGTACACAGGCTGCATTGTAATTTTCCAGAAAAGAAGATTTGCCTCTTTTGGGACTCGAACACATGACTTTCTGACTTCTGATTTACAGTCGGACATTCTAACCACTGAGCTATAAGGACATATTGAGAGTATGGTATAATATGATAGATATTCATCCAAAAGACAAAACATGTCTATGAGTTTACAAAACAATTTAAATATGGCAAGCAAGTATAAACATAATTTAAATATTTTCACAAACCAGTATAATTAGTATTATCAATTAATAAATAATACACTACTTTTACATATCATACACGCGAGTATATAGACACTGTGTTCCCTTTCCCAAATACTGATGCATTCAAGCGATCAGTAAACAGCTTAATATATAATATAATGACCTTTATTTTGATAAAAAATAACTTGACATATTTTAATGCAGCTAAAGATGTATCAGTATACATGTATATAGATATAGCCGATCATGGCACAGGCCTGTAGCCAGCCCTGAAATTTAACCGAGGCAAATCCCTTTCTATGGAGGTCTGGTCGCATGCACCCTCCAGCCCACTTACACTCCGAATTTTTTTATTTCTTCCTGCTATTTCATGCATTTTAATGCATGTCTCTGACAATAATTTCGGTTTTAATCAAGACATTTTTTATTTATTCATATATGTAATTTAAAGTATGTACATTCCCAAAATCATACCGGGGCAACTCCCTAGATGAGCCTCAGCATAGCTACGTCCTGTGTCGCACATTTAACGACGTTGCGGTGTATGCCTTCACCTCTCACCGCTGCGGGTTCGAATCCCACTGGGAGCTCGAGTGGGATTCGAACCCGCAAGTGAGGTAGTGTCGATTCTTACGGATGGCGGGAGGTGTACAGTACTGGTTCTACCCAGGAAAAGTGGGTGGTCTGCCTCCACCACAAAAAAATCATCCGTCATATATAACCTTACGTGTTGAAAATGACGTAAAACACCATACAAACTAACAAAACATAGTGTGATGAATAAATAATTTTTATCAAATTAAAACAAGGATACTGTTTTAAATAAACAATATACATGTGTCTATTTTTATTTCATTAGGGATTGAATTATTTTGTTTCAAATATATTCGAAAGATGTACCTTCATAATTCCACAAGTATAACTTGACATCAATAATGATAAATAATAAATGTGATCATGTGTGGGGAACATAAACAACACAATTTTTTTTTCTCCTTATTTATTATAGTTATTTGTTTTATCTTTTCCCCTAAAAAACAGTTCTCTTCTAAATAGTGATTTTATTACACAAATAGAGATAAAACAACACAAACAAGCTAAATCTTTAAAAGACAACCATTTATACAGAATTCTCATATCGAATACAAATAATAGATAATTTTATTATGTAGATCACTTGTGTATTGTATATTATTCTATACCTAATTTATACATCCAATCGTAGACGCTCTTTCGAGTCATGTGACCGTACAATATATTTCCGTATCGGGACGCACGCGCGTACAAAATATCCCGTATTTTGTTCGTATTGTACGCTTCACAGGTTCCATGTTAAACCTATGATAAAGACCGAAACGCGTGAAAAGGTCCGAATAAAAATCAGAACCGACAGGCTTCTGTCATTACCTAACCATAAATTGTTGTCAAGTAATGAAAACCTATCTATTGCACATATTTTTATTTAATTTTCCTTTATAACAAAAAAAAAACACAAAAAACTAGCATAATATATCATTGTTTGAAACTGACCTTCGGTAGTATTTAATCACTGTTGACAACGGAGAAATGGGCATTCTTTCAAGCAAATAAAGCTTGAGAGTAAGCCATGTCGAACACAATATATAAAATACATAGACCTACATGCAATTGTGCTTTCGATGTTCATAGCGACTTGCTTGAAAGCATGAAACAAACGAAAGTTATATCCGAATTATAAATGATTGGTTAAAATAAAGGTATAGAATAAAAAGGTTACTTAACATGGTTCTGTACAATACGGGATATATTTGGACTCGTACACAGCTGGAAAAAATCATATTGGACTCGCCTAACGGCTCGTCCAATATGACTTTTCCAGCTGTGTACTCGTCCAAATATATCTCCGTATTGTACAGAACCATGTTAAATAACCTATAAATATTTTAGATGTGTTGTTTGTAAGTCGTGCGGTGGGATGGTCCTCCCCGACCCACAACACGCCAAATTATGGGGAGAATAAATGGGTCACCATTGGTGACTGAAAAATAAAAAAAAAATAATGATAAATAAAATCTCTTATTTGTGCAAGTTTATTATTGAATTTACTAACCTTGATGCAAATATTATTGATGTGATGTCTCAAAGATGTTTGTTTCTAGGAAAGGAACTCTATAAGCAACTGCTTTCGTTCCAATCCTTTTTCACATTTTGTTTTATGTACATTTTCAACGATTGTATCAATATTGGAAATAAAATAAGTTTAAACCAAAGATGTTTGTCATCTTGTTCAATAAATTCAATAACATGTAAAGTAGTACTTGCGTAAAATCCTTCAGGTGCATGTATAACGCGTAGGTGTAATTAATTGATTAGCAGATGTTGTAACAGTGTTTACATTTCCATCTGCAAACAGTACTTCTTAATTACCTTGTTGGACAACAAAGGAAAGCCAATATTGATCAGATATTGTTTTATTCACCTTTACATGAGGCCACTACATAGTACATAGGTAAAAAGCCAGTTGTAATAAAAGTACCCTCATAAGCTGAAATTAAAGATCAGTAGAGCTAAACAATAGGTCAGCTGTCGGGAAACAGCGCAGCTCGGCTATTCCATTTTCCAGAGAATAATAAATTATATAGCCAGTATATACCATCAGAAAACAAGGCTAAAACAATGTGGGGTAGGGGTTGGGTGGCCATAGAAACTCGGGTCAATATAGAATTATTGTTAGAATCTCATAAAAATTATCATAAAATTTGATTGAGTTCAAATTTAATTTTAATATTCAAATAAGGAAGATAAAATTAAAAAATTAAAACAATAAAAACAACAATACAGACATAATTATATATATATATATATATATAAAAAAAAAAATTGGGTGGTAATGATGGGGTGGGGGATGGGGCGGGACAGGTTAAGTGTTAATAGGAAATAATATTTTTTTTAGCACAACAAAGCACCAAACAACACCGTAGTAATATTCATTCATTTCTATTTTATTAGCCTAGATTCTAGATTTAATGATTGATTCTGTGTTGACTAAATCCCTGTTAGTAGGATAGAGCAAATGTAGCGTATTATTTAAATTTAACAATCGGCGATCAGTAGCGAGCGATTCACAAAAGTCGCAGAATGGGACATGAAAACCCCGCTTTAGAACTGTCGGTCACATAAAAATGGATTAAACAGAAAAAAACATTTGTTTTTCCATACGGACAGATAATGGTATCACTTTAGTTTATGTCCATTTCACTTTTGTGGTGGGGCACGAAAATATCTGAGTGCAATTAATATATGTAGGCTGACAATAGCTGACCACAAGGAACTCATAAAACATAAAGCAGACAGGGTATTAATTGTCCTTCTGACAGCTGTCATACTCAACAATATTACTAGTATGTTTATTTTGGGACACAGATAGAATAAACAAAGGGTCTGTATCAACAAATTAGCACTAGTCCGGTAGCCCAAGCAGTGTTTTTCCCCCTATATTTTGGGAACATAACCCATGCCATCAAAATTTCATACTAGACGGGTGTTCTGCGGAACATGTGTGTTGCCTGTCAGCGCTTTGTCAGTATTTTTTTAACCTAACCCTCACCCTAACCTTGACAAATTGACCTGACTAAGTTTTCGTGAAAAAAATGAGTATTTAACCCATATAATGACCTTCATTGTGACCTTGCCCTTTATATTTTAGTATGGTCATGTCGATGTTTCATGATGAGTATATACCGAAAGTTTGATGAAGAAATATCAAGAAATGAGAAAGTTATAGCCAACCTTAAGTTTTAGTGAAGAAATAAATGAGTAGTTAACCCATATAATGACCTTCAGTGTGACCTTGACCTTTATATTTTAGTATGGTCATGTCGATGTGCAATATCAAGAAATGAGAAAGTTTATATATCCAATGTTAAGTTTTTGTGACAGATGGACGAAAAGGCGACACAAACATTGGGAATTTTAGGGCTATTTTTCATAAAATCCGAAAAATTATAGTAAAGTATTCCTTTCATAATTGGATCTTTAATAATAATTACTTTACACCATGATCAGGCCCTCCTCTGGGCATCGCCAATGGCGAAAGAAAAAAGAAAATGTCTCTTAATTTCAAACTTTAGCGAAAGTGTTTGGCGACATCGAAATTGCCAAAAAGCCAAACTTGTTTAATTTCTCTGCTGTAATCGGCCTGTTACAAATAGACCTCAACACTAATCACCGAGACGAGTGTACATTGAATGTAGTCTAAAACAAGATAACCAACCATTAAATAAACAAACAAAGCTGATAATCTTTAGTTATTAACTTAATCCTTAAATAACAACTGATGACTGTCGTTCAAATCAACACCTCATTAATTTACATATTTTACATGATTGACTAGATCCACCTGACATTTGTTTTGTTTTTGTTCATTCATAATTTCGAGGTGTCTGAATCTGAATCTGGATTTCACAAAAAAAATGCAAACATTTTACACAAAACACTGGTTTATTAATCAGTTTCCAGTTTGTGTATTTCATTTGCCAAAATATGTTTTAATGTATATGGCAGTTCATCTTTTCAAAATAAATTAAATAAGACGTAAAGATAAGCGAAAGTCATGGGTTTTCGCGGTTCCGGAAATACGAAAAAACGGCAGGTTCTGAACTTGTTACTGATAGAAAGGCCTACCTATACATCTTAAACAATCAAATGAAAGCCTCTATATATGATTCCTGCTGTCATTAGGTTCAGCTAGTTGATTTAAGCAAACATGCGATATAGAAACTTTCCAGATATTGGGGGTTCGAAAACATATACATGTATATATAAATATTTTTTATTAATATTGTTTGGTTTTATTCATTTCATTCCTTAGTGTACCAGATATAAACCAAATCACTTATTTTCACATTTAAAATACATTTATACATAAAACTCCAGATGAAATATGGCTTGGGCCATTAGAGTCAAATGGCTCCAATTTGGCTCCAACTTTTTTCATTTGGCGCAAGAAAAAAAATGGCCAGAGTTGGCCCTGAAGATCAACAGAAGTTTAAAAAGATTTGAACCTCAATCATTGGCACACTTTAAAAAAATAATCTCAAAATTGGGAAACAAAGATATGTTTGGCACTGGGAATATGACCAAATTTCGGCTAAAACCGGGGGAAAAAATGACAACGCAGCTCAACTATTCAAATTTTCAGAGAACAAAAAATGATACACATGGCATACCATCAGAAAAAAAAGTGAAAACAAAGGGATGAGCTGGATGTGTCAAGAAGGCAAACATCGGAATTTTCATTAAATCAATGGCCACAATTTTTCTGTGATGACACTGAGGTAATTTCATAATAACCCTTTCAAAGGATACATAATGCACATTTTATAAGTTGAACATTTGACGAAAATATGTTAAAAGTGTATGTAAATGCATTTGATCTTCGACCCCTTGTGACCTTGACCTTTCATCCAATGATCTTGAACTCAATAGATACGATCATCATCCCATTTATAATAAAGTTTGTAGCATGGTCAGTGACATTTCCTTTGATGAATGAAGAGCATTAAATCGTTTAATTTAGGGTAACTACCGGATATTGGAATTTAGAGTACGGTCACTATGACATCACAGTGTTACTAAGTACACCATGCTACAAAAAAGATAGAGTCTGGTCTCTGTTCGTTGGTTATTTAAACACCTTGATGGGCGGGCTACGCCCATCTTGGTGTTTAAATAAGCCAACTTGCTGAGACCAGACTCTATCTATTACATGTAAGTTGGATGATAATTGAATAAAAAATGTTGAAGTTATTTACATGTATATATGGTTATAGGGTAGGGATCCGAATTATGACCCTGAGGCTATGTCCCTAGTTAGAACTCATGAAAAGAACCCGAAACTCTAATTACCTTTCTGAATGGATATTTTATTTGGCTAGTAAATTTTGAGCAGGTCTAGTGATTTTACCCGGTAGTCTAGTAAACTGGAAATGTTAATTGTTAGCCCTGATATGTCATAAAAACCTCCCACTCACATAGATACAGACAATTAGTTTTCAAAAGTCGTTTTCAGTTCCCTACTGCGTCAGTAATAACCAAAATGAATTGCTACGCCCTACATGTAGATTAGATATACATAAACTGAGATATTCTATATTCGTTAAGTGCAGCAGCATCTGTCAGCAATATTTTTACATTTTTTCAACTCAGAGTTTGCCAATGACTATAACCTTGACCTTTTAATATCGGTAAGGTCAAGAAACTTCACTGTATTGTCATAATAGTATAAATACTGAAAGTTTGATAAAGGGGTTGACGCACTATTCTGGAACTAGCTTCATTTAAAAGGGCTTTAAAAACCATGGAAAAAGCTGAAAGAATTATCAAAATGTCTTAAAAAAATACAGGAGATAGGATGTTTTAAATATTTGCAAAAATTCTCTAACGGAGGCAGCCATTTACGACGTCATTGCGCCTTTTTACCATTTACTGCATATTGATAAATATCATTTAATTGTAAAAAAAAAAGCATATACAGTATAAATATTTTACTTATTTATAAGTAAAATATATTTATAATTTAATACATTTATTTGCTTTAATCACTATTTATTATATATTTGCCATATATGGAAAAAGGCGTGATGACGTCATCATTCAAAGATGGCTGCCTCCATTGGAGTCTTTTTTCAAATTTTCAAAAGGTCATAAAATCTCCTATATTTTATAAGATATTTTGATAATTTGTACAGCCTTTTCCATGTTTTTTAAAGCCCTTTTAAATGAAGCTAGTTCCACAATAGTGCAACATCCCAATTTAAGTTTTGGGGAGAAAAAAAAGACCTTTGAACCCAGAGTTTCACCATAATTTGTTAAGGTCACATGAATATTGTCATGAAGGGTATACACTACAGTATATTGAACGTTTGATAAATATACATGAAGAAATGAACAATTTATGCCAATGTTAAGTTTTCTGAAACCGTTAAACCAAAAGACGACTTGAACTGATCCTCCAGATAATGGTAGAGCTCAAAAAAGCATTAAGAGTTGTTATAAGGTGCAGTCAAATTCAATGTTATGGATCTATCCTTAAAGGGACAGTAGGGAATCTTTGAGTTTTATTCAAGCATTAAAATTAGTACTTCGCTTTATAAATCCTGCCCTCATTTTGACTTTAAAACTGCTTGCACATAATGAAATAAAAATTAGAGATTTCAATTTTCTTTGTTATTCCACAAAATTGTTTAATATATTATTGGTGCAATATTAATTTATTGAAAGTTAGTAATACTTTTACCGGTACATGCAAGAACAACTTGCTTTATACTGTTCTTATAATTAATATTCAAGATTAAATAAATGCAAGTTTATATGCAGAAAAATGGATGCCGCAATATTTTTTAAAAATAATTAAAAAAATCAAGATTGCAGAATGCTGTGTCCCTTTAAATTGTGATAAATCAAAGCTAGCAACAAATACATGAATTATCAAGTAAGTACCTGGTCCATGAGCCATTTTGTAATCTGGCTCAAAATTTCCCAGGACCCCAGGCCGGAGAACAGTTTTTGGTCCATATTTCTTCTCTGTTGGACCTCCACCATGATCTCCCGGTTGAGCCATCTGTATTGGGTTGGCAGCAACATTCTCCTTTTTTTGCAGGTCATCTAATGGGAATGTATCTTTCTTGTCATTGGCCAGCTGACATAAACAATGCAGAATTAGAAATAAACATGCGCTGATAGTGGTTGATCTAGACACAGACGTAATTGTTATTAGCTCTGTGATTTACATAGCAATTTCACGCTTCCTGGTTTGAGAACAAAACACAAAAAAAAGCAATTAAAAACTTGCTAAAAACACAACAACCCACGCAAATCGTGAAAAGGATACTTTTTGCAGCAAGTAACAATGTTGTTTGTAATGTCTTCAACCATAAAACACGATAAATCATGGAGCAAAATTTACATTCTACATTCTAAAATATGGCGGCTAAAGTGAACGTGCATGACAGAAGTATTCCGAATGAGTGGACGACAAGCTTCTGTCGATACCGATCCCTTTAATTATCATCCCAGCTTGTGTATAGATTAAAAAGTGAAACAAAATGTATATATTCAATGATATTACTATCAATAACAATTAAAACTCTTTTTATCTTGTTCAATACAGTGTTAATTATCAATATAAATCATTTTGTATCACTTTTATTCAATATTTAAGGTATAATAGTGCATTTAGCAGGCCCCATTTCTGTGCCGCCCAACCCTTTTCTATGAAAACGGTCCTTTTCTTTGTTTATTCAAACCTGTAAAAGAGTAAATTATGACAGCAGTTCAGTACGACAAATAATAAATTAAACTAAAACGCTTGCACTTATACTGAATACTCTTACTGAGGTCCCTGGTATAGTAAACCAGTTGGGCCTGATTTAGATGAACAGGACCAGGCTTAGATTCATTGACAGAAAAATGTTTTATACCTTATTCCATGATCGAACCTTCAAACTCTGCTCTTTATTCGTGCTATCCAATTTGCCCATAAAATACGAGATTGTAAACAGCAAAACTACGGTAAGCACACCAAGCTTAATCAGCAAACTTTTTCTGAAGCGCAGCCTCATTACTGCAATATCTGTTAATCTCTGTCCACAAAATTGCCCTTGAATCTAATCTCCAAACACCACGCTGAATCCTATTTATGATCAATATGCAAATAAATTAATTAGCCTAACACTTCAACTAATAATGTGTTATGAACACATGGTGTCAGTTATGTCTACTCATTTGTGTTTAGAGACTGGCATGCACTTGATCCATACTAAGACTATAGAAACTATTATGGCATGTCAACGTGGCCAAAATATCCAACTAAGATTGACAGGAAACAGTTCTTGCGGATACACTTTTACAATATAAATAAGTTCATATAGATGATGTACGACTAGAACCAATGTTGCTTATTTGAAGAAAATGCAACAGAGGGTATTGCAGAGCAAATATCAGTTTTTTTATCCTCCGATCGATCGCAACTGTGTTTGGATTTCCCCTGCCACTCTAAAACGAGGCTCTTTCCGGGATATCCCCAAACCGGTGATGATAAAGAAAACACCGCATTTGTTTAGTCCCGATACACGCGCACAGCGACTGGACCCGTGCTCTTCTGCTAAAATACTGCCGCCTCGAATCCATATATTCATCATTCATGAGGATGTAACCCCACACCCCGCTGAGTACTGAATACTCCTTCATTTGAGGTCTGAGAACTGAATACTCCTTATTTTAGAGACCGTGTACTGAATACTATTTAGCACAAATGACATCATAGTTCTTTAAGAAAATATTAATATTCTAGTCTTTTTACACAACATCATCATCATTTTCTGCTATCATACCTATACAAGATTAAATATCTAAAAAAAGAAAAGGATCCAACAGGCTTGTATCATTATTACTAATAAAATGACGAATAATCAATTAAACATTATGAAACTGTATATATTGATATAGCACAGTACAGTGTTATACCCTCGATATGTTACCGATATGTTACTTACATGTTAAAATAAAAAATATTAAGAAAAAATAAAAATACAAATAAAGATAATATATAATTATTGACTGCTAAATGACTAATCATGTTATAAAAACTATAAAACACGTATATGTTAAAGCACATGTTCATGCAATCCCGGAACGTTAATGCTTAATTACAAAGTCATTTAATATTGTTGTATGCCCCACACAGGGAGGCATATCGTAATTGCACTGTCCGTCCGTCCGTCGGAAATAGTGTCTCAGCTATTACTTGGAAAGTACTGAAGGGAGGAGTTGCGTCAAACTTCACACAACTGTTCATCACATTGAGAAGGTGTGTCGCGCGCAAGAATCATGTTCGTGTCTCAAAGGTCAAGGTCACACTTGGAGGTCAAAGGTAAAAAAATCGTGAAAAAGTCATGTCTCAGCCATTACTTGGAAACTACTGAAGTGAGTTGCGTCAAACGTCACCCAAATGTTCATTACAATGAGAAGGTGTGTCGCGTGCAAAAATCATGATAGTGCCTCAAATGTCAAGGTCACAGTTGGAGGTCAGACGTCAACAAATCGTAAAAGATTCATGTCTCAGCCATTACTTGGAAACTACTGAAGTGAGTAGTGTCAAACTTCACACACATGTTCGTCACAATGAGAAGGTGTGTCGCGTGCAAGAATCATGTCAGTGTCTCAACGGTCAAGGTCACAGCTGGAGGTCAAATGTCAAACAATCTTAAAAGAAATCATGTCTCAGCCATTACTTGGAAATTACTGAAGGAAGTTGCGTCAAACTTCACACAAATGTTCATCAAATTGAGAAGGTGTGTTTCGCGCAATAATCATGTCAGTACCTCAAAGGTCAAGGTGACAGTTGGAGGTCAAAGGTCATTTCTTTCATGTCAGCCATTAGTCCAAAACTACTGAAGGAAATTAAAGCGTCGAACTTCACACAAATGTTCATCACAATGAGAAGGTGTGTCTTGTGCAAGAATCATGTCAGTGCCCCAAAGGTCAAGGTCGCAGTTAGGCAGATGGTTTAAAGTGGGGGCATCCGTGTCCCATGAACACATTTCTTGTCTATTACATAAATGCTTCTTTATGTTTGTTAGTATAACTACCCACAAATAAATAAATAATGCTGGTTTAATATCATTATGATATGATGGTTTTAACAAAATACCTATGGCAAACATGTGTGACCCAACTTGGATAGAAAATTAAATAAAGAATCTGATCCCGGAAAGTAAATGTTAAATAACAAATAACACTAACCTAACTTCTGCGCTGATATAAATCAATTTTAGTAATAAAAAAAACGTGTGTTCGTTTTTGAGAATTAAATAGAAGAATATGAACGCTCAAAGTCATTTAGCCAAAATCCTTGACTATTTTTAGGCGGTACCGGAAAGTAAATCATTAATTACAAAGTAATTTTTAACACAATTACATAAAAAATACAGATTTAATTATAGGAACACGATGGTTTATGAAAAATAATATTATGAGTAAGACTGGTCCAAGTCATTTAGACAAAACTCTTGTCTATCTTTAGGCGGTCCTACAAAGTAAATCATTAATTACAAAGTCTTTTTTAGCATAATTACATAAAAAAATAATTATATTTATGTCCGCTAGACCATTCTACATTAATATGTACTAATTTTAATTATAGGAAAACGATAGTCTAATATGAAAAATAATAGTATGAGTAAGACTGGTCCATATATGATAATCACTTTTGATAACAGGTCCCGGAAAGTTTGAATTATTGAATTGAATTGGGTTTTAAGGCACACCAACACATGAAAGGTTATATGACGCCTAACAGGAATGAACATGCCAGGCTCATCCTCCATGTACATCGAGATAAAATATGGAGAATGGGCCTAGAACCTTCTCACCTGCAGAACTCCAGAGTTGCTGCAAGTTCTATTGTAGACACTCCCTTTACGCTGGAGCCACGTTTATTGTTTTTCTGCCACTGCTCTAGTGATTTGAGCGAGATGGCACCTGAAACGATGAAGGAGTCATGATGAAGACCTTTAATGAGTATGAGCAAAAAATGATAAAATGAACATGAATTTTGGGGTGATTCTATCCCTCTGCCTACCCCTAAAGTTATTGCTAAATTACAAAGTTAAATTTTTTAAAACAAAATTTGATTATCTGTTTGTGTGTACACGTAGATTTATTCATTCTGCGTTGAAATAAACCATTTATAAGAAAAAGTATCAATAAGAGTTGTTGACATACCGTACACACACACCCCCCTATATTTTAATTTAACATCGTCCCGATTTCTAGTAGCCACCAAAAAGGGCCTTAACTGTGTTCAACTGTCGAAAGCGCACTCTATAATGCGGGACCTAAACACCTTAGAGCCGGAATCTGGTAGATAAATGAAGGCCCGTTTATCAAAATTAGACCTTTATTTACATTTTATGATTATTTATTTTTACATTTAAATGATAAATATTTTCGTTTTAAAAATACATTGTGAGTACTAAATACAAAATAGTGTGTTGTGCGATTACTGCGTACCAGGCTCGTACGTACTGAATACCGCCTAAAACGCCCTGAATACTGCGTACCAAAAGTGGCTAAGGGGGGGGGGGGGGGGGGGGGTGGCGGGGTTCAGCCTCATTCATGTATAATCTGCTACTGTAATCCTGCCCAGGGCACGAATAATCACGGGCGTGTGCCATCGGGCGTGTGTCATCAGCAAAATGGTTATAAATCCGTTATTGTACATTTAAAAACAATACTGAATGAGTCTGTGTGTGTGTGTGTAATTTTAAGGTTTATAGTCCGTCCGCCAACGAACACGTCAAGGTATACCTGACGCGAAGGGCACAATAGAGTCTGGACTTTATACTGAATGAGTCTACAGAGAATGCATGCAAAAGGTCAGGGGGTCATTCTATGAAAACCTAGCATTATAAGGAAGAAAAGTGTCCCCAACACGCAATTTTATTTTTTATTCACGTTTTCTCTGATTTTTGAAACTGTACGTAATATCATTGTACTGGAAGTTGAAAACATACCCGATACAATATATTATATTTTCATATATGCTTTATTTGTAAGAATTAAAAAAAAAAATTACCGTCACGTAATGAAAATGAGTTGAATTTACACTGTGACGGTAAATCTCTTTTTTTCTTTGACAATAATAAAAAGTTAAGTCTTTAAAAAAGTATAACCTTTCTATGTATTTAATGCATGGATCTATTTTTAAAACATAACATTGTTTGAAAATATATATGATGAATCCATGCATTATTATAAATAAATAACTTATTGATTATTTGCTACACATAAAATATTGTCCTGTCTGAAATGTCTTTACCGTAACGCGCTTTATGTAGCACCACTCGAGTAACGTCCCTATACACAACACACGTCATTCACGCGCCTATACACAGAACAGACAGCTGCGTCATTTTAATGCTGACGAAAGGTAAGTAATCTAGTTTAAAATCAATAAAAATGTTATGTAAATTTGTGCCAGTTGTTGCGTATGTCAAATGTGTGTCCGCACCGTGCATACATTTGTGATTATATATTGAACTTTACGAGAAATCCATCAAGTTCCATTTCCCGCCTTCTAACTTACCCCACAACCACGCATGCGATGTAAACATAAAGAACCAGGATATAAGAGATAACCATGCAAAACGTCTTTACCGTCGCAGTCCATTACCGTCACAGAAAAATGTGACGGTAAAGACCTAAGTGTGGCGGTAAAGTCATTTTAGTCAATCTGATCAATGATTTACTGTTGATCGTCAGCCTTGTTGCATTATAAATTTAAACTTGTGTTGATGATTTTATATTCATCTTGTCTGCTAGAGCCAGGCATAGCCACATATAAATTTGTATCTTGTTGAACAACCATATACAGTCATATTGTCTAGTAAGTTACAAAGCACATAATAAATAATAATACACATATGAATATTCAACTCCCTCCCCTTCCCATTTCGCACACAGTTTTGCAACTATTGCGGATACCTAAATGTTAAAGATTGATTTTTTTTATTTACATTACATATATGAGAATAACTAAGAATTTGTGCTGTGTTTTGGTGAGTGTTTTGGTGAGTGCAGGGAAAGTGATAAATGCGAGCCTCTGGTGACTATTTAACACTTTTCGACACAAGCCAAAATACAACCGAAATTATAAGTTACTCAACATGTATTTTTTCAACCATGCAAACTGTTTTTATTAAATAACGTAATTTACCTGAAAAACAATGGAAACAACAGCACACGTCTGCTGAGGTCAAATTACAAATGGAGAATCTTTTGTACAAAAAACGTGAAGTACATGTATATGGATGATACATGTGAAATACTTTCTTCTTATAATGCATTGCATTCCTAAATTGATAATTATAAAAACGAAAAAAGGTAAAACAACATAACATATGGTATATATATTTGTAGTTCAAGACAAGTGGTCGAACAAATGAATCACATTAAATCATTTCATAATTTTGATAGAGCATCATCAAAATAACTGACCAATCAGTGACCAGAAATGAGACATACCTAATACATTCTGGTAGGTGATAAACTCGGTCTTTATCCTTGATGTTCAACCAAGTTTACTGTTAAAATTAAGGTATCTACAGTGTGATTCTTTTAAAAACCTGCACATTTCATGTACATTCATGCAAATTTATTCAATATATGTATCTTTCAAAATCAACATATTGAAAATTATCGCCTTTTTACCAGGCCAAAGATTTTTATTTTACTATAGAACCTAAGGATAAAAACCGAGTAACACAAATTTTATCACCTACTGGAAAAAATTTCAACATCTCTGCAATGAAAAATTATGAATTAATCACATTGAAAATGGTAAAACCGGCAGCAGAAAGAGCACGAACGTATAGAGCCAAGCTGAAAAATGACCCAGTACTTTATGCAAACTATCTGAAAGAGGAAAAAGAGAGGTATCAACGGAAAAAAGAAAAGAACGGACACAATATAAATGATAAACCTAAAAGAGAACAGAGAATTATAAGACGAAAATGGCGCATTCAAAAAAAGGAACAAAGACAAAAGAAAAAAAGGATCGAAGAAGGTGTACAATACATGAATATAAACAGCCCGGTTTCGTCACAAGATGAATCCGCTATTAACAGTCCTGAATCTGACAGGAACAGTACACAGAAGCAAAGGGGGCGTCAAAAGGTACGTAGAGATCGCACAAAGGCTTATATGACTATAACAAAGTTGAAACTGGAGTTAGAAAAATGTAAGAAAGACAAACATAGATTCAAGAAACGATGGCAAAGGTTAAGAAATCAGAATGAAGAATGTACGCATAGTAAGCAGCAAAACGGATCAGAGAAAAGTCGCCAACTACACAATGTCGTGCTGAAAGAAATTCGAGAAAAGTTTAAGCGCCAAACAAATGAAAAAGGAAAGCAGATATTAGCAAAACTTATACCCAAAGATATCTTGAAAAAGTATCGATTGACCAGGAAATTTATTCAAGCAACTGGAATAAGCCGTCAACGTTTGCAAACAATTAAACTCAAAAGTAAGGCCCTAGATAAATATGAAAAACAGGACGATCTGTTGTGTGGAATATAAACATGAAAAGGAAAGTGTCGCAATTTCTGCGACAAGATATATGTAGTACAATGGCGCCAGGAAAGAAGGATGCAATAACAAAGAGAGGGATAAGAAAACAGAAGAGGTTTTTAAATGACTCACTCCTAAATTTGCACAAGAAGTTTCTCACAGCAAACCCGCATGAAAAGTTATCTTACTCGAGCTTTTGCAAATTCCGACCGTTTTGGATTGTGCAGAAACTTGTTTCAGAAAGGGATACCTGTTTGTGTAAATTGCACGAAAATATCAGATACAAAGTCGCGAAACTGCATCAGCTAAGGCTCATTGATACGAAGAATCCAGATGATTTGTGTGAAACCATGGTATGTGACATCAATAGAAAAACGTGTGCCTACGGAGAGTGTAAAAGATGTGACAATTCAAGTCTACCCCTGTGTACTTTAGAAAAGGATATTGATTTTGGCAAGCAAGTAAGAGTGTTCAAGTGGGTGAACAGAACAGAGGAGTATACGAAACATGACAAGACAATTAAGATCCAGAAAACAGTAAAAGAGAAAGAACAATTAACTGTTGAAACACTCATTAAAGAAACGAAAGAACTAATTCAAGGAAAATACATTAAACACATGTTCAACATCAAGCATCAGTTCAAAACATTAAAGACCCTGAAAGAGAATTTGAACGAAGAAGAGGCGGTCATCCATATAGACTTTTCTGAAAATTACGAGTGTAAGGCTTCCGAGGAGGTACAGGGAATGCATTTCGGTGGGTCCAGAAATCAGGCAAGCTTACACACGGTAGTTGTGTACGTGCAGGGAAAGGTTTTCTCGTACTGCAGTATATAAGATGACACTCATCACGGCCCTGCTGCTATATGGGCCCATCTCCGCCCAGTGTTAGACCATCTTCAAACGTTATCACCAAAGATAAGATCTCTCCATTTCATAAGTGATGGTCCAACTACACAGTATAGGTCAAAGGTCAACTTCTTCCTGTACAGCATGTACGTTCATGACGTGTACAACTTTGAACTTGCCAGTTGGAATTTCACAGAAGCCGGGCATGGCAAAGGGGCGGCAGATGGTATAGGAGGCGTTGTTAAAAGAACTGCAGACAAATTGGTGGCCTCTGGAAAATACATAATTGATGCACAGTCTTTATATACACATCTTAAAGCAACGGAAACGATCATTCGTCTTTTCTTTGTAAGCGGAAATGATGTATATCTCATTCGGAAGGACATTCCACCAATGTTAAAACCCCTGAAGGGTACAATGAATCTGCATCAGCTTACAAGCAGCCTGCACTTACCAAAGACATTGCATGTCAAACTCCTCAGTTGTTTCTGCAAATGGCCATCCTTATGTAACTTCTATGTGCCCATAACAAATCCGGCTGTTCATGTGTTTACAGAAACAAACAGCACAGTGAACGTATTTGACAGTGACATACATGTGCCGGACAGTGCAAACTTGTCGGAGAATCATGATACAACTGACTTGGACTTAACTGTCAAGGCCGTACAAGAACAACAGACAAATCCAGAAACTCACATACCATTTGGAAAAGTTGTCCCAGATGCCAGTGTCATTGGTCAGTGGTGTGCGGTCGTTTATGATGGCTTACCAGGAATTATCCAGGTAAATTGAAATCGAAAATTTAAAAAAAGTTGAATTAGTACTATTAATTCTTAAATCGTCGTACTGCATCTGTATACGTACACCTTTTTGACCGATTTATGTTTTTCTTTAATCTTGACTTCACACTGACATGTAATAAACATATAAACTCCCTTTTTTCCTTACAAGAAATGTAATTATGTAAAACTAAAAAAAATATACTGTAAGAAACTTTCAAAATAAATGAATTTTTCTGAACAAAAATGTAATTAAATGATTAGAACATCTGAAATAATCATTACAGGATTTAGATGAAGATTCCGTTGAGGTTCAGTGTATGCACAATATAGGCAACAACAGATTCTTTTGGCCATTGGTGAAAGATATAATTTGGTACCAGTGGGACGCTGTCGTAACTCTCATACCCGAACCAAAACAGGTTACAAGCCGGCATGTCCAGATTGATCCAGATGTATGGAAAGAAATAAGTGACGCACTTTAATATTGAAGTATATTGAATGAACTGAACGTTACATAATTGAAAAAAACAACACTACAAGCTGATATCGGTCTTTTAGCTTTTATATCCAACATGTGATGTTATGGAAGACTTTAGAAAGACATTCTGACCGTTTATTAGCTCTACTGGCCAAGGGCCAGCAGAGCTTATGGGATGCTGTGTTGTCCGTCGTCTGTCTGTCTGTCGTCTGTCGTCTGTCGTCCGTTAACTTTTCTTCAAACGACTTCTTCTCAGAAACCGCTTGGCTAATTTTGACCAAACTTCACGTGGATGATCCTTAGTTGAATGCTTTTTAGATTTGTTAAAATTAGGTCAATGCTACATCCAAGATGGCTGCCATTACCATATATGGTCGAAACCTTAAAAAATCTTCTTCTCCAGAACCGCTGGACAGATTTCAACAGTTTTTCTTTTAAAATGATCGCCAACGCCTAGACTATCAAGTTTGTTCAAATAAAGTCCCCGGGGTCAAAAATGGCCGTGCCCCGGGGGTCCAAAATTTGTATATTGAGGTTTTGCATGTTTTTCATATAGACATATAGGAAAAAACTTTAAAAAATCTTCTTCTCTGAAACCACAAGGCACAGAGCTCTCATGTATTACATGTAGCATCAGCTTATGGTCCTCTACTAAGTTTGTTCAAATGGTGACCCTGGGGTCAAATTTGTCCCCGCCCCGGGGGTCACAGTTTTACATAGACTTATATAGGATTTTTTTTTAAAAAATCTTCTTCTCGGAAACTACAAGAGCCAGAGGTTTGATATTTTGCATTTACTATAAGCTTATGGTCCTTTACCAAGTTTGTTCAAATGGTGACCCTCGGGTCACTTTTGGCCCCGCCCCAAGGGTCGCATGTTTTACATAGACATGTATAGGGAAAAACTTAAAAAAATCTTCTTCTCTGAAACTGCAAGAGCCAGAGGTTTAATATTTTGCATTTGCTATAAGCTTGTGGTCATCTATCAAGTTTGTTCAAATGGTGACCCAGGGGTCACATTTGGCCCCACCCCGGGGGTCACAGTTTTACATAGGCTTGTATAGGGAAAAACTGAAAAAAATCTTCTTCTCTGGAACCACATGGCACAGAGCTCTCATGTAATACATGTAGCATCAGCTTATGGTCCTCTACTAAGTTTGTTCAAATGGTGACCCGGGGGTCAAATTTGTCCCCGCCCCGAGGGTCACAGTTTTACATAGACTTATATAGGATTTTTTTTTTTAAAAATCTTCTTCTCGCCAACTACAAGAGTCAGAGGTTTGATATGTTACATTTATTATAAGCTTATGGTCCTTTACCAAGTTTGTACAAATAGTGACAATAGTGACCCTGGGGTCACATTTGGTCCCGCCCCAAGGGTCACATGTTTTACATAGACATGTATAGGGAAAAACTTAAAAAATCTTCTTCTCTGAAACTGCAAGAGCCAGAGGTTTAATATTTTGCTGGTGCTATAAGCTTATGGTCCTTTACCTATTTTGTTCAAATGGGGACCCTGGGGTCACATCTGGCCCTGCCCCGGGGATTCACAGTTTTACATAAATGCTTGTAGAGGGAAAAACTGAAGAAAAAAAATCTTCTCTGGAACTGCAAGAGCCAGAGGTTTAATATTTTGCATTTGCTAAAAGCTTATGGTCCTTTACCAAGTTTGTTCAAATGGTGACCCTGGGGTCACATTTGGCCCCGCCCCAAGGGTCACATGTTTTACATAGACATGTATAGGGAAAAACTTTAAAAATCTTCTTCTCTGAAACTGCAAGAGCCAGAGGTTTAATATTTTGCTGGTGCTATAAGCTTATGGTCCTTTACCAATTTTGTTCAAATGGGGACCCTGGGGTCACATGTGGCCCCGCCCCGGGGGTCACAGTTTTACATAAATGCTTGTATAGGGAAAAACTGAAAAAAAATCTTCTTCTCTGGAACTGCAAGAGCCAGAGGTTTAATATTTTGCATTTGCTTTAAGTTTATGGTCCTTTACCAATTTTGTTCAAATGGGGACCCTGGGGTCACATCTGGCCCCGCCCCAGGGGTCACAGTTTTACATAAATGCTTGTATAGGGAAAAACTGAAAAAAATCTTCTTCTCTGGAACTGCAAGAACCAGAGGTTTAATATTTTGCATTTGCTGTAAGTTTATGGTCCTTTACCAAGTTTGTTCAAATGGTAACCCTCGGGTCACATGTTTTACATAGACATGTATAGAGATTTTTTTTTTTGAATTATTTTTTTTTTTGAATTATTTTTTTTTAAATATTCTTTTTTGAATTTTTTTTTTGATTTTTTTTTTTTGAATTTTTTTTTTTGAATTTTTTTTTTTTGAATTTTTTTTATTTTGAAATATCTTCTCTTTTTTTTGAAATGTTTTGCAATTTTATTTTTTTTTTTGCAATTTATTTTTGCAATTTTTTGATTTTTTTTGCATTTTTTTGCATTTTTTTTTTTTTTTAGCTCTATGTTCGACCAGTCGGACCAGTAACAGAGGTGTTCTTGATTTAGTTAAACATGCTATATGTTGCCTCGTTGATACGGTTGGGCCTTCATTTTTCATCTGATCTTTACCAAACTTTACCAGATTCTTTAGTTATGGCCTTTGATTTAGTTAAAAAGCTGTTTTTTGCCCGAAACTTTCAAAAAAACGTAAATGGCAGTCACTCACTTCATTGATGTTATAAGAGCCATGTTAGCCAGTAGAGCGTCCACAGGCCCTCTTGGGCCTCTTGTTCTGAATTGAGATATTCTTGTTACACAGTTAATTGCGTTGTTTGTTATGTTTTCTAAGCATTTTCTGTTTGCAGTTTGAAGTTTGATTACAGTTTTATAAAATACATGATAAATGTTTAGACTGGATACTAATGTGTACAAGTTGATATAGCGCATAGATGTATGTAACATGCATTTAAAATGTATGGTCGTGTGCCACAGTGTATTCCAAATCAATTAAACTTAGCAGTGAATGATTTAGTATATACGTTCTGTAGGACCAATTGACGACATATAAATCGAGTACATTAACAATTGAATTAAATCAAAAGTCGGTCTAAGAATATGCGTTTGTATTCAATATCTATTTCATATGTTAGCATTTATACTGTAATACAGTTGACTTGATAATATGCTTTAAGCTCCTTATAATTCCAAAAAATAATTACTATCCTCCTATATTGTCAATATGAATGTCCGCTCCGTAACGGCATTGTCCATTTCCGTTACATATATGTCCTTACCATCACACTTTGTCTTTACCGTTTCAAATGCTAATTTGTTCTATTTTTGTAAAATCGTTAAGAATTTTAATTTAAATTAGGTTGGTATTTATACTTCTTTATATTAAAGTGTTTATAAATATGAAATCAATGTTATAAGCCGACTTTATAAAAGATAAAACTTAAACACAAAGTACAAAAAAATATTTATTTATTTTTTACATTACCGATTTGACAAAAAAGTATTAAAAACGTGAATAAAATAGCAAAGTTAACTATAAAATAAACTAAGAATTACTGTATTAGTAATTCTATAAAAGAAAAGAAGATTTGTTTTGAATTGTTATTATGTTTATTTCAAACAAACAAAGTGCGTTACGGTAAAGACAAAAAATATATGCACGTGAAAAGTGGTCACGTGATTTATATCATGAAGTAAAGAAGACAGCTCTGCAACACTTAAAATAAATATCCATACACATATATCAATAAAATCATGCAAAGGATAGTCAGATAAGTGAAACTTAAATTGGACTAGTTTAATTATGCCAATGTGTATAGTTGTCGTAGAATGACCCCAGGATGTAGTGCGAACCAGTCTCGCATGGTTCGAGGGAGGAAGCTGTTCTTGTACTGCTCGTAATTAGTGTTATTGGATGAAGGCAAAGTCGTGGGTTTTTTTGTGCGCCCAGTGGAAGGGATAACATACTCTGGGATGGTTACTAGAATATGTTGTTGTAGGCTTTATAAAAGGTTACAATACGTTTGTTTTTCTTCTTTCCTGTAATCGTGGTCACAGGGGCGTAGCTAGTTCAGCATTTGAACGTTGTTACAGCTGACGTCTCCGACTGACTGTACAACGTTCAGCGCAAGCGTACAGTAAAAATCGATGATTATCGATAGGTCTTCATTTTGACGCGTCATTTATATTTCAATCTTATGTTATGTTAAAATAATGAACTATAATCACTCAAAAACAGATTTATTAAACATAATATGTGCAAAACGTTGTACGATATACAGTATAAATGTATTAAATTGACAGTTTTGTTTTCATATATTTACTTTTGTTATCAAATCTCGACATCAATATCACGTGACTAAACGGTGTTAATTGATTGTTATCTACCCGTGTAATTTGGCAACTCCCCAACAATTCATACCGCCCCGACTGCAAAACGCTCTCTGGGATATACGACTGCCGTAATAGTGTGCGTTACCCTTCGATTTTTGCATTAAGTTGTGCATGAAATAATATTGGCATTCATATCTCGACCAAATAAAAAAAAACTTACATTATCATCACAAATGGCATACATCTCATATGCTGCCAAAAAATCCACTGCACAGAAAAGTGGAGGTCATGTAGTACGTATATCTTCTTAATCCGAGCCTTCACTGACTTAAAGATTTCTTTCTTCTTTTTTTTTTGTAGAGGGTACACAGCCAGATGAAATATCGAAATCGTAAAAGGGTGAGAGAAGACTCGGATTAGTATAATAAAGAATGAGTGCTCCCTTTAAAAAAATAAACACTGAGATGCCAAAATATTGTATTCATACACTCATTTCAATATAATCAACAACAACAAAAATATCATACTTTTAACATGACAATGCTTGAAACATGTAACAAACAGATCAACAATGTTTTATAAATAAAAAAATGGCACTTTAAACCCAAGACGTTGCTACTTAAATTGGAAATGTATTTATGTATGAAATTAGTAGATCTATAGATATAATAATGATATTATTATTAAAGGGACAAATGGCAAGCTTGCTGTCTGACACATTTTCTTTCCCATATGTAAACAAATGAAAATGTGTGTATAATAATAAAGATCACATTTTATTATATATTTAGTTACACATGTATTGAGTCCCAATCACTGTTATGTTTTACTGCTGGTATTACAATGGGCATCATTAGATTAATTTAAACTTATTTATTTTACATAGATTGTAACGAAAGCTCTCTGAACTAATTTTAATCACTCTAGATGTATTCCTGGGTAAAACCAGTATAAAACAATGCTAATATCGGTAAGGTGTCTTGCTCAGGGACACAACACATACATGTATAGCCATGGTGAGGATCAAATTAACCCACAACTTTTCAATCATGGGTCCAATTAAAGCTCTACCACTTGACCACAGTGCTCCAAATTGACTAAGACATGATTGGAAAAAGAGTATAAAAGGAGACATTTTGGAAGTTTTGAAAAATCTGTCAGTGAATTAAGCTTCTAACCATAATTCACTGAATCTGTCAATTATCAGGAATTGTGATCATTTTGACATGTCCTAATTTTTTCAAAAGCCTTTTTTTTATCATTGAATTGCAAATCTCTTAAAAAGATAATGAGTTAGAGATTATTGAAATCCATCAAGTGTTTTAAAAATTAAAGTGAGTTACAGTGAATTGTTCTTCATGAACTATTAAAATTCACAAATTATTCATGAACAACATGCAAAACAGCCACCTTCAAAATTGCTACAGTTGTTAAAACTCTTCAGGAACAGCTATGTTCATGAAAACAAAAGCTCACAAAAGTTTAGATTGATCCCACTTACCAAGGGTATTTAAAAAAGAGAGCTTATATATATGTAAACTGGGCTGTCTGTTGTAATTTTGAAAATCTAAAATTACAGCAGTACCCCGATACAAAAACTTTAAAACTCCTTTAAATTCAGCAAGTTTTAGCAATCCTAAAAATCATCATGAAATGATGATTTTGGTTGTTTTGTTTCTGATTTTTTGATTTATATCTCTATTCTTCTGAATTTTTTACACTCCTTATTATACAACTTAAATCTCCAATAATCCTGCATTCTTCTAATTGAAGCTGCACCACAACCAACACACACTTGATACTTTGCATAAGTACCTTTTTTACATTTTATACAAGGTACTACTTGACTTGTTTTTAATCTGTATTTATGCAAACTGCAATAATCTGAATCTTTAGTTGGCTTGTTTTTGCACGGGTTGTGCAATCCAATCTTTAGAAATTTACAAACATTTATTTCCATTGTCTATCTTTACTATAAATATTTTTATATTAATTTTTTTTTTTTTTAATATATAACAAATAAGAAGAATGGAAAACGAAGAGACTATAAGAAATTTAATACGTTTGTACGATAACGGTGTAATAGGTAAGGAAACATTAGAGCACAGTCTCATGGTTATTCAACCGCCAAAGACTAAACCATCCGAAGTTATTCGACCAGAGGAGGTTAAAGAAACCCCAAAAAATTCTGTTTTAGAAAACTTACGTAAAAGGCGTCGTGCAAAAAAGCAACGTAAAAAGGATAAGAAAAAATTACAAGTTGATGATGTAAAAATACTGAAAGTTAATGATGTGAAAATACAAAAAGTTAATAAGGTAAAAATACAAAAAGAACTAAAACTAGTTGATAATCCAAAATGTGGCTATTTCAAAGCATATGAAATATCTGCTAAAAATTACAAAGATCCAAGCATATTACTGCAAGATAAAAAATCTATAATAACCAAACAAATAAGTGAAGAAGTAAAAAATAATGGAATAAAATTCCAATTAGGTCTTACCATAGAATTATTCAAAGATGATGGTGCAACAAAAAAATACACCACAGCGGTATTACATAGTGAGCAAAATGCCATTTTATCAAATGAAAAAATAGATGAACTTTATGACAAATCATCTGCTGATATACAAGAAGGGTTAGAAAGATTTACAAATACAGCATCAGGATTAGAAGTTGATTACTGTATTACACTTTATTTGAATTTTGCAAAGTATGAGCCACTAAAAGGTTCTTCATACATTCCTTTACATAAAGTAGTATCCGATAAAAAAGCAATTATAAATGTTAACAATAAAGATAATAGATGCTTAGAAGTAGCACTGGTTTCTGCTTTATGGCCTGATAAAAACAACCCAACTAGGATGTCTAGTTACAACAAACACATGGGCAAATTAAATATGAAAGGTATTGACTGTCCAACTCCGATTTCACAAATTCCAAAAGTAGAAAAACAAAACAACATTGCAATCAATGTTTACGGATATACTGTATCAAACAAAATTAAAAAAGCATCATTCTTTCCATACAAAATATCAGAGCAGCCGAAGGACATAAAAAGAATTAATTTAATGTTAATCTCCGAAGATACTGAAATTGAATCAGAAGATGAAAATGATCCAAACAACGAAGAAGGTATCATAGATGATAATTACAACCCTAACAATCACAAGGAACCTGAAAAAGAAACAAAATATCATTACGGTCGGATTACAGACCTGAATAGATTACTTTACGATCAAAACAAACATCATGATAAAACTTACTTTTGTGATCGTTGTCTTCATGGTTACTATAAAAAAGAATTACTTGAAAAACATAGAGAAGACTGCGAAGGTATTAATAAAAATTCATGCCGCATCGAAATGCCAAAAAAAGGTGCAATTACCAAATATAAAAATTATCACAAACAAATGCACGTGCCTTACGTAATATACGCTGACATTGAAAGTATACTTGAACCAAAATCTAAAGCTTTTGGAAAGAAATCTAAAATTACAAGCGTGCACAAACCTTGTGGATTTGGTTATCAAGTTGTAAGATATGACGGTAAAGCATCAAAACCTGTTATTTATAGAGGTGAGGATACTATGGAAGCATTTATAAATAACTTGGAATGTGAAAAAAGTAATATTAATAACATATTTGATCATCCCGAACCTTTAGTTATGACAGATCAAAATGAAATAGATTATAACAATGCAACTCAATGCTGGATATGCCAAACCGAAATCAACGATGATAAAAATTACAAAGTGAGAGATCATTGTCATTTTACAGGAGAATATAGAGGTGCTGCACATAAAAACTGTAACCTAAAACTAAAAATAAAATCAGGCAAAACACCAATTCCTATTGTAATTCATAACCTTAAAGGATATGATAGTCATTTAATAATGCAAAAGCTATCTAAAATATCAGGTAATCTAAGTTGTATTGCAAACAACGCAGAAAAGTATATTTCATTTAGTGCTGGGCAGTTTAGATTTTTAGACAGTTTTCAATTCATGGGTCAAGGATTAGAAGATTTAGTTGATGCAACAGATAAGTCTGATTTTAAAATTACTAAAAATCATTTTGGCAAACAAGCAGATTTGGTTTTACGAAAAGGTGTTTATCCGTATGAGTACATGGACAGCATGGAAAAATTTGATGAAACAGAATTACCGCCTATAGAATCTTTTTACAGCAGTCTTAAAGATGAAATTACAAGCCCCGAAGATTATGACTTTGCACAAAAAATGTGGAAAGAATTCAAATGTAAAACTCTTGGTGACTATCATGATTTATACCTAACAACTGATGTAACTTTATTAGCCGATGTGTTTCAAACTTTTAGAAAAACATGTATGAGTGCGTATAAACTTGATCCTTTGCATTATTACACAACACCGGGGTTATCTTGGGATGCCTTGTTAAAAGAATCAAAAACAGAATTAGAACTTTTAACAGACATTGATATGTATTTGTTTTTAGAAAAAGGAATGAGAGGTGGAAATGTTCAGGTTGGTCATCGTTATGCCAAAGCTAACAATCCACTTGTTAAAAATTACGACCCTGACAAGCAAAATAATTTCTTAATGTATTATGATGCAAATAATCTTTACGGGCATTCAATGAATCAAGCACTCCCGTATTCAGGTTTTGCCTGGAAAAGTAAAAACAAAAGTGGTTACTTCTCCAAACCAAAACCAGGTAAAGGGCAAATACTAGAAGTTGATTTAAAATATCCAAAACAAATTCATGATTTACATAATGATTATCCACTTGCGCCAGAAAAGAAAGTAGTAAAAAAAGAATGGTTATCTCCTTATCAAAAAGGTATAATGAAAAAAAATACCATTATGACAGAACAACTAGTTCCGAATCTCATGGATAAAGAAAAATACATAATACATTATAAAACTTTAGAACTGTATAGATCTTTGGGTATGAAAGTTATAAAAGTACATAGAGTGTTAGAATTTAATGAAGAAGATTGGATGGCTTCTTACATAAGTCTTAATACAGAATTCAGAAAAAAAGCCAAATCGAAATTTGAAAAAGACTTTTATAAACTTATGAATCTATCAGTATTTGGTAAAACAATGGAAAATCTTCGTAAGCGCACTGATATAAAATTAATCCGAACTGACGGTTCCGAAAACGAAAAAATAAGAAACTTAGTATCTAAACCTAACTTTAATCGTCGTGTAAAATTTACAGATGATTTATCAGCGGTGCATTTAAACAAAACAAAATTAACATTAAACAAACCAATCTATGTTGGAATGTCAGTTTTAGATTTATCAAAAACTCATATGTATGATTGGTATTATAATACTTTGAAAAAAAGGTACGGAGATAAATGTATTTTATTATACACAGACACTGACAGCTTGCTGGTACTTATCATAACAGATGATGCATACAAAGACATGGCTGAAATGAAAGATGAGTATGACTTGAGTGATTATCCTCAAGATCACCCAATGCATGATGATACAAACAAAAAAGTATTGGGTAAAATGAAAGACGAATGTAATGGTGTTGCTATAGCTGAGTATGTTGGATTAAGACCTAAGATGTATTCTATTTTGAAATCAGATGAGCAACTCATCAAAAGAGCAAAAGGTGTAAAAGAATATGTAGTTAAAAAACAAATAAACTTTCAAAATTACAAAGATGCATTATTCAACAAAAAGGAGCAAAATCATAAAATGAATATGATAAGATCTTTGAGGCATCAAGTATATGGTGTAACAGTTGATAAGATTACCTTGTCACCATTTTATTCAAAAAGATTTATACGGGATGATGGCATCACAACTGATGCACATGGTTTCTACAAAAACTTATGAATTTGAGTATCAGCAGGAACAATAAGTAATTCTTCTTTGACAAATCCTCTCTGCGGCGCTGGTGCTTTCAAATAATAAACTCTTATACCTTGCGTCACCATATAACTTTTAATCTTGTGAATATCTACACTCCACATTGGATCAGTTGTTCTGCGTCTTCCACCTTCCTGTTCCCCGGGTTGATATAAATATCTTACACTTGCATTCATACAGATAGGATCATCTTTTAATATTTTTGTTTCAACAGGAGGAGGCTTTTTTGTCTCCGAATTTATGGCTTTAACAACTTCTGGTAATCTCTTTACCCATTCTCTATTACGTTTTTGCGAATCTATTTCCTTAGCATACTGATAGCCAAATAATCTTTCAGCTAATGTTCTGTTAAATCTTTCCACTAAAGCTTGGTCTCTGTGTATTTCTGTTCTGCCTCGTCTGATATTTACTTTGTGTTTTGACATCAACTGTGATACTGCACCCATAAATTCTCTGCCTGGATCCACTTGTAATAACTTTGGATATTTTAGATGCCGACTGTATATATTTTCAAATGCTTTGGCAACTTCTTTGCTATCCTTGGAAGTCAGTGGCTCTGCTTCTTTGTATCTACTTGCAATATCAACCACAGTCAACGCATATTTATATGTCTTGCGGCCACGACCAAAGCCAAAAGTATCATGCGGTAAAAATAACAAATCAGCTTGATGCACTCCATTCTTAGTAGAAACATCAAACCTGGGTCTAACTATTTGCTTCGGCGCGGGTAAATAAATCTGCCACACAGCTTGTTTCTTTAAAAATTCTAATGCCTTTTTTTCACTAACACCAGCCTCTTTTGCTAATTTTTTAACTGCTGTGTAACCTCTCCAAAATCCTTTTGGGCTGTAATAAATCTTTTCCATTTTTTTCTACTAAAGATTAAACTTTATATAACTATAAAGAAAAAATGGAAATCACAACTGCACAATTTGATGAACTGCTCGAAGAGCAATATCAAAATAGCACAAAGAAATGGACAGACTTGGAACTAAATAAAATATACAAAATTACAGATACGAAAATAGTAGATACCGAATATGGTCCATCCA
The DNA here is from genome assembly GCA_037043455.1 of Cyrtodaria siliqua. Classification (NCBI taxonomy): domain Eukaryota; kingdom Metazoa; phylum Mollusca; class Bivalvia; order Adapedonta; family Hiatellidae; genus Cyrtodaria; species Cyrtodaria siliqua. The sequence goes on along the minus strand of JAWPHD010001466.1, from coordinate 229,876 downwards.
TGGTATTGACATTATTAGACAATGGTGAAGTATGGGCGCCTGATCATCTTAAAAATAAATTAGAGAAGAGTGCTAAACCACCATATTATATTCGACCACTTGGATTGAAACCATGTAAAAAAAAAAAAAAAATAGGTATCATGCATATGACTTAGTCTTTTCAAAGTAAACTTAGTCATTTCAAATCCAAAAAAGTCTAAAGTAATTATAGTTTTAAACTATTTTTTTTTTATGAAATCAATTTGTACGCCACAAATCCAGTTGCAGCCATGCCCACCACAATAAACGTAATTTCTCTATTCTGTTGATCCGGAGATGGTGTATAAAAATCGCTCAACTTGGGCTCTGGTTCCAAAAGCAAATGTTTACCAGTTATGTAATAATACTGTTTCATAGCTTGGTCTACATCATCAAAAGTCTGCTTTGCATGATGTTCTTTTTGTAGTTGTTTATTAATAAAATCTAACCTCTCTGTTCTTTTTTTATTCCACTCCACTTGTGCTGCGTTTAATTGTTCCACTGCTTTGTCATGCCTTTGTCTTTCCTCATCTGAATGACTTCCCATTTTTGAAAAGAAATAATTTGAACCGCTAAACGCTAATGCATTTGTTAATGCGCCACCTATCATCATTGCTACTGCACTTGCCATTTTTTTTATATATATATTTTTTAAAATTATTTCATAATATCCGCAGGAATAATACCTTGCTTAATCAACATATCCTTTGTAGCCATTGCTAACATTATATCCACAGACAGCATCCCAAAATCTGTCATATTAAAATCCACTTTAGGTGCTGGTCTTTTTAGTAGTTTTCTGCCAATCTCAGAATATCCAACAGTTAGAAGTGTTTCCACTCCAGCATGATACATCATATTTACAATTTGTTTTCCGTCAATACTTGCTGCCATTTTTTTTTTATATGATTATTTTTTTAAAATAAATTATTAAAAATCAAACGGGTCTTTTGGTGCAACATGAACAGGTTGCACAGCTACAGGTTGTGTAGCAGATTTCTTGTTATAAAGATACAAACCCAACCAAGCAATGCCTAATAAAACCAGACACGGTGGAATATAATTTTTGTATACGTTTATTTTGATTTTTTCTGGTTCTTCTTCATCTATTGTTATTTTTGTTATTTGATTTGCAGCATTTTGATTTGTAACATCTTGATTTGCATCCTGAAGCAAACGCTTTGCCTTTCTTGCCGCTGCTCCTTTTTTTCCAGCTTCTACTCGTTTTGGATTTTTTACTTTTTGTTGTTCAACAGGTTGTGTAACAACAGGTTGTGTAACAACAGGTATAACTTCACTCTCTTGGTTCTCCATTTATATTATCTATAATTTTATTTTTATTAAAATCAATATGTCTAACAGTTGTCAGCATTGCTGTAAATGGCGCTAAGTACATCCCATACTTGTAATACAACTCGCAACAAGCATTTGTCAAAGCATGGTTAATAAATGGGTCTTCCTCCAAATCTTCTATCAGTTTTGGTGGATTGGTTACAGTAAAATATTTTGATACTCCCATTACATACAAGTTAATAAAAGAATTGCCTAAAGTTTTAGTCATGCTTGCCCCAAGTCTTGCTTCATATCTGCAGTAAAGTTTGTTAATTTCATCTGGGGGCATGCTATCTATATTTGTGAGTTGAATGTCTTTACCCAAATATTGACGACTACCGCCGCCAGCCACTATGGCTGATAATCTTTCTTTTTTTGTTTCTTGTTGCTTTGATTCATCTGGTTCCGTCTGTTCCGATATATTTTGTAATAGTTCTTCCGCATTCATTTTTATATTATTAATCTTATTTTTTATCTTGAAATAAATATAAAATACAAAACAACTAGCAGCGATATTCATGCAACTAGTAATTGTTAGTATTGTTAATAGCATTGTTATTAACATTACTATTTTTTCTATTAACATTATTAATTTGCTGCAAGCATTGCTATTAACATTGCTACTTTGCTATGAGCAATGCTATTAGCAATACTATATTCATGGTCAGTATTGCTATTAACATTGCTACTTTGCTGTTAGTATTACTATTAGCAACAGTTGTAAAAAAAAAGGTATTATACCTGCGGATATTATAAAATAAATATATTTTGTAATAATAAAAATATATTATATAAGAAAAAATGGATTTGAAAATAACAGACGGTGAGAATAGTGATTATAACAAAACTAAAACAGCACTGGAAATTATGACAAGAGATGACGATGACGTAAAATGTTGTATATGTGTTTCAGAAAGTAAGTTTTTACAAACGTATGCAAAAGGTGCACAGGAAACGCCTGTAATTTCTGTGACAAAGGATGGCGTAGAATATTTTATATGTGAGCCAAGAGGGTATGTTTTACAAGCCCCGAAAAACATGAGTAGTGATGTTTCACCGATATTGGTTGCATTATTGATTATATGGGCACTCTAGTTTTTATTTTTTGAAAAAAATTATTCAACCCAATAACCAGTTGGTTGGTCAGTTCTCAATATCAACTTGGAATATTTAGTCTTAGCTAAAGCTTTTTTTATTCTGGTTCTCTCCTCCAACGTCGGAATAACATCATTTTCTCTCAAACAATTTTCATAACTATCTCTGTCCTTGGTGTAAAACATACACAACCATTTTACTTGATCCCTCAAATCTTTCAATACAGAATTATATCTCTGTGATATAACCCACACTGATTGTTTAGCGTGACGACCGGAGAATGCCAACTCTGACAACATATCTTTTTTCTTTGTTAATTCTTTTGTGGCTGAGCAATCGTCAATGATGTATAATGTGGGCTGGCCAGCATATTGTTTGAAAAAGAAACGCAACAGTTCTTGTAACATTTCTTTACCGTTGCTCATGGGATTGACAATTATTATTTTTTTATCTTTAGGGTTTTTCACATCTCCTATCCAGGATCTATTTTTATAAGCCTCGTTCCACTCTATGGTTGGACACAATATAATTATATGTTTAAAAACTCCAACATACTCTTGTTCAAGTATGTCAAGAACAAACTCTGTTTTACCACAGCCTGTCTGACCACAAATAATGGCACTGTGTGAATATTTAGGATATTTTTCTTGCAAACTAGTATCCTGCTTCTTTGAATCTTCCATCTTCGAAATTGATTTGCGCATCTTGTATTATATATATGTAAATATTTAAAGTTTGATCTGCATCTGCTTTTTTATTTATTAGTATCGTTATACCTTCACTGCCGTTTTCTATTCTTCTTCCACTGCCGTGTAATACATTGTCCTCACATGTTCTAAGGTCAAGCCACAAAGCATATGATTTTGTCAAATAAGTCTCAAGAGAAACACTGGTAAAGTTTAAGTCCATCGCTACTATTTCTGTCTCTTTGTTTCTTTTTGATGTTAAAGCAAAATATTTGTTGATTTCATCCCAATGTTGATATGCCTTCATGCCCTGACTATACAACTGATTTGGTACTCCCTCTATTGTCATTTCGACCTTTTCAATCTTTGGGTTGTAATAGGTTTCTGTGTCTGTTCTTTCTGGGTCTTCAAACAGCATTAAAATACCTTTCATGCTCCGTGCCGGTACATTAATGTTGATGTTCCAAAGAGTATCAGATTTGTTTGCTATTATTTTTCTATGTCGCAAGATACGATCATACATAAATGACATCTTACCATTGATTTGCTGTCTTATTTGTCTGGATAATTCAACATCACTAACCGTATCAAATTCCAAGCAGATATTTTTTATTACATAAGATGCATCAGCATCAGCACTTTTGATAACTTTGTTATAATCGTTAAACGTTAATTCATATTCTAACCTATCACCAAGCCCCGCTTGATAAAATGGCATATGACTTTCTAACATTTCAAAGTCCAGTGGAATACAAAAACTATTTCCATAAGCTGCTGCTATAGCTTCATCTTTAGTGTCTGAGGAAGCATCTCCCGCGCTAACTCTATGTTTTAGCATGTTTGGTTTACCAATACCTTGGTAAGCTATGTTTTGTCGTTCGCTAGGGCTTTTCCATAAATCTACATAACAATGATATATATCACTGTCATCTATTGACATGACTTCATTGCCACTTATTCTTATTGTCATTTTTTTCACAATTGTTCTACCCAGATTTTGAAATAGAGTAGCGTTGAGGTCTGTTCTGCTTTTAAGTTCTATTTCAAAGGCAAGACGAGCAGTACTTGGAACTATCACATCATTAGTACTTAGGTTGGGAAATCTCACAAGCAGTTGCTGGTTTTGGTCTATTGTTGATGGATTATTAGTTATTACTACACTTGTGCGGATTCCTTTGGCACCATGAGGTTCTCTTAGTTTTCTATGAGGGTTGAGTTTGTTTCCGTAAGCCGACATTGTTTTTATTTTTTAAATATATTTTTTCAAATTAAATAAAATAAACAATGGCTGAAGGTGGATTTGACAATCCTACGTTCGATCCAGATGATTATGATGAATATTATGATTTTGATGATGATGATGCACCGATGGTGCCTGATGAGCCTGTTCTAAGAAGTCTTCTTAATCAAAGCGATCATATTGCTGAACTTCGTGGGGAGTTGAAAGAATCCGAACTTGAAGCATACAAGAAAAATCTTGTAAAATCCTTTTATGATGAAATAGAAAAACGATATAAAATGGCACCGGACAAAATGGATTATGACCAGTTTAAAGTATCAGATGATGGTAAAACATTATACTGGATTGTTGGTGATAAAGAAATAAGAATAACTGCCAGGCAAGGCTCTTTTACATTTCTTGCTCTTGGTTCTTTGGCAAATGAATATAACAGGGTTATTGGCTCTGGGGGAACATTGGCGGTAAGACAATTTTTGAATTTGCCAGAGTATAACAGTAAAACAAAATTATCACAAAAATTTAGACAAAAGTTGCAAGAGTTGGAGAGCACAATAAACGATTTACCAGATAATGTGGATGCTATTCCATTACAAGATTTATCACGTGATATAGATAGCATAAACGCATCACTGGATAACATAGAGACATCATTGTATGACTGGGATGTGATTGAGCGTCCTGATGTTTCAACACAAACAAATATAGACAGGCGTGAAATGGATGGAATAGTAAAAGCGATGACAACTGTCAAGGAAGAACTCACCAATAACGTGGCAAAACTTACACAACTTGATAAAGACATAACAAGAGAAAAACAAAAGTTTGAACAAGCTAAGACTGATAATGATGAATTCCAGATAAAAAGAATTAGTGATCGCATCAAAGACCTTGAAAATGAAAGAGGTGCAAGAATGGATGTCATTAATGAAAACAGAGAAGCTTTTCGTAACCAAGTAAGCAGGATAAAAGAGACAATAAACAAAATGTTAAAGGAGGATACAACTCTTGGTGAGAGGATCAAAACCTTGTTTAAGGAGCAAGGTATTACTATTGTTAGTATCCTGACTGCGTTTGGTATGATTCTTGGGGTGATACTTAATTCTATTATTCCCACATCAAGTGTTGCTCCAACTCCAACTCCAAAACCTGATCCATCAAGTGTAAAAGATTGGATAAAAAAACAACTATTTAATCTTGGTAAACTTCTTGCCAACCTAGCTGGTAAAGCTGCTGCAGCACTTCCAGGAGTTATTGGTGCAATAGTATCATGGCTTTTATCTGCAACAGGTAATGTTATTAATTGGCTTGGTAACAATCTATGGGCTTTGCTTGTGTTTGTTTCCGGGTTGTTATATGTGGCAGCCAAAGAGTGGTTTAGTAAATCTCGTAAATGAGTAATGCAGCAAGACCTATTACTATAGTACCAACAATTATAGTTGTTTTGTTATCTTCGTGTTCTATCGCTATTTTTTGTATTTCTGGTGGGTTATGTTCCACAGTTTTATGTATTGATGATTTATCGAAGTCCGGCAGAAATTTCTTTGTTGTGGTGCCTTGAAAAGGTTGAATAATTTTTGGTGGCACTGGTTTTACATTTACATCATTATTCAATCCTAATGCTTGTGCATCGGTTGCTATTACAATTTCATTATTGTAGTCTTGTATTATTCCAATTCTTAATTCCATGTCACTCGGAGACATGTACAATCCACTTCCATAAACAAAATTTACTTTACTTCTTGCATATTTTAAGGTGTTTTCATATCTTGAAATTTGACTGGGCAAGTCGATGGGGCTATTTATTGCGTCCTCTACATTTGCTAAAAATTGTTTTTGTGCATCAAATGATGTTCCAGTTCCAAGTATATCTGTTCTTGTTTGTGATTGTGAGCCAAGGATTGCCCAGCAGTATGTTCTTATGCTATCATTGATTCTTTCTACTCCTGCTCTTGTAAATCCAGATGAATCATCTAGTATAAAAGTAGACCAACTATTGTCAGCCTCAGATCCTTGTGCAATGTAATCAATGTGATATGTTTTATCACTTTCATAGACTGTAAAACTCATCGATTTGTTGTCGTATACAGTATTTACCAAAGGATGATAACCAATATGTGTCCAGTAATTGTAAATTGTTCCTAGACCATTATTATAGCTTTGTTTCTGTCTCCAGTCTGAATATAAGTCAACGTTAAACTCCTTGCATATTCTCTCGTATGCGTTTCGGTTATATGTGTTATTAAACGCAATCCAATTTGAGTCTTGCGGCATTGCTACACTCATTTCAAATAATATTCTCCTGACTTGGTAGTAGACATGAAATAGAAATAACGAACCAACCAGAGTATCAGCTTTTAGATGATTGTTAAAATCAATACCACATCCAGTGGTCGCACACCAAATAACAAAGTTCAACTGATTTTGCCAAAATGACATCAAATCTGTTCCCCAGCGTTGGACTATAGCATCTGATTTCACGTATGAAAGTTTGTATTTTTCAAAGACATTGGAAAATGATGCTTTAAAGTCTTAACCGTCTGATGTAATGACTATGTTTTGATTTATTATATCTATCACTTTCTTGCTAAAAGTATTTAAATAGTGAGCATCCGGGTTATATTTGAATTCTTTAGAAATCATTTTTATTTGTGTTTTTATATATATATATTAAAAAAATATGTTTTATACAATTTCAAACATAGACAACTCTATTAATTTACAACAGTATATCGATAATAAAAATGGAGATAAGCGCGTTGGATTAAAAAGTTTTACATACACTATCGGTTGGTATAATATTATTCATGAAACCATAAAGACACGAAGCCCAGATAAAATAGCACATTTACCAAATGGACTCTATAACTTTGAAGACTTGATAAAAGTTTTTAAAACTTTAAATGAAAATATTATCCTAACCATTTATGCGCAAGGTGCTAAAGCCATTTTAGTAACGTCAATAGAGACACGAATATCAAGCGGTCTTTCAAAAATGCTGGGATTCAAAGACAAAAAATGGTTGACAGGCCTTACTTCAGGAAATTACCCAATTGATTTAGCTCCTTATAAACAGCTATATGTTCATCTAAAACAAGTTAATACGAGTAGTAATTATTTCAATGGTGCACCAAGCACTATTATAGGTGTTGCACCTGTGGTACATAAGAAGTATGGAGATATAGTATATACACGTTTTTATCCTGAATATCACTGTCTTATGAATGGTGCAATTACTGAATTGAAAATAGAAGTTAGAGATGAGTATGGCAACAAAATAGATAATCACGGTTTGCCTATGAGTTGTGTTTTAGAAATTATTTAAAAAATATATTTTTATAAAAAAAACAATGAGTATATATGGACCACCAAGCCCTAAAAAAACAGAAGACTTAGAGGCTTTGATAAATGATGTTCAAGATTTATATAAACAAATTGTGCCTTTTGTTAACCAGTTTAATCATTTAAAAAATAAAGTTGATAATCTTAAATATGGGATTATAACAATATTTGCAGAGGCTAAGGGCCCACTTGTGTTAAATAGAATACTCTCATTTGGTAATGGTGGAGCAGAAACAAATGCGGGGCATGTAATGACACGCCGTGGACGGATTATGGGAATAGGTTTAGCAAGTGACCGATTAGTTGGTGACGTAACTGTAATAGTTTCTGTCAATGGTGTTGAACAACCAAATTATGGTATAACGCTTCACATCATTCCACGCAATCATGATAACTTTGATGAACCTTTAGAGATTGGTGCTGGTTCTGTTGTTAACTTTGTATGCAAGGTTGCTAACGCTACCGCTGTAAATACGGTGGCATCATTATTAATTGAATTAATTTAATTTAATTCTACAAGCTGGCTTGATTTTTGTATCAACAAAAAATATATTATATACAAAATTGTATAACAGTATGATAATTAGTGTACTGGGTATTGAGAGCTTGCCCTTAAAAGATGTGTTTAATAATTTAATATTAAAAATTTAGTCTTTGAACTATTTTTTTTTAAAAAATATAATGTTATAATTATATGATAAAAAAAATGGAAGAACAAGAACCAGACATGGAATCGGAGCCAGAAGAGTATGAACCTGTAGCGCTAGAGGAAGTATGGGAATATGTTTACAAGTGTGTTAGGGAATGGGATATCTTTGAAGACTACAAGTGGTCAACATTATCTGTTATTATATTACTATTTATACCGCAGTGCTCGTAACAACAATTATAGGTTTGTCTGGAACTCTTACCCCATCCGCCTACATGTGACAATAATCACGTAACCTTACTCTGACATGACAATAATCACGTAACCTTACCTACTACACAAAGCTTAAAATCTAAAAAAATTAAACTTGCAATCTTCACTACCCCCATTTTAAAAAAGTTTTAATAAATCAAAAAAATCATCATTTCATGAAATATTTGGGCAAATCAACCAAAAACAACCAAAATCATCATTTCATGATGATTTTTAGGATTGCTAAAACTTGCTGAATTTAAAGGAGTTTTAAAGTTTTTGTATCGGGGTACTGCTGTAATTTTAGATTTTCAAAATTACAACAGACAGCCCAGTTTACATATATATAGCTTAGTTGTTACTTTTCCACCGCCATTTACAAAAACTCACAAAAGGTTAGATTGATTAACCTACTGTATATTATCACACTTTAATTGCAATTTAAAAAGGGATGGTTGCTGTAGAAGCCACTGAGAATGCCAGTTATATTTTCAGTAGGGGCTGCACTAAATTCCTGCTGGGATCAGGTGGAATCCCACTGCGACAAACGTGAATTCTACCAAAAATCAATCTGGGGCAAACTGGTATGGTGTAGGATCGGGGTCAAAACTACTGATGTAGGTGCACCTGTAAAAAAGTGTAGGTGCACCTATAAAACGTGTAGGTGCACCTATATATTTTATGGGTGCACCTGTAAAAATGTAGGTGCACCCATAACATTGTAGGTGCACCCATACAATATATAGGTGCACCCACACTTTTTATAGGTGCACCTACACTTTTTATAGGTGCACCTACAATTTTACAGGTGCACCTACACTTTCTTTTTGACCCCCCATAATTAGGCGTACGCACAAAAGTATCGGTGCACCTATACTTTTTCCATTTGAAATGACCAATCAGATCGCCGCTTACAAAATGGATATGATCATATTTTACTGCGGTATGTGTGGTGTCGCGTGAACATTCCACGTTATGTGAGAAAGGTAAATTATCTGCTTTCACTGTCGATGTATTATAATTGCAAATACTATTGGATGTGCAAGCCTAGAAATTGTTGATAAAATGTAAACATAAATATAAAAAAAAAAATGAATTAAACATAAACAGGGTATTATTTACCCATTGTTATGGTATATATAAGACAATGCGCGAACATGTAAAGGAGTGGGAAGAAATGAGATAACTCGACATCAAATAAATAAGAGAGAGAGAGAGAGAGAGAGAGAGAGAGAGAGAGAGAGGGTTTGAAATATAAAATAACGCGTGTGTGTGTGCGCGCGCGTATGTGTGACATTCTACGGTGTAATTTGTATATACATACTGTCCATTTGTATATATGCTGCGACACTAGAACACCACGCCATAGTATATGATAATCCACCCAGAGATATCTTCTGACACTGGTTATGTGTGCACTTTAAAACAAAATCACACAACATTATCACAATAAAAATTCCAACATCCAAAAGGTGTGTGCTAGAAGATAATCTCTTATTTTACATTTGAAATGCAACTAACTCTACACAACCTTCATCAACTTAGCGTAACAACCGTTTTCACTTGATTTATGACAGGTGTTGTAAAACATTTCCATCTTTCACACCATCGTTAGGATGATTCCGAGCTAGGCCCTTCCTCACCTCAAAGTTCCATTCCAGTTGTACACGAGGTATTGCACACATCTTGACACGAGATTTCATCATTTATGACAGGTGTTCTAAAAACATCCGCTTACACCTATGGACATACGCCATCTCCAAAGGTGCTTCCTATTTGGACCCTCCCTCAAAACTACAATCCTATGAGTACCTTAACATTTGACACGAGATATATTGAGGTGATATATTGCACCCGTCTTGACACGATATTTCTGGATTTATGGCAGGTGCAAACATACACTTTAATCACCGTCAAGGTGATGCCTATTTGGCCCTCGCATTTAAACACAATATCATAATGTATTTGAATGCTTGTACAAAAAGACCAACGTTTTTAAACATTGTTATTAATGTACACAGCCGGCATCTCAACCCGAGTCTAAAGAGCTAGTTTAGAAATGAAATGAAAGATTAAGAACAGTTGACGGTTGATTGTTGGTTGTCAGTTGAATAATGTTTTACGTCATTGGCAGCACATTTTAGAGTATATATGAGGGTCGATATTTTAGTTGTGGATGCAGACCCATCCACTTTATCCTGGGCAAAACCAGTACTCTTTACTTCCCGAATCCGTAAGAATCAATAGTTGAGAAGCTCTGTGACGAAGCTTACTTAAAGGGAATGTAGCGACACAGCCGAACCATCTTTATTATTGAGAGTTCTGAAAAACTTGAATAAGGGTGAAAGAATTAACAAAATCGGATAATAAACAAAGAAGATATGAGCATTTGAAGTTTCAGTTGAAACGGATATGGAAGCGGCCATTTTTAGAGGTATGACATCACGGTTCTAAATGACCATATATGGAATATTTATAAATATGAACATTTACTGATTTATAGGGGGAAAATGACAGCAAATGTATGAAAAATATGTAATACTTAATGGAAATAATGCTTTATATGACCAGTAAAAAAAATGCATTCATTTGCAGTGATTTTCTTCGTTTTAAATGATATTTATCAATATTCCATATATGGTAAATAGAACTATGACGTCATAGTTCTAAAAATGGTGGCTCCCATATTCGTTTTAGAACAATCTTTAAATGGTCATATCTTTTTTATTTATCATCCGATTTTGATCATTCTTTCACCTTTTTCCATTTCTTTCAGAGCTCGTTTGGCGGTGTCGCTACATCCCCTTTAATACTTCATTACAATATCACACTTAATTCATAATGAATATATCGGGTGCCCTATACCACCCGCGCCCTCACTCACATAGAAATGCCTAATTTACTCATGGACTATACACACAAGAGAGACGCACGCACTCATCCTTTGCTTACTTACGTTTACATTTAATAAATGGATACAATGACCATATCAGTGTATATCATGTATATAGGATGATGAATAGTATGTACAAAACCAGTAGTTTCTTCTCATCGATTACAAAAAAAGAAACTGGTAGATGGGTGAAACCGATGCGAATGCCAATTTATGAAATTAAATGTGATTGTTATAATTGAATTGAATTGAATGTTGTTTAACGGCTCATCAACACAGTACAGGTTATTTAGAGCCGCCCCAGAGAGAGGGGAAGGATACATAGGAATCCGGGAACCTGCCCTACTCTTATTATCGAATAGATTCCTATGGTTCTTTAACGTGCTCGGTTGATAGACCGATACACGGGACCGCCCGGTTTACGTCCCCATCCGACGGACGAGGCTAAGGAAAAGTGTCTTGCCCAAGAACACACCGACGGAACTCAGTGGCACCACGGAGGATTGAACCCGGGGCCTCCGGTTACAAATCCGCCGCGCTACCGACTGCGCCACGCCAGACTGCGCCACGCCAGCCCTCTATAAGATGAACCTTAGGTTGTTTTATAATGACAACAATATACTGACTTTATATTCACTTTTGGAGACGACTTATTTTTATTCTTTTTCGTATTCTTATTCTATTTTTATTCTTATTCTTATTCTTATTCTTATTCGTATTCGTATTCGTATTCTTATTCTTATTCTTATTCGTATTCTTATTCTTATTCGTATTCGTATTCGTATTTTTATTCTTATTCTTATTCTTATTCTTATTCGTATTCGTATTCGTATTCTTATTCGTATTTTTATTCTTATTCGTATTCGTATTCGTATTCTTATTCGTATTCGTATTCGTATTCGTATTCTTATTCTTATTCTTATTATTATTCTTATTCGTATTCGTATTCGTATTCGTATTCGTATTCGTATTCTTATTCGTATTCGTATCGTATTTGTATTCTTATTCTTATTCGTATTCGTATTTTTATTCTTATTCGTATTCTTATTCTTATTCTCATTCGTATTCGTATTCGTATTCTTATTCGTATTCGTATTCTCATTCGTATTCGTATTCGTATTTTTATTCGTATTCTTATTCTTATTCTCATTCATATTCGTATTCTTATTCATATTCGTATTCGTATTCTTATTCGTATTCGTATTCGTATTCGTATTCGTATTCGTATTTTTATTCTTATTCTCATTCTCATTCTCCTTCTCATTCATATTCGTATTCGTATTCGTATTCGTATTCTTATTCTCATTCTCATTCTCATTCTCATTCTCATTCTCATTCGTATTCTTATTCTTATTTGTATTCGTATTCGTATTCTTATTCGTATTCTTATTCTTATTCTTATTCTTATTCGTATTCGTATTCGTATTTTTATTCTTATTCGTATTCTCATTCTCATTCTCATTCGTATTCGTATTCGTATTCTTATTCTTAATCGTATTCGTATTCTTATTCTTATTCTCATTCTCATTCGTATTCTTATTCGTATTCGTATTCGTATTCGTATTCGTATTCGTATTCTTATTCGTATTCTCATTCGTATTCGTATTTTTATTCTTATTCTTATTAGTATTCTTATTCTTATTCGTATTCGTATTCTTATTCGTATTCGTATTCGTATTCTTATTCTTATTCTTATTCTTATTCGTATTCTTATTCTTATTCGTATTCTTATTCTTATTCTTATTCGTATTCGTATTCGTATTCGTATTCTTATTCTTATTCTTATTCGTATTCGTATTTTTATTCGTATTCGTATTCGTATTCGTATTTTTATTCTTATTCTCATTCGTATTCGTATTCGTATTCGTATTCGTATTCTCATTCGTATTCTTATTCGTATTCGTATTCGTATTCGTATTCTCATTCTCATTCGTATTCGTATTCGTATTCGTATTCGTATTATTATTCTCATTCGTATTCGTATTCTTATTCGTATTCGTATTCTTATTCTTATTCTTATTCGTATTCGTATTCTTATTCTTATTCGTATTCGTATTCGTATTCGTATTCTTATTCTTATTCTTATTCGTATTCGTATTTTTATTCGTATTTTTATTCGTATTCGTATTCGTATTCGTATTTTTATTCTTATTCTCATTCGTATTCGTATTCGTATTCGTATTCGTATTCTCATTCGTATTCGTATTCGTATTCGTATTCGTATTCTTATTCGTATTCGTATTCGTATTCTCATTCTCATTCGTATTCGTATTCGTATTCGTATTATTATTCTCATTCGTATTCGTATTCTTATTCGTATTCGTATTCGTATTCGTATTCTTATTCTTATTCGTATTCGTATTCGTGTTCTTGTTCTTGTTCTTGTTCTTGTTCTTGTTCGTATTCGTATTTTTATTCTTATTCGTATTCTCATTCTCATTCTCATTCGTATTCGTATTCTTATTCTTATTCTTATTCTTATTCTTAATCTTATTCGTATTCGTATTCTCATTCGTATTCGTATTCGTATTCGTATTCTTATTCTTATTCTTGTTCTTATTCATATTCGTATTTTTTTTCTTATTCGTATTCTCATTCTCATTCTCATTCTCATTCGTATTCTTATTCGTATTCGTATTCGTATTCGTATTCGTATTCGTATTCGTATTCGTATTCTTATTCGTATTCTCATTCTCATTCTCATTCGTATTCGTATTCTTATTCTTATTCGTATTCTTATTCTTATTCGTATTCTCATTCTCATTCTCATTCTCATTCGTATTCGTATTCGTATTCGTATTCTTATTCGTATTCTTATTCTTATTCTTATTCGTATTCGTATTTTTATTCTTATTCGTATTCTTATTCTTATTCTCATTCTCATTCTCATTCTCATTCGTATTCGTATTCGTATTCGTATTCGTATTCTTATTCTTAATCGTATTCTTAATCGTATTCTTAATCGTATTCGTATTCTTATTCTTATTCTCATTCGTTTTCATTCGTATTCGTATTCGTATTCGTATTCTTATTCTTATTCTTATTCTTATTCTTATTCTTATTCGTATTCGTATTCTTATTCGTATTCTCATTCTTATTCTCATTCGTATTCTTATTCGTATTCGTATTCGTATTCTTATTCTTATTCGTATTCGTATTCGTATTCTTATTCTTATTCTTATTCTTATTCTTATTCTTATTCGTATTTGTATTCGTATTCGTATTCGTATTCTTATTCTTATTCTTATTCTTATTATAACTGATATTATATTTGGCAACGCATCTGTCTATTATCATGTTCATTTGTTCAATACTTTATTTACTTCACTATTTTCAACATCAACATATTTATGCATGATATTAATTAATATAAATTACAGCACAAATGAATCGATAGCATCTTTCAAATGTGTATACATTACTTATACATTTTGACCCATAGGGTAGGTAACGTTTTTGTTTTTGCTCGCCCTATGGCACTAGGCCTTTTGGCGAACTTTTTGACTCATAGCATGTGCGTTAACGTTTTATTGCTGAATAAAGATATTTGTATTTACAACATACTTTCTCTCATTGCATTTAATTGTATCCGCCTATATTGTATTGGCAAAAAACATTGTAATATTTGTTGTAAAAAAAAATTGATTTGAATTGAATTAAGTCTGAATTAATTATTATGACTGTAATTGGTTTCATTCACTACACTGTTATCATTGTTTGTATATAATAAAGTATTATCCTATATATTTAGGCCGAATAAAGACATCTATTATTTCTTACACGCTTTTGAAATACTTTTCTCACAATTTGTCAAACAGGTAGTCAGTTCATTCGCCGATTACCTTGATTAAAACGAAGAATGAATCATTTGTTTACGGTGTCTTTGTGTTGCCATATTAGTTTGGCGTAAACAATTAGCACCATCATGATTAAGTAATACCTCTGCCATGTTTGTAATTGGCCAAAGTAAGTATACCCATTTAAAACTGTCGTGTTTTTTTTATATTTGAAAGATCGCGAACAGTTTTATTCTTCATGTGAATGTTATTCGTTTTAAAAAGTTTCAGTTTAATTTTTTATTCATGCTTAAACATACATGTTCATCACCAATACACTTAGCGGCAACAGTTACACACTTATACTATGAGAAGTGTATGATACAACATAAACACGATATGAAATAATCTTCACCATAAATGCAAAATACACACAGCTATAATTAATAACATATTTTATTACTTTTTATGGGAAGGCCCTGCAAAAAAAAAATCCGTAATAGTTAAGCAACATTTTGAAGGTTGTCTCAAAATGATTAATCTTAAAGCATTTATATTCAGCCTTAAAACTACCTGGATAAGACGGCTCATAACTTATGAGGGCACTTGGAAGCAACTGGTTGAACAAATAATAGATATTAAAAAATTAACATCTTTTGGCAAATATTATTGTGAAACATTAATAAAAAAAAAATTAAAAATAATTCTGGAAAGATGTGCTAATTTCATATGTTAAACTTATTGATTTTAGTTTGCCTAACTCACCTGAGGGCTTTTTGTCAAACCCACTACACTATAATAACAATATTTTGATTGGCGGTAAGCCGTTTTTTAACGAAGTATGGTATAGGAAAGGCATCGTTTTTATAAATGACTTAATCAATGAAAATGGTGGATTTTATTCTTTTACTGAGTTCGAAGAAAAAACTGGCATTAAATCAAATTTTCTAATCTACGAAGGAGCAGTAGCTGCCATTAAAACCTTTAAAAAACAATTGCAAAACAAAATAACAATGAACAAATTAGAACACCCAATTTTACCTGCGAATAGTAAAGCAATCATCAAAAACAAGAAAGGTTGCATTGATATGTATTCCATTTTTAATAGAAATAATGAAAGTCCAACATCAAAAATCAAATGGGAACATATTTATGATATTGAAGCCGAAACATGGAAAGACATATATTCATCCCCTTTCAAAATTACCTCTAGCACAATACTACAATGGTTTTAAATTAACCATCGGCTTCTTTCAACACAGTATTATCTACATGAAATAAAAAAAACTGAAAACCCTTTCTGCCACTTCTGCCACCAAGACGAGACTATAGTTCATATGTTTTGGACCTGTCCTTCATCTCAGAATTTATTAACACATATAAACTCTTTCTTTTTAACAAAAAACATAAATCTGAATCTGTCAGAACATGCATTTATTTTTAACACAGATGAAGAACAATCGACTGTAGAGTTACAAATTATTTTAGAAATGAAATACTATATATTTACCTCAAAACGACTAAAAACACCGCTCTCCCTTACCCCAATGATATACAGACTAAGGTATCGGTATGAAACACATAGACAAATCGCAATTAGAAATAATCAACTAGAAAGATTTGAACTTTATAAACAATGTAACTCAATATGTGTTTGTATAAGTTGCAAAATAACATATTAGCAGACAAAAATGCCATATTGGCAATTCTTAGAGTAAGTCAATTGCGTATTACATTAGTCTACTCACGGACCAGGATACTGTAGTTAAATATATATGATTACATTCCCCTCCAGAACCTTGGTCTACTTTCGTTTCGTTCTATATTTCGTTTCGTGAATAAAGGTGCTAACAAGAGAGGAATATTTATTAGACATGTTTTGGATATCTTTTATATATGTATGTACATATTGTTCATGTTCTATGTTTTTCACTTTTTTTCAAATATTTCATACATCACCTACTTTAATATGCATTGTTTGCACCGTCATAATATTATATTATGTAATCTCTGTAATGGAGGAAATAAAATGAATAAATAAATAAATAAGCACTCCTCCGAGTACAATTTTAGAGCAAACCCAAGACACTGACAATTCGTAAATCAATATATCAATACAGAATATTTAATACTTACATATACAATTTTTATAAGCAGATGGGCCTTTGGACAGCAATCAACTGTTAGGTAAAGAAGTGTTCTTTTTTCTTAAACAGAATTGTTTTTTTCTTCCTGAAATCATAATTTTTATGCTCCCTGCCATAACCGTACAATACATGTATATTGTCTGTATTAATTGTAATTTCATTATGCCAAAATATTATTTCAT
Organism: Cyrtodaria siliqua; assembly: GCA_037043455.1. NCBI lineage: Eukaryota > Metazoa > Mollusca > Bivalvia > Adapedonta > Hiatellidae > Cyrtodaria > Cyrtodaria siliqua. Next base: position 212,267 of record JAWPHD010001466.1, on the reverse strand, counting down.
ATGAATATTGCATGTAAATGTAAAGATATTGTAAGGTGTGGCAAGGGATGGTCCTCCCCGACCCTTGCTCCACCAATTGACGGGAAGATTAAATGGGTCGTCAGAAGACGGCTCAAAAAAAAAAAAATCAAAAAAAATCCATCATTACATTCTGAAAAAATTAACACCATATACAGACTGATTATTTCATGCTTTCCAAAAAACGTTATTAAGGGGCTAATGTCCTATGTTGATATGTGCAATATCAAGAAGGGGATTTTGTCCGCCTGTGCAAAATCATGAAGGGGATAATGTCCTATGGTGAAGGGGCTATTGTCTGCATGTGCAATATCATGAAGGGGCTATTGTCCGCTTATGCAAATTTGAGCTTAGGGGCTATTTCCTAGGGGCTAATGTCCTACATTCGCGTAATTCATATACTGGTAACTACAGAAATAACATACTTCTAAATAATTACTCATTATGCATATTTATTAATAATATAGTAAAATCAATAGATAAACTTAATTAATTTAAGGTTAAGTACAGTATACTACAAATATGTCATTATGTAAATATTTAAATGAAAGAGGAACACTTTTCCTTTTGAAAACAATACATCATTCGCATAATGGTGTTTCTTCAAAACATGTAAATATATATTGTTTTTCACACACAGAAACTATTTCAGTTTTTGTATTTGGCCTTTTTAAAAACCTTATAGCATCATGTGAATTAATATTAATGATTTTTACAGACAAACTAGTTCATTACAGAGAATACAAAAAGAATATCGAACAAATCAAAAGACCTAGTTAAGAGCACATTAGCAGATAAGATTAGGTTTATTCAGATTGAGAATGGCATTCATAGAAGCGGGTCGTTGGCGTAAACCACAGAATAAATGTAGTATATGTGAAGTTCTAGAAGTCGAATACAATTTTCTATTGGCAGGTTCTGTATATAATGAACTAAGATCAAAGATTATCGATCATGAGTGAGTGAGTGAGTGAGTGAGTGTCTTTATTTCTAGAGTATGACCTAATTAGCCAACACTAATCTCACTTGGGGCCCTCTATAAAGTCATACATTTACAATGCAAAACATATAAAAACAACAACAACTGATATTTCCTTTAAACCAGCGTGCACACATACACATATACACGTACGCACACACACATTCACATCCATGTACACATTCATTCTTATTATAAAACGAAAGAAGAAGCACTTTATTTCAAAATCAGTTAGCCATAGGCCCACGTGATCATACAATATATACAGATACACTTTTTAACAGACGTAGCAAGATTTGTACATACGTGTATTAACAAATATCATACGCAAAAATAACAATAGTTATACTGTTTACTTATTTTTAAAAAAACAAAAAAACAGAAAACAAAAATAGAAACAAAACACACGAACACCTCAGAATTTCCATTTAAAATTTCACGGTGAAGGTGACTTAACATATATAAATATATCAATCTTATGGTTGATGCATTATACTTAATCATATCCATGTCATGGACATACAAGCACATACACATACATTTCAAACACAATCAAAAATGTGCATTTTCAAACGTGATAAACAATCTCCACCTCTCTCGTCACATCCTAAATATACATATCAATGACGACAAATCATCAAATGGAATTTAAACATGTATACATCAGCATACATCAGCAAAGACATCAAGATACATGCGTACTAAATAAGTGGTATAGATGTTACCGGATTAATAGCTATAATAATAATAATAATAATAATAATAATAATAACATAAATTCGGCACATTATATTGTTGTTACTTTCAACATTTATGGATAATTCATACTTATAAAGCATTTTAACACTTTAAACAGCCGTTTTGAGTCTTTAGTTTATGTTAACTATTTGTCATGATGCAAAGAAAATTCTCAGTATTTCATTGGTCAATCCGCCGTAGACATGAGCCCATGTCTACGTCTCGAGACGTGAACATAGGACGAATTCCCCGTAGGTACCCCATTACTGCAATACACAAAAACAAAATGGCGACGATAACGTTGCCGATTTGTTTTGGAAACCGCCGATTGTTTCCTTCCTAAGGCAACTTTACAGATAATAAAACATTAACATAGTGACAAAATACGTTTATTTTATTAAAAAATCCGCCAAATTGAACGACGTTAGAGCGATGACATCACTGGCCTCCCACAATGTGCAAAGCATTGTGGGAGGTCAGGGAACCAGGCTAAATACCTTACTGTATTCTGTACCTGTTGTAAGCGATTCGCTTCTAAGCTACTTCTTGATTGTCTTCCTGGGTAGAACCAGTACCACGGCTGGTAATCAGAGGAGCTACCTCCGTTTGGAATTATATGCAAAAGTACTCCATCGCCACTTCCGAGGTAGCTCCAACGCCAAAAATACAAGTAAACAAGGTGGGTATGCTTTGCTATTTATCCGTTGTTTTTTATTTGCCTTGAAATGAAAAAATCGGGGAAAGCAGTTCCGTGTAGTCATGTTTAAGCTTCGCAGACCTCCCAAAATTATTATCGAAAGATGCATAATTTGACGCCAGGGACGTTTAGCCCGTTCGAACTTTGCATTTTGTTCTCAACTTTATCGTCGCCACCAAGGTTTTTCAACATTCTTTGTCCTGTTTACGCTACATATCGACATGAACACATCCAATATCAACCAGCTGATGTCCGTATATTGCCTGTTGACAAACTAAATAACACAGAGAACGTTTCTGGAGGAGAAATACGCGATTTCGTAGAAGAGATAACTCCAGTGCCGAAGAGATAGTTCCAATGCTAATGAGATAGCACCAATGATAATTTCGATATTGTGAATTATCCACATTTAAATGGGGATATCCCCAATACTGTTTGTTATGGCGTGTATATTTCTCAGTTAATTCGTTTTGTAAACTTGTAGCCGTGTTGGGGACTTCAACCTTCGTAATATTAACATTACTGAAAAACTCCTCCAAAGGGTTACCGTAACCATTACTTACGTAAGACTTGTCCTAAGTTTTATTATTGTAACACTGACCTGCTCGAAAAATATAATAGCAATCTTAAAACACTTCTGCGACAAGGTTTATCACAACCCGTCTTTTATGGAGATGTGATTTACAAACTTAGGAAGATTATCGGTCGTCATAATTTTCATGCGTTATTTATCAAAGTTATTAGAAAATTTATAAACAGATAATTATTCTGCGGAGCACAACATGCTTAGTTGTAGACTAAGTGGGCACTCCTCAGTTTCGCACGAATGTCCATGTAAATAAGAAAGAAATCAACTAAGCGTCTTTTAGGTCCATAGATGGTATTTATAATAATTATGAAGCCCATGTTTGATGTTGCTTTCAGTTTTGAGTACTTCTAAGTTTATTTTGGTGTATTGGAATATGCATTCTTTTTTGTTTTTTGGAGGCTATAAATAGAAAAATGCTCAACTAGCAAAAACTTCCAAAAAGTAGGTAAAATGGCTGATTTTGACTCACGGGGAGATCAGCATTGAATAACTTTTTAAAACGCCGGAGAAGGTATGTAAAACTTAGCATTTCCTGACATGCAAGAGCATTATGAGTGCAGACATGACCCTGATATGCTTAGGAAAATTCATTTTTTTTATTTATTGACATTTGAAATATTGCTAAAATTGCTTTTTTAGCATGTTTTGAGGGGTGGGGTAATCTTAAAGAAATGGGACTAAAGTTGTACAGAAAATGCTTTTTGATACTTTTATTATTATTTGGTATGGAAACATGGGTAATTTGATTGTCTTTTAAGGTAACAACGCTAACGCTAAAGGTAACAACTTTTCATGTTAACGCTATTTAAAGATAACAACTGTCTACGCTATAGGTAACAACGTTTTTCAATATCTACAGTTTCAATGAAAATTTAGTTAACATGTGCTTGTTAGTTACTGAAGCATTTGATTCGCTTCCGTACGATGCAACCCGTATCGGCGTTGTTAGAGAGTGGATTTTCTGCAGGTTCGATTCCCATTGGAAGCCCGACTTGTCAAGTGAAAAAGTGTCGATTCTTGTGGATGGCGGAAGATAGAGAGTACAGGTTCTACCCTTGACAAATGGTGTGATCTGCCTCAACCGATTGGTATTTATGGTCTAATATGTGCTAAAATGACGTAAAATACCATTCAAACAAAAACAACTTGTCTTACATCAAGATCATGCCAAATTAAGGTTGTCATCTGCGCCATTAAGAGTGGTATGTGTATAAGCTGCTTAGCTTGTTAAACGATATAAATACAACTCGATTTTAAAACAACATCGGGTTTATTAATAAAGTACCCAACTGCTTGGTAACGTGGGGCGTGGGGCGTGGCGGGTAAACATTTTAAATTTATGTTTGTTCTTCGTTATTATACCATATATTTTAATTCAATAAATATGCATTATTCTCAACCATTAGGAATATTGTCAAACAATTTAGTTTGAACTCTGTGAGAAAAGCACGTTTGGGATATATAACCTGATCGGGTTTATTTTACAATCATCATACATCACGTTCATTGATTTCTATATGTAAGGTATATTATATCTCCGTATTGGGTTTCAAAAAAAGGTATCTGATGGTCACGTACGATGTCTTTCAATGATGTAGGAAACATAAAAAGAGTTTATTCCACCGTATGATAAATCAGCAAATTGAATTGAAATGAAGCTCTGTCACATTTATTCTACATTATTTGAATGGCCACTCATTTCTTTTACGTGGAATACCTAGAACTGTATTAATCCATGCTCAAGGATTGAACTTATGCCCAAAAATTTAAACCTGGCATTGACTGAATAGCCCCTAATTTCTTAGAGAGACAATATGGCGGAATATATGCATTGGTCCAATATAAATGCAACGGAGTCGATGAGCCCATTCTCCTTAGGAATTAGGACTCGATTTGGCTTGATTTAACGACCCGTGCTCCATTCAATGATTGAATCTGTCATTTATTAGTATACGGTATCTAGTTCATCAATTAACCATTAGTACAGACTTACACGTCTGAAATTCCTGTCAACCACGGTGCAGCGGGGGTGGCTTTAGATCATATGCTGGAGGTCGTGGGCTCGATCCCCGGCCGGGTCACACCAAATACTTAACAAGTAGCTCCATTGCTTGACTCTGATGCTATAAGTGTTATGCTATGACTGGTCGGTCCGATGTCAGTTTAATGTGATTGGATGAGTCATGGTATGTGCCTACGGCGCGATCCACTTCTATATATATGTACTATTTATACACGCTGCATGTACTTAGCGTATTTGAGCATATTTGGTCAAGTTTACTAATACACAGGTTTTCAGTATACATTCTTACATATTGAAAATAATATTCTGATTACGAAAACATTTATGTTTTATCATTTTACATCAGTATGTGTAACATCTCGTTGTGATATAACCATAATAAATAAATCTCTCGGCTATTCATTTAACGAATAACCTGCATAATATTGTGCAAATACATGCACAATTATGCACACGGCTGTTCATTTGATGAACTTACATCAATGCATTGATCATCACAGAAGCAGACTAACTCACTAAGTAATTCTGGTCGGTAACAGCTGGTTCATAACATGAGGACATGTGTCTTGCCACACTCTGTTGGGTCTGGCATATTTAGCATGTGCTCTCCAAATCAGTAACTGATATGCACATTTGATAGATGAAGTAAAAAACTATCATCTGTTTCGGGGAGAGTGGGTGGGGGTAACTAACTTCCTTGTAACATGCTGTAACGTTTCTGATTTTAATGAAATTGTTCAAACAGCAACTTTATTCTAATGTCTACAGTTTACATTTGAATATTACCTCTTCATAAACTTTACCGGTGCTCGGTAAAATACTCCTAGGTAAAGTAGTCATATGAGGAGAAATACTTTAGAGTAGTTTGTTATGACTACTTCTTAATTATTTAGAATACATTGTAGTTAAAATAAACAACTTTACAAGATTACATAAAACTAAACGTTTACTAAAATATCACATTGCAGTAGCAAGATATATTATACCGCAAACATTTTGTTCAATTTTATCCTCTCTAAGTTAATTAAAGCTTTTAAAGTTAGAGAAAAAGTTGAATTAAAAACAAAAACAATTGTATAATACATTTTGAATATTATAGGGCTTACACGTTTTTTAAAAATAATTTGCGGTATTGACCTAGATTTTGACCTCTTTTTTGAAAATAAGGACAACTATTTTTCTCTAATAGGTTAAAATAAGTGTTAAATTGCTAAAACTATACTCATAAGTATTGACCTATGGTATTTTGTCTTCCTATAAGCTCCATACCAATCTTTACAAAAATGGCGACCATCTTGATACCTTATTGGTTTACTTGGCTCTCCCTCATTTTTGTCAATTTTTACTGATTGTTGATAAACTTCAGACCAAGACAAACATTTTGAAATATAATATGTTTTGTTCTATTTTCGTTACCACCTACCCCTTAAAATAATCATCGATTTTGGCCATGGTCACCCTACTATTCAGGCAGCATGTACATATTTTGTTCTACTCTTTATTTTGATAGAAATAGACATTCATTTTAAAATATATTAAATGATCAAGCTATATCTAATTTATGTATTCCGTTAAGTAGCATTGAGCACATGGTGGCCTATATAACTTTGAACATTAAAAGTAGATATAAAAATCGAACAGGAAAAGTAGCATTCCAGAACGACAGTCAACCACAAACACACACACAGAAACAAAAACAACTTTAAAGATGAATAAAAGGCAAAATAAGCCATCACAAACACAAAAGTGTTGACAATAGGGCTACGGCCTTGGAACGGTCAGTGGCCAAAAAGGGGCCGCTGGGGGATTAAACCAGTCTCTAGGGTGCACCAATCCTCACCCTTACCCTATTGTCATCCCAATAAGCGGGAAAATGTAAATAAAGATATCTCCGACAGGTTGTATTCTCTAACAAACACGGCAGCATTAATAGGCAATATAAGTAAAGCACATGCATGATCATGTATTATATAGTATAAAAAATCCTAGAAAGCCACAAAGTAAGTACTGAATGATTGGCAGAAGCCAGAGCAATAAGAGAATAAACCGTTACGAGTACGACAAGATAAGATTAAAGTCAAACGCGACCGTCTTATAAGGGTTCAGATAGACGTTCACAATCTGTCCGGTCATCGCACAATCAAAGAGGAAAGCATACATGTAAATGGGTCCACCACTAAACATGCAGTTCGTTGCAAATTGATAGGGTCATAACCTCTTTTGATAAACGTTTTAACACGTTTAATAAAGACTGATGAAAGTGATTATGACCAATGATCTTACGAAGTTTGTAAATCACATCACCAAAGAGTCAGGTTGTGATAGTCCTTGTCACAGAAGAGTTCTTACATTACTTTTATATTTTAAAGAAGATCTGGATTACGATAATACAATGTTGTAAAGGTTTTTCAAAGTTTATGGTAACGGTAGCCCTGCTGGAGTAGTTTTTTTAGATATACACAGATTACGAATATTAAAGTCCTCAACTCGACTACAAGCTCTAGAAAAGCGAATAAGTTGAGAAATATAGACCCCATAAGAAGTAGCACGGAGAACATCCCCATCTAAGTGAGGATAATTAACAATATCAAACCCTGATCTATTTTTAAAATATAAAAGTATTTTAAGAACCCTTCTGCGACAAGGACTCTCATCAACTGACTTCTGTGGCGACGTGATGCGTCGGAAGTATCGGATGAAAGACTCAACATGAAATCTCTTTCAAAGCAATACAATAACAAATCTGCGACAAGAGGTGCACAGTTCGTATACATAGGGATACCAACACTTTGTCTATAAACGGTTGTTCCATACCTGACGAAAATAATAGGAAATGAGTGCTTCACAAACTTCTTAGTGTAATTGTCTAAAATGCCGTTAGTAAAAAAAGTTTTAATATTGTTACAGGCCAAAAATGTAGTTTTGTTCTCTAGCGAAAGTTTTGTGAATAAGAGCAAAAAGCTTGTCTTTGATAAGGTGATGCGGTAAGGTTGTATATAGTGTAGAAAAGTCATAAGTACTTATACACTACTCTTTTATAAGAGATCTTATATACAACTTTTATAATCGGTCACCAAGCTTTTTTGAAAATAACACGAATACTAAAAACTGGAAATCACCTAGGTTTTAGTCCAAAAAAGGCAGAATAAGTTTTATAAATCGCTAGCGATATTTGTTAAACGACGCCAGTTAAAATTTCCAATGAAACTATGAATTATTAAAAAATATATAAATCTTTGAAAAGTGACCGATTATAAAAGTTGAGTTGTGTAGATGAAACGACGTTTACTGCAAATTTATGAAGGACGTCTGAATTTTAGACCAAAATAAATTAATCCCAGAGATTTCATAAGTTTTAGTATAATATTGTTTAACGTGATCTTTAACGGCAGTAAGTCAAGAAGTTAAAGGCACTAGAATGCAAAATAAAACGAGCTTTATACGGATTTTTATGTAATTAGGGGCAGTTTGTTTTGCTTTTTGTCTACCCCAACCGTGAAAGTAATGCACGAGTGATATGTGTGGCAATAACGTCATCCTCAGTAGATTGAACTGTAGATTGAACTGGAGTATACGAATTAATGCTACAGAGTTCCAGAGATAAAACATTAATCCCTTCCCTTCCTTATGCATACATCTTATTTTTGAGATGTATTATTGTTTACGAATGGTCATTTCTGACGCACATTACAGTGGCGTTGGAATGTTTTAGAAACTCGGGAGGAAGGTGGGGCCCAAATCAACATTTTCAATTTTTGATAAGGTTTCATCCCCCCACCCCTTCGTGTTGCTTGTCACATATTTTATGTAAACACTATCTAATTTGGTTTGTCAATTGATTAGTGTTATGCTTTGCCTTTCAAAGGCACCTCCCCTTCGTTTTGATGGTCACATATTTTAATGCAAACAATATCTAATTTGGTTTGTCAATTGATTAGTGTTATGCTTTGCCGGTCATTTGTACAAACTTGATAAAGGAAAACTAGATATTGCTACATGCAAAATATCAAAGCTGTAGCTGTGGTTTCAGAGAAGAGTATTTTGGTCATCATTGCTAGTCTAAAAAGTTGACAATCACTCCTTCCGTCGTCTGATTGTTTTTCTTGGCTGAAAATCACATCCAAGGCACCTTGAAAAATCACGTGACTAGGAAATCATGGCAATATGTAATTTTTAATAGGGTTTACAAGTTACCATGTAAAATTAATGCACTTTGCAAGAAAACAGAAAAATTCTTTTGCAATTTCAGCATTTCTATTCCTTTCTTTATCTTTTCCGGTCACGATTGAAGTACAGCGAACCACCTAACGATATACCATTTATCAACATCTACACTCTATAAACAAATCTACTAGTTTCCTTTGGCCTTGTCAGACAGATTTAGCCAATCAGCATTCAGTTTAATAAACACTGTAGACTTTCATAATTTCTGTATCGCTTTCAACTCGAGTTTTGATAGGCTTACATAGACACACCTCCTGCGAGGCCAAAAGCCAGCTTAAACGGCTGGCGCCGAAAAAAGCCAATAACAAGATCTCCCGGATAGGCCAAAGAGGGCCTGAAGACGCTCTACTAGCAACTTATCTACATAACGAATTAACAATTTTACATAACAAATTGACTGGACTACATAACAATTGACTTATCTACATAACGAATTAACACCTGTACATAACGAATTGACTGGACTACATAACGAATTAACTTATCTACATAACGATTTGACTTATCTACATAACGAATTGACTTATCTACATAACGAAGAGACTTATCTACATAACGAATTGACTTACCTACATAACGAATTAACTTATCTAGGTATACAGGAAGTAAATCACTGTGGTATTCATGCCTGGTGTAGTCGAAAGGAGTTCCCAAATATATAATCCCTAACTTTTTTTGGTGATAAAAGGCATTTTTGAGTATTTAATGCCTGTTTTTCTGGCTTAAATGACTTTATTGAATTGTTTGTGATAGCTAAAAACCATTTGCATGGTTGTATAATCATTTTATTTATCAACTTGAAAGCTTTGAAAGTGAAAGTAGAACACATTTAAGAGGTGCCGAATGAATGCAGTTTGTTCACGGTGTCAATAAGATCAGAATTTTATTTTCTTATATGCCACATGACCCCTACTATTCTCAGCAGTTTTCTAGAGAGGCAGGTCTCATGACTAAGAACATGTGAGTGAATCTTAGTTTGAATTTCATTTTGAAATATGGTTAGCTAGAAAGCTTGGACAATATTGCATTAAACTCAATGGGATTTGATTTACTTCCGGTACACCTCTACATAACGAATTGACTTATCTACATAACGAAGTAACTTATCTACAAAACGAATTAAACTTATGGACATAACGAATTAACAATTGCACATAACGAATTGACTGTACTACATAACGAATTAACTTATCTACATAACGAATTAACTTACCTACATAACAAATTGACTTATCTACATAACGAATTGACTTATCTACATTACGAACTAACTTATCTGCATAACGAATTAAAAAATACTATTAGCAGACATCTATGGCCATATTTGTTCACAAAACGGTTATCAGAATTATTGGACCATTGGTTTCTTTTTCTTTTTTCTCTTCTTTTTTGAATTCGCTTTTATGATTCCTCTGCTTACTCTTTAATATACCATATTTATACCCACGTTTTTGAAGACAAAAACAGGGTATATATAAATCGCCTCCGTTTGTCCGTCTGTCCGTCCGTCCGTCCGTCTGTCCGTTACCGTATCTCCTCCTAAACCGCTGAACGGAATTCAACCAAACTTAGGAATGAACCACGGAGAACATGATTTGTCGTATTTAATGTCAATAATTGTCAATAAGTGAACAATATTGATGACGACATGACGTAATACATTTGAATAAGTCGTCAAATTTCTTATCGACATATTGAAATATAACTAGTCAAGACGACATACAGCAACTAAACTTATTTAATTGACGAACATTTCGACTTCAGTCTTTCTGTATGGAAACGTTTAAGGGTCACCAGTTGTTGCGTTAATTATCTCTATTTAAACTTCGAAATAGTCGGGTTGTTGCATTGTTTCGCGTCTTCTCGACCCCTTTTTCTCGACTAACGGCGTGTTTCTTGAATCATATCGACTTGAAAGATTACAACTTAGTACGATTTACCTTCACATGTCAGAAAGACTGAAGTCGACATTTTCGTCATTTAAATAAGTTTAGTTGCTGTATGTCGTCTTGACTAGTTATATTTCAATATGTCGATAAGAAATTTGACGACTTAATCAAATTTATTACGTCATGTGGTCATCAATATTGTACACTTATTGACATTAAACACGACAAATCGACAAAAATATTACCCCAAATCACCCCGCCCGCCCACCCCACACGGGCCCCAGCGCAGACGTTCGCATTACGTGGACGCCGCTTATCTTTAAGACCCCAAGGTCGCATCTTGGCTTATATGGCGAAACGGGGTACCTTGGGGTCTTCATTTTAATCTTCTTAATCTGCCTTCAGTGGCCCCAATCTTTGATGATTCTATCGAAATATATTTGATTTGAAATGCATAATATATCGTTTGTATATTTTTGAAGGGTTTACATATGTGTTTAAGACGTAAAACTATCCATTAGTACGAACGCAGCTCCTGACCGAAACATAAGACCCCCCTTCTTTTTGACGTCATAATTTGTTCATCCCAAAACCCGCGCCATAGTTCAGTTATACGTTCACTGTTTAACGTGCTAAATTAGAGTAGATTATTAGCCGGAATAATTGCATTATCTTAAATTGTTCATGCTTATGGTGGAGCGGGTCGTTGGAATATGGCCCGTGTCATCGAATTCTAAGATCGCTTTTATTACAATAACAAGGATAAGAAAACAGAAAGAGACAAGACGAGATAGTGTTATAGCACACGCATGTACATATATATATAACACTTATCTATCTTTATATATATATCCGTTGAAATGACAGCATGTGGTTTAGACGTAGCGCATTCTAAATTGGTAAAGTGGTGGAGGGCCTATAATCCTTAAATAACACACCATTACATTTGGTTTAATTTGTCAAATGGATACAACGTATCTGCAACATGCGTATTTACATGTGAGAATGTAGAAGCAAGCAGATTTCAAGTCAAAATGATATTGGGTTAATCAAACCGGCGTGATTCTTTTGATGATTCATCCCATTTCAAGAGTCCATGTGTCTCTTTAAATAATGTATTATAGGCTAGGCGATAAATATTAAAGGGACACACGGCTATCTTGATTTAAAGCAAAACTCACGGCGTTACGATAATTTTTCTACATAACTTTCATTTGTTCAATCATTAATATTAATTATACGAATAGTATAAAGAAATTGTTTTTGCATATCAGTAACTGTTGATAATATGGCACCAATACTATTATTATGTTAACGTATGGTAGGATAAGATAAAAAAAAAATGAAAACTCAAAACTATAATATTTATTATTTTAATTACATGTATATGCTGGAATAATAATCGTCATATAAAGCCCTGGTATATGCAAGCAGCGTTAAAATTATACTGGATAAATAAATTAAGACGCTAATTTCAATGCTTGATAAATACTTAAAGATTTCCGTGTGTTTCTTTAATATAATTCTATAAACATCTAACCGGGCGATATACCAGTTTGACACGTCCAAAAGCTTGACGTGTCAAAGGAATGTGTTGCGTCATAATTGTTTGCACAGATATGAAATTGAGGCAAGTATCTACCTTCAAATATCGCGATAAGTGTCATTGATCGATAGTGCGCGTGGCTTGAGTAGACCCTGTATTTGTGTCTACAAATTGGACATAGACTAAGAAAATCTTAAACAAACCTTCTTCTCTGAAACTACATGAGCTAGAGGTTTACTATTACGCATTTACCATTAGCCCTCTACCAAGTTTTAAATGGCGACCCTGACGTTAAATTTGACCACGCCCCAGCGATCACTTGTTTTACATAGACATATAGATTCAAAATGAAAACATCTTCTCCTCTGAGGACACAAGGTATAGAGCTCTCATATATTGCATGTAGTATAAGAGGTAAAGCTATAGGTCTAATATTGTGCATGTACCATAAGTATATGATCCTCTATCAAGTTCGTTCAAATCGTGACCATGGGGTCAAATTTGGCACTACCGCAGAGGTCACATGTTTTACACAAACTTGTATAGGGAAAAACCTTAAAAGAGTCAACTTTCTTCTCTGAACACTTACTGAGCATAAAGAGAGGGATACATCCTTACAACCAGTATCGGCCCAGGGTCCGTCCCCACTGGGGACATGTAGCACAAAGGTCTTAACTTGGAAAACGTTGAACTCCCCACCATATAACCATATATATTTATAAGCAATGTGAGAATATGGACGATTCCGGAACTGCTCTGCGCAAAGTAAGAAGTCTTAAAATGCCCGACGATTCCGGAATTGTGCAAGACTATTCCGGAATTGCGCAAGGGGTTAATCGATATAAAACATGCACCATGTGTCGGCGCAATTTGAGAATGTTTTGCGCAAAGTACGAGTTTGTGTTGGGGTTTGAAAAGGAATATAGTGTTTGAAACCTATTTATTTCTATTTAGTTATGCTTAATTGTTTCATCCGTCTTTTATAAAAGATAAAATGTATAAAACAAAATCATAGTTTGGTTTGGTAAATAATTAACATGAACTTAATTATTGAGAAAACAAGCTAAAGCCCTCCAACAATAAAGCGCGGATTTATATTACTGAAATAAGGAGATACATTATGGCTAAGAAAATATAAACAAGTGTTGCACAGTGGTGCTAACGTCGGATTTCGAATTCACCATTTTAACTGTTTAAAAGCTTTCCGGCAATTCGTTTTAGAGAAATGAGGAAAAACAAAAACTTTAACCAAAAACGTTTACCAAAACGCCAAAACGCGTAGACGGACATACGGACGGACAGAAGATAGACGAAAATCGCCAAAAAAAAGCCTGGATTTGCTACGCAATCCGGCTAAAAATAAAAAACAAAACGCGGCACAGACAATAATATTTCTAATAACGGCTCAAATTGGGCATTCCATATATATTTTAGAGATTTCCTATGATCTCTTTATAAAAACATGGGACCCTTGTTTGTTGCCATATACCTTCGTATATACTGACATCTACAAATGCATTCAAATATTGAACATCTGTCAAATAACAAACACGCCAATTACTCAATGCATGCTACAAGCATGCGTGTTAAAGCTACAACTACTACTAATTGCATTTGCCTGTTTTAATCATATTTATTAAAGCATTATACTTATACATATAAGATATACACATATATTAAATGTCAAATTCTCTTATTGTTCAGAACATCTGTCGTCTGCCAAATGTACTAAATCAATCATTTACACAGACCGTTTGAGAATAAATTACCAGTTTATGGTATTGCTATTAATGGCATTTGAATATTTGAATGATACTTAATAAATAGTGGATATTAATATACATTTCATAGACAATGAGGAGATAAACACATGTTGCATCATGCGTTTACTTGCAATTTAAACATACGTTATTGCTTTTATTTTACATACAAGCAAAATGTTTGAGCCACAAGTTCTTCCAGCATTATTAACGAAGGCCTTTGCCGTCAGTATTACAATTAACCACTAGAACCAAAATATCCTTAATGTGTGCTAATTCCTACTGTGCGCACGGACGATTCCGGAATTGAACCGCACATTTTGAGAATTCCGATAATGCCGCGCGTTTTAAAAATTCTTACTTTGCGCAGAGCAATTTTGAATTGACCATCTTCTCATATACACTCACTGGGCATGAACAGACGGATACAACCATCCCACCAGCATTGGCCCCGGGGTTCATCCCCACCCCTTCTGACATAGTACACCATTGAGATCCCCACCATATACACCTTAACGCGGGTGCAGTAATGTGTGATATTGCACCATCTGTTATGAATTATAAGCTTTTTTTAAACAGTTTCCATCTTTGCGAAGATAATCAGGTGAGCTATTCAGTGCCATTTTAGTCATCTTGTTCAAAATTGCACATGCTTGTAGATGTGCCGTGAATCCAACTATGGCTGTGCTTGCATCTTTTGTTGCTACAGAAGTGAGTATGTTGGCATATGCCTGTATCACGCTATCTTGGGGGTGATTAGCGTATCCATTTGCAGCATATTGATATTTATGGGCATCGAACTGGGGTCTGTTCGGTTCAACACGTGAGTTTATGTTTTAATGTTGGGGTATTTTGTTGGGTAGAGTTGTGTGGTTGCTCTGAGTTGGTGGTTGTTATGCCTCGGACATTGCATATATTATGGTTGATGTCTGGACTGAGGTAAGGCGGCAGCTCATTCACCACTCGTTCGCCGAGGATCACTGGGTGTCTAGGCTACCGTGGTGAGGAAAAGGTTAATTACGGTCGATAATGGTGGCCAGTCATGACTTCCCTTGTGGCGTATCAGCCACAGGTTGGTGATGAAAGGGCATGTGCATGTGCCGTATTTACTATTATTGTTTTAGATTACCGTTTCTTTTTGTATACATATGAATAACGTATTGGATATGGTCACAGCCCTTTTTAGCGAGATTTTACTTGCTTTTAATTGTTTGGTTTAATTATACGAGTTAGGTTCTCAACCTATTACTGATATTTTTTTGCAGATTATGGCCTAAAAGGTGCAGTTGCTGTTGCGGGCCACTTTTTGATTTTGAATTTACATCGTGTTTTATTTATATCTACTGTAGAGTTGCGCTGGCGTTTTGTTACATTCTTTTCTTTATTTATCTTTTTTTATTTGGTTTTTATGATACCTCTGTTTACTCTTTAATATACCATATTTATACCTACGTTTTTGAAATAAAAGGTATATTAAAATCGCCTCCGTTTGTCATTCTGTCCGTCCGTCCGTCTGTCCGTTACCGCATCTCCTTCTAAACCGCTAAACGGAATTCAACCAAATTTAGGAATGAACCACGGAGAACACGATGTGTCGTGTTTAATGTCAGTAAGTGTACAATATTGATGACGACATGACGTAATAAATTTGATTAAGTCGTCAAATTTCTTATCGACATATTGAAATATAACTAGTCAAGACGCCATACAGCAACTAAACTTATTTGATTGACGAACATGTCGACTTAAGTCTTTCTGACATGTGAAGGTACAAAGACGCATTCTTTCAAGTCGAAATGATTCAAGAAACACGCAGTAAATAGAGAAAATGCGGCCGAGAAGACGCGAAACAATGCAACAACCCGCCAATTTCGAAGTCTACAAGGAGGTAATTAACGCAACAACTGGTGACCCTTAAACGTTTCCATATAAATTTGATTAAGTCGTCAAAGTTCTTATCGACATATTGAAATATAACCAGTTAAGACTACATACAGCAACTAAACTTATTTAAATGACGAAAATGTCGACTTCAGTCTTTCTGGCATGTGAAGATAAATTGTACTAATTTGCATTCTTTCAAGTCGAAATGATTGGAGAAATACGCCGTAAGTTGAGAAAATGGGGGAGTAGAAGCGAAACAATGCAACAACCCGCCAATTTCGAAGTATATAAGGAGGTAATTAACTTCACACTTCACACTTCACATTTAAGAATTCAGAGTTCAGAGTTCAGACTTGAGAGTTCAGATTTCAGAGTTCATATTTCAGACTTCAGAGTTCAGACTTCAAACTTCACACTTCAAAGTTCATACTTCAGTGTTCCTATTTCAGACTTCACAGTTCAGACTTTAGAGTTCAAACTTCAGAGTTCAGAGTCCAGAGTTCAGATATCAGACCTCAGACTTCAGACTTCAAAGTATAGACTTAAATGTTCAGACTTCAGAGTTCACACTTCAGACTTCAGAGTTCAAACTTCAACATTCAAATAATTACAACAGGAATAAGTTATAGTTGTCGTCAAGCTATAATAGTGTTATAATAAGTAGATTTCTATTTTATCAGTCTCCTTAACATCAAATCCTAATTACACTTTGATACTCTTGATACTCTTCGCTTATAGCGTAGAGTATCGTAGAGTAATAGAGGGTCTGATTTTAATGAGATTCATATACATGATACATGTTAATAGAAATAAAGACACTATTTATAATTTACTTCATTCAAAGCTAAGCATTGTCATCATCAATACAAGTTAAACAAAGATATAATAGTGTATACTATCAGGCCTGAAATTGGGTGCGCGTAATTTAGTCGAAGTGGGTGGGCGGGATGGGGTGGTGTGGTGTGGGTTGGGGGATATCTTCCTCTGAGAAATCTTGAATAAAACATATACCTAAAACGCTTCATTCTGATGCTCCCTCACACACTGTGTGTATGAGAGGTGGGTGGGGTCCTCTCACAAAAAAAATATATACACATGTAATGCTGTAATCTGACGAGTTTCTTTGTATTTCTTGTACCATCTAAATAAAGCTTTATTTTTCAATTATTTTGTACTCACTTTTTTATGGAGAGGGTAGGTTTGGAAGTGTGATAATAATGACTGAAAATGTTACATTCGTTTTTCATTTCTTTCGTACCCGTATGTGGGCATACAAAACACGCTTACAAAAAAAACACTTGCCATAAGAAACGCACCCCCACGGCCTTGGCTATTGGAATTACTTAATATTTCTATTCACCTAGATGCACACCTAAATTACGTTTATTTTTACTGTTTTGGTATGATTTCGTGTTGTTTTAAAAATGTATATACATATAAAGGCAGAGGGATTGATTTTGCATTATCTGAGAGAGGGCGGGGTAGGGGTGCAGGGGTGGAATACAACACGACTCTCAAACATTCGCATCTACGATGTTTAACTTAAAATTTATTTGTGTGCGTACAACCTAAAATCATTACTACGCCCTTGTCTATAATCTTCCCTTATCAATTGAAACAGGGGATATACTCGACCGAAAAAACCTGTCCCTGAACGAGTTTGTAAATATTGTAACATCAACAATCGAGGATGAAACTCAGTTTTTGATTGACTGCGAGTTTTATTCAGATATTATATATGAACTTTTTAATGCAGAATATCAAGCTGAAAACAGGTTTTTGCTATTTTTATCAACTAAAAAATTATCATTCTTAATTGACTGTGATATGCTACAGCACATATTAGCAAAAGTACTTTTAAAAATGTATAAACGACGCTCTTTAGCATTGTAAAAATGCATAACTGTGTTATAAAAGTAATTAAAATAATTTTTTTTTTTTTTTTAAATTATGAGAGTTAGGAATTTAATTGTAGTTTTCATGTTAATTATGTGTAAACTAATACTAAATAATAGCTTTAATTATTGAATATATTTAATGCAATACATTTGTATCTTTTATTATGTTTTAACATGTACACTTGTGTTTTATAGTGTTTCATATGCCTATGATGGCAGATTATCAAATAACAATGTTGTATACTATTTGTAATTGTAACTGTATTTTATATGTGACACTTTAATACAATTTTACTTACTTACTACTTACATGTTAAATTTCTAAATAGAATAATTATCCTGTAATTAATCATGCTTGAATGGACATTTGCGGGTAGAACACGCCGTTCTTGTGAAAACATTTGTCGAGGAGGTGAGAAAAAGCTGGCACTTTTATTACCCCGATATCCGCTATGGCGGTAATAAATGATCAATTAAAAGTAATAAAAGTGATGTTTAGCTAGGTTTGGCCACTTACCAGTTTTTTGTTAGTTCAACATTCTAGATGTGTCTTGTAAGTGTTCATGAATACATTAGACTGTTTATAAGTACAAATAGTCTAATACGAAGAAACAAAAGGAAGTACGTGTGATCTTTAGGAAAAGTTGGAAACTAGAATTTATGATCGATCGGTATGTACACTTTTAAAAAATAAATAAATAATTAAAAATCGTTCATAGATATGTGTACTATGTAGATATTGTTTCCTATAATGCAGTAAGTGTTAAAACACTTACCTTATTCTCACACTATTCGACACTACTCAAATAGGAAATTAAAATAAAGGCATAAAACAAATCGTATTTCTACTTGAATAAATCTGTACATTTGTTTGATGCAACGAAAGGATATTCTTCCGTCAGAAAAAAAGTAACACACTGCATACTAAGTTTTTTTAAAACGAATGCTATAATGTACGAATCAGTGTACACAAACACACTTGTTTAAGCAAACAAATACCAATTAATATGATGTTCTTACAAAATAGGTTATTTCTCATCTAATATAGTATTCATCGATGTACCATTGGATTATATGTCTTAAATGTATGTCTTCCCTACCATGTGGATAATTTTCTGTAGAAAGAAACGATTTTTATAAATTATAGATAATATTTCAGCAGAACGTGTAAACAAATACACGGCAAGTCGTAAAGAAAAAATCCATTGATAGTGAGTCGTTAAAAAGCTTATTTCTCATTTATCATAGCATTTGTCGAAATAATTGTTCGTTATGTGCCATTTTTTTTAGATATGGAGTGAATTTCTTTAGCAAGAAAACGGTTTTCATAAGTCGTAGATATTTTTTCATTAAAATGTGTGCTACCACGCCAACGCCACATTAGATTCACACGCGTGGACTATCAGTAGGGCGTGTGTTACCACGCGACACCGGTCCGTTCCGGTGTTTCATCTCCGTTACGGTCCGTTTCCGTCCGTTAGGGTGAATCGTACCACCGGTTTAGTTGTTTCGGTTATGGAAATTAAGTAATAATTACATTTTAAAAAGTAGTTTATATGTGCATGATAATATTATATAAAACAAGTTTAAAATAATTATTAAGGATTGTTATTTTGTCATTTTGCAATTGTAGAATTGTATATTGTTGTGATAAAATATTGAAGAAGTTTTTAATTTAACCTGGTAACTACAATGTCTCAGTCTGTAACAAGGAATTTGATTGGACGAGACTTTTGACCCTGTTCATTAACAATGCAGGTGCACCCATATTTATAGGTGCACCTGTAAAAGTATAGGTGCACCTATATATTTTATAGGTGCACCTATATATTTTATGGGTGCACCGACAATTTTATGGGTGTACCTATAATTTTACAGTTGCACCCATAAAAAGTATAGGTGCACCTATACTTTTTATAGGTGCACCTACACTTTTCTATAGGTGCACCTACATCTGTAGTTTTGACCCCGTTCGTACACCATACACAAATGTCCGGAAACATTTACGATGCATTTCTAATCGCGGGCGACCATCTTGGATTTTGACATGTTGACCTAAAAAACGAGCTTTTTATAAGCTGATGTGTGTATTCATAAAGATGGATAGCAAGTTTTATAAAGCTACGATAAAAAGTGTGGCCGCATATATCCGGAAAACTTCGGGAAGGACAGACGGAAGGTGCCCATTAGTATATTCCACGTCGGTCATTCGACCGGCAAGGGACAATAACAACAGCCAGTTGGCATATTACATTTGTACACCTATCATAAACATGCTTTCCCGTCCTTAGTCATACAAATTGCGTCGCATAGTTAGATACCATTACAACTTGATACACAATCTATTAATCACGGGACACTATTGATTTTATCGTCATAGACCAAACATTACTTAGACACACTGTAATCTATTAATTGTTTGTTCTTTAGCAAGCTGTTACACGTGCAATTGCAAACCATATTGAATGATGATACTTTAGATATGTTTATCATTATCTGCTGCTGAAATGTTACAAACTTAATTCTGCTCTTAGGTCATGTCACTCTGTAAGCTATGGAAGACGGATGCGGCCATTTCGACTTTGCGACTTTCGCCCTGTTAATAACCCTTTCCACAAGGCGAAAAGTCGCAAACACGAAAAGTCGCAAACCATAAAAGTCGCAAACCCGAAGGCGAAAAGTCGCAAAGTCGAGATTTTGGGCGAAATTTCGACTCGAAAGTCACAAACCCGAAATTGTAAAATATCGGCTTTCGCCACAAAATTTCATCCAAAAACTGTTTTTTTAGATTCTGTGCGGACAAAAAGCGCTTCGCGGACAAATAGCGTAATATTTTCTTTTTTTTTCTACAGAAAAAAGGCGGTGTGCGGATAAAAAGTGTATTTTTTTCAAATTTTGTTCGGACAAAAAGCGCTGCAGACAAAAAGCGCCGCGCGGACAAAAAGCACTGTCACAACACTCGTTGGCAGCTATGACATGTTATTTGTTATCAATTTGACAATGCCATCATGCAATGTATAATGTGTTAATTCAGAGGTATGTAGCATAACATAAAATAGCCATACATGTATATCAGACACACGAATACTTCAGGTTCACCCATTTTCGGCAAACATTGTAACAACGCTAAAGGTAACAATTCCGCTAAAGCTCAAAACCGCCGCTACAGGTAACAATTCCAACACTAAATGTAACAACCTCCACTAAAGGTAACAATTCCAACACTAAAGCTCACAACCGCCGCTACAAGTAACAATTCCAACACTAAAGGTAACAACCTCCGCTAAAGGTAACAATCACCTCTTCCGCTAAAGGTAACAACTTTTCATGTTAACGCTAAAGGTAACAATTGTCTAAGCTAAAGGTAAAAACGTTTTTCAAAATCGACACTTTCAATAACAGGTTCTTGTTAGTTACTGAGGCACTTGATTCCCTTCCAACAGATGCTACAGTAACATCATACATACATAAAAGGAAGGGGGTGTGTGTGGGGTAAGGGTGGGGGTTGCGTTCGGCTAAAGATTTAAAATTTAGGTTTTTTCTTCGTAATTTTACCATATATTTTAAAATCAGTAATAATTATTATGGATTGATCTCAACAATAAGGATTATTTTCAAACAATAATTTTGAACTCTCTGTTAGAAAAACACGTTTAGGATATTAAATCTGATCGGGTTTAATTTACAATCATCATCCATCATGTTCATTGATTCTATGTAGGGTCTATTATATCTTTGTATTGGGTTTGAACATTTTTTACCTGATAGGTCACGTACGATGTCTTTCAATGATATAGGAAACATAAATAGAGTGTACACGCTATTACTCCATACTCAAGGGATGAACTTACGCTCAAAACTTTTAAACCTGGCATTGCTTGAAAGGCCATAATTTCTTAAAGAGTCAACGTGGCAGAATATATGGATGTGTTTCACACACTGGTCCAATAATAAATGCAACAGAGTCGATAAGCCCATATACTTCTTAGGATTTAGGGCTCGATCTGGCTTGATTTAAACCGCGACCCGCATTTCATTGAACGAGTGAATCTGTCATTTATATGGTATTTAGTTCATCGATTAACCATTAGCACAGACTTACTCGTCTGAAAGTCCTGTCAACCACGGTCCAGCGGGGGTGGCTTTGGCTCACATGCTTGAGGTCGTGGGCTTGACCGGGTCATACCAAATGATTAACCAGTAGCTCCATTGCTTGACGCTTATGCTATAAGGGTTATGCTATGACTAGTCGGTCCGATGTCAGTTTAATGTGACTGGATGAGTCATGGCATGTGTCTACGGCGTGATCCACTCCCATATATATGCACTATATATGCATACTGAATGTAATACAAAGGTTTTCAATATACGTTCTGCATAACATTCTGATTAATTAAGATAACATTTGTGTTTTAAGATTTGACATCAATATGTGTAACATCTCGTTGTGATATAATCACAATTTATGAAATACCAGGGCTTATCTCAATCATACATCTTCATCATGCACATTCCTGCATAATTATTCAAACGGCTGTGCATACACTTAAACATGGCTTGGCCTAACTAGCCTGTCCTGTCTTGGCCTGGCCTAAGATTAGTTGGTCCCTTGGGACTAGTTTACGTCAGGTTTTAAATGGTCATTGCTTCAAGCTTGAGGTTAGTGTTAGAGTATCCAAGTTCATCTTTTTAATTTAAAAAGAGACAAGGTCAACAATGTCTCAATAAACTTCAGACCTGGTCGGATGATTTGTTTTTTAAATTTTCTAAATCTAAAACTAATTGTATGCACTTTTGTCAACTACGTAAACATCATGAAGACCATCATCTAACACTGGATGGGTCACCAATACCAGTAGTGAATAATACACAATTTCTTGGTCTTATTTTCGACCGTAAATTAACGTTTATACCACACCTTAAATACTTGAAGGCCAAGTGCCTTAAAGCTCTTAATTTACTTAAAGCTGTTTCAAACACTAATTGGGGAGCAGATCGTAAAGTACCTTTACAACTGTATAGATCTCTTATCAGATCCAAGCTGGACTTCGGCTCAATAGTATATGAATCGAATCGCAAGTCATACTTGTGGATGCTCGATCCTACACATAATCAAGGATTACGACTCAGGTTCCTTTCGTATATCACCAGCCGAAAGTCTATAAGTTGAAGCAAATGAACCATCACTGTCAAGAGTGTGCATACACTGACGGGACAAATTAGCCCTTCAATTTGCCATTAAATTACAATCTAACCGTTCAAACCCAACTTTCGATACTGTTTTTAATCCTAGTTATGAACCACTTTTTGATCGAAAACCGAAGGCCATTCGACCATTTATTCTTCGTATTAAACCAAACTTAAGACACACTGAAATCGACCTAAATTTAATTGCCAAGTACAAAGTACTACAAATTCCACCGTGGACTTTGGAAACACCAACAACTATTTTTGATCTTTGTAATAGTAACAAATCAAGTACAAACCCTACTGTATTTCAAAGAAAATTTAATGAAATTAAATCGAAATACAGTAACATTCAACATATATACATAGATGGTTGTAAATATAGAGATAAGGTAGCTGCAACAGCTGTTGTTCACAAACACAGCATAAAGAGCCGCCTGCCTGTCTTTTCAGCTGAACTTAAGGCAATCGAACTTAACTATATTCAGGAATCTGATGATGACCATTTTATAATCTATTCAGATTCCCTTTCATCTCTTCAAGCCTTGGGTAATAAGAAACATGATAAACCATTTGTGCTTCAACTTTTACAAAAGTACAATTATCTTATAGTTGATAATGTTATTATTTTCTTCTGGCTTCCAAGCCATGTAGGAATACGTGGTAATGATAGAGCTCATAGTGCTGCTAAATCAGCATTAGTTTTACATATATCTAATTCCAAATTACCTTATACTGATTTTATAAGTTGTATTAACACATATATTCGTAACTCTTGGCAAGCCGCTTGAGATTTTTCAGTTAACAATAAACTCCATTCAATTAATCCATTACTCGGAGAATGGTGATCTTCTAGTATACCTAAACGTGGAGGAGAAGTTGTCCTAGCCCGGTGCAGGATAGGACATACACGTTATACTCATTTGTATTTATTACAAGGTGAGCAATTACCCGAATGTATACCCTGCTTTGCACCGTTAACGGTCAAACACACCATGTTGGAAAGTGTAGACTTTGATGATACTACAATGTTAATCAGATTATATAAATCATTATAATATGTTCTTATATATATTTACTTATTTAGATTTTCTGGCATTTGTTGATTTACATATATAGTTTATATTACTACCATATCATCCCTTATTTGTAAATAGTTTTGTCTTTATATATGTATATTAATTTTTAATTAATACTTCATTTCTTCATCTTTCATCAGGTTTTGCGCACAATATGACCTATGTATGTGTCGACGTGCCGTCAAACACCATTCATTCATTCTAGATGGTCAGTGGATCACATTAAAGTTAGCACATGTCTCATGGGACAATGCAGCTGTACTGAGTATGTTAGGAATTGTACACCTTGTGAGGGTCATTCAGAAGTATTAAATTGATAGTTATCATATTGAAACAACATGTTTTTGTCTTGAGATGATGAAATGCAACCAGTTTATGATACAAGGAAAACTTGTTTTATTAATGTGAAATAGCAAAAATAACTTGTATTAATGGAAACAAATATAATTCCTAAACAAGTAACTTAAAAACTTAATGCAACAAGCACATATAGCATTTAAAACATATCCCTTTTTTGTTGTTGGCATTATAACACTAAATAATTTTTTTCCATTAAAACAATATACAAATATAACACAATTATAATACAATTGAATATATTCAGGTTACATATTTATAGCGTATGATCCAACTACCCACCCTACCATCTAGCAACTTACCCACATGTTCACCCTACCAAAATGAAACCACGCAATCACCCATTCAAGTAAGAGCTGGTCGTCAACTGCTGGTTTATAACATTAACACCTGTGTCTTATTAATTTCATATCCACACTCTGTTGGGTCTGGCACATTTATCAATTCCTCTCCAAATCTTTAGAGTAGTTTGTTCGGCCAAGAAAACAAATAGTCGTGTTTCAGGTTCCCGACAGACCCTATATTTTGTCCACCCTGACCTTTTTTTCCCTGTTTCAAAAAAAAAATCCAAAAAAAAAAGAAAAAAAAATCTCGATCTCTTGTTCCGCGATGACAACGATACAGTTTTCGTTCTGTATTCGTCAATGCCTTAGTTCGAAGGAAATACTGCGATTGGTGTATCTCGGTCGGATTTTTACGCTTGTTTTCACCCGGCAATGGCTGCCGCAGCAAGGCTTATGGCCTTCAAGGTCGCTAGAAGCGACCACCAATAGGTCAGGAGTTATATTAGCTGTATGGCTACCGACAAATTGGTGGCCGATATTATCGTTGAGGTTCATATAAAGGCTATAATATAAAGGTTCTGTATATGTATTTCCTAACAAAACAATAAAAACAAAAGTCAAATGTATTCTTCGGCTCACACGACGAATGTTTATAAAATTAAAATATTAAAAGTAAAAAAAAAAATTCATTTTATTTCATTGTATGTTTTACAATGTTGATTATTTTCTGATTTATTGTCTCGGACGTTCCTCTATTAAACATAGCATTCTATGCCACTCCGTGGTGGCCCTGTGTTAAATACCGATTTACTGAAATTTATATTTGGTGTTGTCATGTTAATATTATGTTTAATATAACGTTATTACGAGAAAAGAAAGTTATATCATGTATCATTGTTTTATTTGTTTTTATGACGAATAAAATAATGTGCTTCAATCCACTTGTTTAACATATTTAATACTTCCAGTTTTAGAATACAATGTAGCAACATAGAGAGCTGTGTGTACTTTTATGTACTTTGCATGTTTTATTGAAACAATATTCCAAACAAATGTTTGTTCTGCTCTGTGACGTTTCTTTCCCATCTTCATGTATTGAGGTCAAAGTCCATTTTGGAGCAATTGTAAATTATATATATTAATATACAATGGTGTATGTCCTGCGGAAACATGTATTTTTTTATCACTTTATTTTGTTAGATATAGACATTAATTTTAAAAGTTATTAAATGATCAATATATATCCAGTTTGTTTGTTTCGTTAAGTGGCATTGACCACTTGGTGGCCTATATCATTTTGAACATGAAACCCTTCGAATATATTTATATTTTAATATTGAATGATATGTATGGTGGCTAATTTCTGCCATTGTCGTCTTGTCGTCTTTTTTGTTATTTCGCCCCAGAAAAGACGACAGAACGAAAAGACAACAGGACGAAAAGACGACAAATGCAGCGCGAAAAGACGACAGAACGAAAAGACGACAGAACGACAGAACGAAAAGACGCCATTTCATGGGCGAAAATACGACAGAACGCCACGCGCAAAGACAAAAAGACGAAACTTCAGCGCGAAAAGACGTCATTTGATAATTAATTGAGCAGCAATTTCCATATTTCAGCAAACCACCCGGCCACAAAAAGTAACAGCAAGTGTCATATATCAACATGTTGGGGAATGTCTGAAGTTTATCAGGCTGCCGGCATAAATTGCAGATTTTTGGTACTAAGCGAGAAATCCAAGATGGCGTACAAAATGGCCGCCATTTTTTTTAAAAACATGGTATATTTGATAATTACAATACCAAAATCATTTCTTTCACAAACATTAACTGTTTTTGTTATTTTTAATGAACTATGTATGCAGTTCAGTAATAAAAATAAGTTACAGCTGAAAATATTGCAGAAATGAATTTTTTGGCTAAAAAACGGCTGAAAAATGGCTCAAAACTGACAAAATTTGTGGTACTACCTAAAATTTTAAATTGTTTATTATACTATTTCGTTATTTTTTGCATATTTTCGATCATTAAAATATACAATGGTGTATGTCCTGCACAAAAATGTATACTGTTACGTTTTAGTAGACCCCAAACTCTCAAAATCGAAGAAAAGTGGGTGGGGTATTTTGACATGAGAAAATCTGTAAATTCGTAATAAATCGCTTTACTAAAAAAAGGCTATTATTACTGTACTGCTTGACTTATAAGCTTACAATAAACTGGAGATTGTTGTTACTGAAAATATCAACGCAACTGAATAGTTTACAGACTCAAACAAAATCAAGGTCAAGGTCATATTCAAGGTCAAATGGTAAAAATCCTGAAAAAATTTTGTATTTCATCATAAACCTTCCACAATAATTTTGTCAATGTATATAAATACAACTGTTATTGCATGTTCGTATACTCGGCAATGTATACTCTTTCCAACGGTATGCTTTTTATTGTCCTCCGTTTGGTAACCATGGAGATATACAAGATGGCGTCCAGTGCCTGTTCCAACTTTTTTCCATCGAACTTCTGAACATCAAAGAGGTTTGTAAACGTTATATTAAATTGCACAAGTCTTAAAAAATCATTCCAATAATAGTTGTATAATACTAGAATTATTTTTATTCACTTGAAATATATTTATAAAAGAATATTTTATGTAATGGCAATGTAGAATTAATCATGCGGGTATCAAAGTACCATTACACCGGACATATTTTCCATGGAGATTTGTGTGGTATCACCGAGAAGTTTATTTGGAGGGAAAATTTAAAAATCAAAATAAATGTCAAAATACTGTAACGTGCTGGTAGCGTTTAACGTTTAAATGAAATGGACTCCGAGGAAAATTAACTTATATGGACATCCTATTGATTATCTAACTATTGAAAACTAAAGGGTAAACAACAAAGTATAAAATCAGAAGTAAGTTTCCCTCTCTTTATTTATATCTTAGTAGGAAAACATATAACGTAGAATTATCGGTAATATATAACAAATAACAACTTTCCTTAATAAATAATAACACTCTCTTTGACTAGAAATACACTTTAAGTACTTAATCCCTAGCAATATGCTGATAAATATTATAATCTCTATATTAAATATTTATATCAATTCAAAACCTTCTAAAAGTAAATCGTTTTAAATTCTAAATTTACTATTGAATCTATTTAAATAACCTGACTCTTACATTTAAAACAAATATTCTCCTTGGAATAAGATAGTTTCTTGAATCAAAAGATCGAATTGACAGATTTGAATTCGCCGCACAAATAGATGCTATGGTAAACAATCCCATCATGCAACGTAATTCCGGATGCAATATGGTTGCCGGAAGGATTCATATGTAAATGTAAACAACACGCGATAAGAATAAACAGCTAGAATTTGGCTGAATACACTCGTTACAAAAAGGTAACTTTATAGATTCTAGTCTAGATGATAAATTAGACTGAAAGCGTAATCATTATGTTAATAAATTACAAATATCAATCCAAAAGATCGATCTAACCTCAAATCGTGAAAACGAAAGTAGAATGCAAAATAGCGATGCACTACAATACCATGTCTAATACAGGTAAAATGTACTTTATTAAAACAAATTTAATCAACTTAAATGAATTATAGAGTATTTTACTGGAAATATTATTGTATGCACCAATAAAACACTTTCCTGTGGAAAAACCAATCTTCCGGTGTTGCAGTCATTTTCGCCATGTGTAATAGTTCTGTGTACTGTTGTTTGTTAACTTTGGCTATTTAAATTAGCTTGTAAATGGATGTTTACAGATTAATAAACAGATGAACATCCACTGGTCTCAAACATATTTTCTGAGACCCGGTATAGGAACGAAACTTCCTATACCACCACACTCTTCCCAGTTTTATTGGAAATGAATATACTGCATGGCTCTTGTAATTGTTGTAACAAATTAATGTAACCCATGTTAGCAAAATATAGATGATATTGAATCTTAAAGGTTTACTTTGCATTTCAGGGAGGGTTTGTCAGTAGAATGGCAGAATGGCAGAAATAAGTTTAAATCCTAAAAAAAGAAGATTTAGTCTCAATGAAAACACGTGTTGCTTTTGCTTTAAAACATTTAGTGATGATAAGCCAACATCATTACTCGCAGAAAACTTTGAAACTTTGTTAACTTTTTGCAAAGAAAAATATGATGAGTCTAGCAGATTAATCTTGGAAAATGAAGAAGCCATTCGTCAAGGAAGTTATAATATAAAATATCATAAACAGTGTCGCTCAGCATTTGTTCACCCATATTATTTGAATAAAAATGATTCAAACCCATCTGAAAGCTGTACTGCCAATGCATGCTTATCTGAAAAGGAAACATCTACAAGGTCTAAAGACCAAAGCAACACGTTTGATTGGAAACAATGTTGCTTTATATGTGGTCAGAAATGTTTCCCGAATAAGCGAAACACGTGGTCAATTGTCGAATCATCTACCAATTCAACATCGTCTATGTACAAGAAATTGCTCGAAGCAGCCAAGGAAAAGATGACAAGATTTTGCTCAAACGTCTTTTGAGTGTCAACGGTGATTTAGTCGCCGCAGAGGCAAGGTATCACAGACAGAAAAAACCATGTCTAGCGTCATATATAAAACAAAAACAGATCAAGAAAGAAAGTTCATTCAGTGAAAACATAAATTTGGAATATATAGCAGTTCTTTTAAAACGCGAAATTGAGGAAGACATTGAAAACAGATTAAAAGTATTTGAGTTAGCATCATTAAGAGACACGTTCATTAAGTTAGCCAATGAAAACGGTATGTTGATCGAAAACATAAGAAACAGAAAAATAAAAAAGGTACTACAAAAGGTTTGGCCTGAACTACGAATAATTCCACGACAAGGACTAAGCAGCTTAGTGTGTTCCTCTAATATAAGCGTGGAGCTAGCTCTGAAAGCGGCATGCACGTTTGGTAATGTTTTGACAACCTTAACAGAAGAAAACGAAATCTTAGCTGACATTAATGTTTCCCATGACAAGCATACAGATGAGCAGATTTTGCATAAAGCAGCTGGCATTATAAGAAATAGGTTCCAAACTGTAAATAAATTAGATAAGGAGTACTTTTCCTCCGATGAAATAACTCTAGATGGCCAAAAGAAGTTTGTTGATCAATTGTTGTACAAGTTTTTGGGTTGGATCACAAGCAAGGAGCACTATGAAAATGTTACGAGTGATTATGATGAATCAGTTCAAAATACAAAGTTATTGGCATTGTGTTGTGATTTGATGTTTGCTGCTACCTCCGTTGTCACCCCGAAGCATCTTGGACTATCCGTTCATCTCCATCATTTGTATGGCAGTAGGAAGCTCATTGATGACCTGTACGGCCTTGGTTACACAGTCTCATATACAGAGTTGCGACATTTCCTGACGTCTGCTGCCGTACACATGACAAATACACAGGAGATGACACAATCTGGTATGTGTATAATTAGCAAGTAGGAAATTCATGTAATATAATTCTAAATACAGTAAAAATAATATAATTTAATAAATATAACTACAGGGCAGTACAGAACAACTACAGTATTGTATGATATGTCGCGATTAGATCCATTCCATGCCAATACATTTCATACAATAATATACAGTTAATATAATACCGGGTACTAGGTATTGTGCAATACATTACAATACAGTGAAATATAATACAATGCAACATAATACAAAACAATTACTTTTGTATCATAAAAATATATATTTAAAAAGTGTAATGTTTATACATCTAATGAATAACATGTATTTGTGTATATGTATCTACAGGGGCACTGGTCCCAGCTAACATCAAGCGCTATGCGGAGGATGATCAGCTCATTGTTGCTGCCGGTGACAATTGGGATCATAATGAATACACACATGATGGCAAAAATACGACACATGCGATGACAACTATCCTTGTGTACCCGAAATCAAAGAAGACAGAGAGGTCGCAGAGGATTACCAAACTTTCAGACAGAACAGTCGATGTTGCCTCTTTGCCTGGTATATGAATTAATTGACGTTATTCAACAACGACTCTTAGCATTTTCTTTCTATGGCATTTTACATATTACACGTATGCTTTAAAAGATAACAGATTGAATATCATAAAATAAAATATCATATGTTAACTGACTATTATTGTATGTCCATATAAACTGGAATTGCATAAATAAACATTCTCAATAAAATATTGCCAATTTCAAAATTGACAGAAAATTATCAGCATGCTGAAATATCCATTATTTAATTATGAGAAATTTTGTTTTCAGGGGGAAATCTGTCTTCAGTTTTGACGTATGAAAAGCCAAGCACGCGACCTCCTCCCGTTTTATCCCAAGCACCATCAAACAAGGAGGAAGTAAGGGTTCAAGAACCAGAAACCGCCAATATCATGAAACTTAAGGAACTCATGTACAATTGTTGTCGTATGGGGATGTTTTGCGATGACAGGTCCGAGCCTGTACCGCCTTGGACGATATTTCAGTCACAGGTTACTTCTGATAAGTTGATAGAACCATGTGAAGTTGCATTTAACCCAATACTTATGTCAACACCTACACATTACAACACCATTTATACTACCATCAAGCGTGTTAAAGAGCAAATGAATGCTCTAGATCAAAACGTGTGTCCTGTCTTCTTTGATATGGGTTTATTAACAAAGGCATTAGAGGTAGTTTGGGCAAAAAAGTCTAAGCTTGACGGAGTCATACCTGTTGAAGGAGGTATGCATTTTCTCATGTGTGTATTTGCAGAAATTGGCTTCCTTTACGGCGATGCAGGTCTGAAACAGTTGCTTTCAGATTCTGATGTATTTGCACCCAATACTGCACAGCATATTCTAGGTGGAAAGGATTTTGATAGAGGCTTGAAAGCTTTCTTGATGCTAGATGAGGTTCTGACATCTCGATTTCTGTTAAATTTTAAGCTGTGGTGCATTTCGAGGAACGTTCTCTTTGACCAAAATGGTTGTCTGGAACATGAGGGCAATCATCATGGTGAAAAATTGAGATTTCTGGAAACGGTAGTTGTTCCATTGATTGATGAGTTCAAATTGAAGGGACGAAAACTGTCTCCAACACTCAAGTTTTGGGATAATTACCTTACAAACGTGTCAACGCCATTCAAACTCTTTTTATCTGCGTCAAGACATGGTCTCTGGGAGGTATATGAGTACTCCAAATCCCAATTTCTTCCATTTTTCTTTGCATCCAATCGCACCATTTATGCCAAGTACATGCCGTATATGGTACTCAGTATGCAGAGAGTTCCTGATGAAGTCAAAAGAAGTTTTTCACATGGAAACTTTGTTGCCAAGTTGACAGATGGAATATTCAATTCTGTGTGGATAGATTACTGTCTAGAGGTTACGGAGAATAAGGCTTTAAAATCTAGTGGTGGGATAGTAGGTCTAACTCATAGAGATAATGCACTTAGTAGGTGGTTTCTTTCGCGGCCTCTTACTGCCAAATATTCCCATGTTTATTCCAATCAAGGTCTTGGTAGAGGTGAAAAATCAAATCACAGGCATCACACAGACAATGAACCTTACAAGAAGGCTTACAATGACCATATCAGGAAAATGCAAGCAATGTTTGATGAAACATTCCTTGATCCTTTCAGTATTGTAGATCCTCCATCAAGATTATTAAATTTTGCTACTGGAGTGTCTGTGTCCCCTGAAGTTGAAATCAGCCTTTTAAATTGCTTTGACAAGGGTTCTGATTGCCTTGACAGGTTTGTGGAAGAGAGGCTTGTAGTCAAAGAGGGACATGAATCACCAAGTGTCAGTTTCTATGATCCGATCCCCAGAGTTAGTGCGAAAACCATGGGTGGTAAATGTCGAGTCATCCAGTCTAAATCAAAAGATGTACCGATTAATGCAGAGGAAATGTACATTCGTCTACTGGCAATGAATTCGTTCAAAAAGGTTCCCCTACGGCGTGTCATGGGATTTGAGAATGCCCCTGTCTCTCTCAGCTTATTTACAGATGAAGGGGAGATGATGTCCACCAAAAAAATCTGATTTCATGCTCAAGTTAGAAGAGTTGGTCATTGATTCTGTTTCCCCCTCTGAAAATGCTGACTGTATCATTTTCGATGGAATGGCTGTTGTGCAGATGCTTCAACCATTAACCCAGCAAAGGTCAGTCTACAAAGATATGGCAAAATCATTTTGGCATTTCATTTTGTCACGCAGCAAAAGTTCCCTCAAAATCCATGTTGTTTTTGACAGGTACTTGCCACATAGTGCCAAAAGTCAAACACGCATGAAACGTGGAGAAGATCAGTCCCAGTCCAGAGCATTTGCAATTCAACCTGACATGATCATCGCTGATTGGAAGATTGCACTTTGCAACACAAATTTTAAGAAGGAGCTCACCAAGTTTTACACTATCTACCTTGCACAAAACTCTGTTGAACTTCTTTCTGGTGACAAGTCCATTGTTGTAAGTGGTGGTCTTGAAAAAACAGTTCTCTGTATCACTTCCAAAGTCATTTCATATGTTCCAGAACTATCCACGTCACAAGAAGAGGCTGATACTGTGATGATGCTACACGCAAAGTATGTAGCAAATGAAGGCCTCACAACGCTCATGCTGTTTAGTCCAGACACAGATGTGTTAGTACTTCTCATACACCATTTCAGAACAATTGGAATAGCAACAATTTATTTTCAGACAGGAAGAAAGTCTCTCCATACTGACATGACAAGATGCATTCCTGTACATAAAATTGTGCATGCGATGTCACCAGAACAGTTGCATATTCTGCTGGTGGTGTACTGTTTAACTGGATGCGATACGTGCAGTTCATTCTTTGGCGTTGGCAAGAAGTCAGCCTTCAAACTCCTAATGAATAAGGCCCCTTCCTTTGAGGGATTAGGCTGTTTAGGAGAAGTTCCTGAACTGACAAATGGTCAGATTTGTTCCTGTACTCAATTTGTTGGTGAACTATATGGCCATCTAAATTGTACCTCACTCAATGCATTGCGAACAGAAATGGTTGTCAGAAACAAACATGTCAAACCCAGGCGACTGCCTCCGACAGACGACAGTTTCATGTTGCATCTACAGCGATGTCTCTATCAGTTGCTGGTCTGGAAAGGGGCTTTGGTGGCGGAAGCCGATACTCCAAACTTGACTGACTATGGTTACTCAATTGATTCTCAGTCAGGGTTAGCTGTACCACAGATAATGTCACAGCCTGCAGCGCCTCCAGAGTTGCTCAGTGATCTTGTATGTAGCTGTGATGATGTCTGTGAGATTTACTGTGTTTGTTCGTCACTTGAACAACCTTGTACAGTGGCATGCGAGTGCAAAGCTTGCACCGAGTCAGAAGCTTGCTGTAGAAACATATTTACAGTCCTTTCAACTGTCATGTAAATGACACTGAAATATATTTTTGAACATGGCGATACCTGTTAAGTAATCAATAGTGTTTGAAAGATTATTACCTAGTGTGCTCCAATGACATGCCATCGTTGATTTTTCAATGTGAGTTGATGTTAGTTACTTAATGTTTCTCTAAGTTACTTAATGTGTCTCTATTGGAATAGTGCATACATGTATACACACATACATCAGTATGTTGATGTTTGTGGGTTGAACAATTTGCTGTAATGTTGTTCGTAATGTGTACCTGGTGCAAGCCAATTTCTAAATAATTTGTGGAAAGTAAATAGTTAAGTCATTAATGTATTCATGTTTCATTTTGAATTGTTGTTGCTTTGTCATTGACCTTGAACACATGCATTTATATAGTTTTTTCGTACACGGAAAACATGTAATGTCCTATACACTTGCCAGATAATAGTAAACTAGTGTACAAGTGCCTTTGATACCAAATGGTATCCAATACAAACTTAGCATTTCAAAATTATTTGGTGATGGTTATTTGAACTGCAATAAATGAATTTATTTCTAAAATCTGTGTCAGGAAATATAACAGCCAATATAAAGGAATAATGAGCTATTGTTCTGTATTTTGTCATAATGACCTTGAACAATAGCATGACATGCGTGTTAAAACCACATTTGTATTTAATAAAAAAGTTAATATTAATTAATAAAGTCTTTTCTTTTATATAGTTTACTTGCTGTTTAAAGCAAATAATAATAAAACTGCACTAGCATCAGGAAACTCCATATTAATATTAATTTACATATGACCTAAATGTAAAATGCGTCTCTGCTGTCTTCTTGGGAATGACATTTTATTTCTATGGTTTTCAAATGGAGGACGCTAAAAAGCACACCGTTGCAAAAAATACATTCCTGATTATATTGAAATGCAATGAAATTTGTTTATGACAAAATTATCAGGGACAGTTTACGGTGAAATTTTATTTTTTCTTCAGTTAACTTTTAACATTTGACCTTGAATATGACCTTGACCTTCATCTTGTTTTGGTCTGTAAACTATGATGTTTGTTAGTATACATAACCAGTTTATGTCAAGCTAATAAAAAGATACAGAAATCTTATAAGTCTAATAATAAAAGGCTGATAGCATTGTTTTCCTACTTTTCACTCAAACTGCGAAAGACGACGACCATCTTGGACGCCATATTGAATTTTTCCATGATTACCAAATGTTGGATAATTACAATGCACCCCGTTGGAAAGAGTTTACACTACAGATTATATTGACATGCAATATAAGTTGTTTTCATGTACATTGACAACATTATCAGGGAAAGTTTATGGTGAAATATCATTTTTTTCATGTTTTTGACCTTTTGACCTTGAATATGACCTTGACCTTGAACATTTTAAATATGTAAACTATTGATTTGTGTAGGTTTTTTCAGTAAAAATAGTTTCCAGTTGATTGTAAGCTTATAAGTCAAACAGTAAACAAATGACAGCCTTTTTTCAGTAAAGCCATTTATTATGAATTTACAGATTTTCTCATGTCAAAATACCCCACCCACTTTTCTTCGATTTTGAGAGTTCGGCGTCTACTAAATCGTAATAGTATACATTTTTGTGCAGGACATACGCCACTGTCTATTTAAATGAACAAAAATATGCAAAAAATAACGAAATAAGATATTAAACAATTTAAAATGTTTGGTAGTACCCCAAATTTTGTCAGTTTTTAGCCATTTTTCGGCCGTTTTTTAGCCAAAAAAGTTATTTCTGCAATATTTTCAGCTGTATCTTATCTTTATAACTGAACTGCATACATAGTTCATTTACTGTCAACCCTTTTTGTGTTTGTGACGTCATATGCCTTTATTATTACTACTGCCATTCTTATTTGTCTTTTTGCGTGTTTTGGGGTGTACTGTGTTCTGTGAAAGCTGCATTTCCTGTTCGATTTTTATACTTACTTTTACCAGTAATGGAAAATCGTCACCGATACCTCCACCATATTTAATTTTGAAAATTATTCTTAGGTAAAGCATCAAATAAAAAAATTAACAGATGCACGTGATGCACAGGCATATGTCGTGGCACATGTACTCAGGAACACACATGATGCACGGGCATATGTCGTGGCATATGTACTCGGGAACACACATCATTTTCGTTCTTAATTTTGTCGTTGATATAATTTATCAAGAATCCAACGTTTTTGTCAAATTTAGTAAAAGTAGATATAAAAATCGAACAGGAAAAGTAGCATTCAAGACGACAGTCAACAACAAACACACAAACAAAAAAGAACAACTCTATATATAAAGATGAATAAAAGGCAAGATAGGTTTTCTTTTTGCCACGTTTATGTAAAGTGGAGCGTGAAGACGGCGTCAGAGAGCTGTTGAAATCAAATTCGCAGCATATGGTGTCTGTCCATCTTGGCGTGCAAAAATGTACTATAACAGACCAGTTCAACGTCTGAGAGAGACTGTATTGAACAACAACCGACCTAAACAAGGACGTCCAGGCGTAACACTATGTCAAGATGACGTGTATTTTCGTCTCAAACGCCTACGTCAGAGCTTCCGCACCCCAGCAAACAAGGACGTCCAGGCGTAACACCATGTCAAGATGACATGTATTTTCGTCTCAAACGCCTACGTCAGCGCTTCCGCACCCCAGCTTACAAAACATCTTCGTGTATTGGATCGCATGTTCATGCATCATGTAATGCCGCCAAGCAGTCGTTGCATGTGTAACAGTAAAAATAATGCAAAGCAACTTTTATTTAGTTTATAAAACTGATATTCTAAAATTGTGTATGAATGTATCAACACGTATATTAATTCTATGTCTGTAATGTTGAAGTTGAATATTGGTGTACTTAATATGTATACTTAAAGAAAAGAAGAAAAGCTACCTTTTTAGGGTCAGTCTATAGGATGTTTTATTTGTTCAAATACTCTTTTATTAAGTATTGTTGCTCTGGCTTCTGCCAAGTCATCGAGTACCTTCTTTGTGACTTTCTAGGCTATTGTTTTTGTTTGTATTTATATATACACGAGCATCTTTGTGTTTTACTTATATTGCCTATTAATGCTGACTTGTTGGTTAGAGAATAGTTCATGGCGGGGTTTTCTTTATTTACACTGTCCCGTTTAATTGGGATGACAGTAGGGTAAGTGTGAGGTTTGGTGCACCCTAGAACCTGGTTTAAGCTCCCAACGGCCTTTTTGCCACTGACCGTTCCAAGGCGGTAGCCCTACTGTCAATCCGTTTTGTGTTTGTGACGTCATATGCCTTTATTATTACTATTGCCATTCTTGTTTGTCTTTTTGCGTGTTTTGGGGTGTACTGTGTTCTGTGAATGCTGCATTTCCTGTTCGATTTGTATACTTACTTTTACCAGTAATCAAAAATCGTCACCGATACCTCCACCATATTTAATTTTGAAAATTATTCTTAGGTAGAGCATCAAATAAAAAAATTAACAGATGCACGTGATGCACGGGCATATGTCGTGGCACATGTACTCAGGAACACACGTGATGCACGGGCATATGTCGTGGCATATGTACTCGGGAACACACATCATTTTCATTCTTAATTTTGTCGTTGATATAATTTATCAAGAATCTAACGTTTTTGTCAAATTTAGTAAAAGTAGATATACAAATCGAACAGGAAAAGTAGCATTCAAGACGACAGTCAACCACAAACACACAAAGAAACAAAGAACAACTATATAAATATAAAGATGAATAAAATGCAAGATATGCTTCTTTTTGCCATGTTTATGTAAAGTGGAGCGTGAAGACGGCGTCAGAGAGCTGTTGAAATGAAATTCGCAGCATATGGTGTCTTCCATCTTGGCGTGCAAAAATGTACTATAACAGACAAGTTCAACGTCTGAGAGAGACTGTATTGACCAATAACCGTCCTAAACAAGGACGTCCAGGCGTAACACCATGTCAAGATGACGTGTATTTTCGTCTCAAACGCCTACGTCAGCACTTCCGCACCCCAGCATATACCGCCGTAAAAGCGTCGTGAAACTATCGTGAAGAAAAGGGGACATCCTAAACAACCGAATACGTGCCAGAACCATTTCTAACCGATTACG
This sequence comes from Cyrtodaria siliqua, assembly GCA_037043455.1. Lineage (NCBI taxonomy): Eukaryota > Metazoa > Mollusca > Bivalvia > Adapedonta > Hiatellidae > Cyrtodaria > Cyrtodaria siliqua. The sequence goes on along the minus strand of JAWPHD010001466.1, from coordinate 173,607 downwards.
TTGTTAGTATATGCTGCCCGCGTTATATGACGTAACGCTTGGTTTATGAACGTTTATCTGACACTCAGGCACACAACCACCGGAATTTTAATATCAGTCCTAAATACTGTGTACTGAAATAAAATTATAGTATTTAGTTAAATGCACATCAAAATATTTGAGTTGCGTTTCTTTTTTCCTTTAGTATATATGTTAAGGGCGAGATACACGCTAGTCATTAATCTTACTACATCAGGAGCAATACACATAGCCTTGTCTTAATACATGTAAACGAGAGATATCTGCCAGACATACTTGTTATCCCTTGACAACGCATTACTTCAGGTCATAGACCACTACAATCTCCACGCAGAGTTATCGTTCCTTGCACTCACATATATCTCTGCTAACTACTAAATTACAAGATTTTGGTAAAACCTGTTAAATTGGAATATGTTTACCTGAAACTTATTTATTTCTTGTGTAAATATAATTTTCAGAATATCTGCAAATTAGATGTTGCAATATTTGAAATAATGCATGAAAACAATTTAGTTTTAATCGGGACTATTTTTCTACAAAAATAATACGTACTTAGGTCTCCTCAATCGAAACGCATATGTAAACATTTCAAACCGAAGCTCGATAGCAGAAAATTACTAAAAAAAATTAAGTCATAGAAATAAACATTGTAATTTTTTAATATAGGTCTATATTTTATCTTTGCAGATCACGCAAAAGGATTTATTATAAACATCGTCATAACTTGTTTGAATAATCACGTGATCTAACCGTTCGCCCTACTTGCTTTGACGTTGACAGAGTCAAGTGAGGCACGAGTGTACTCTGGGTAGAGTTTGAGACCACTATTGCATTGTCCATAGACTTACTGTTTAAATTTGTCCCATCTGACATGTCAAGTTTTGAAACATATCATGGTGTCTGATTATAGGTAAGTGAGACTACAGTATATTTTATATGTATTGTTGTTTAATATTTAGAAGACGAACGTAAACAAATTATAAGTAATACAGACGCAACATCATTTTGAAGTAAATGTTCATGGACAATATGAGTATGACTATGTTATTCCGAAATATTAAATGGTATGTGGTATAACTGTGTTAACTATGTGGTATAACTGTGTTAACTATGTGGTATAACTGTTTTAACTGTGTGGTATAACTGTGTTAACTATGTGGTATAACTGTGTTAACTATGTGGTATAACTGTTTTAACGATGTGGTATAAGTGTGTTAACTATGTGGTATAACTGTGTTAACGATGTGGTATAACTGTGTTAACTATGTGGTATAACTGTGTCAACTGTGTGGTATAACTGTGTCAACTGTGTGGTATAACTGTGTTAACTGTGTGGTATAACGTATTAACTGTGTGGTATAACTGTGTCAACTATGTGGTATAATTGTGTCAACTGTGTGGTATAACTGTGTCAACTATGTGGTATAATTGTGTTAACTATGTGGTATAATTGTGTTAACGATGTGGTATAATTGTGTTAACTATGTGGTATAACTGTGTTAACTGTGTGGTATAATTGTGTCAACTGTGTGGTATAACTGTGTCAACTATGTGGTATAATTGTGTTAACTATGTGGTATAACTGTGTTAACGATGTGGTATAACTGTGTTAACTATGTGGTATAACTGTGTCAACTGTGTGGTATAACTGTGTTAACTGTCTGGTATAATTGTGTTAACTATGTGGTATAACTGTGTTAACGATGCGGTATAACTGTGTTAACTATGTGGTATAATTGTGTCAACTGTGTGGTATAATTGTGTCAACTGTGTGGTATAACTGTGTGGTATAATTGTGTTAACTCTGTGGTATAACTGTGTTAACTATGTGGTATAACTGTGTCAACTATGTGGTATAATTGTGTTAACTATGTGGTATAACTGTGTTAACTGTGTGGTATAACTGTGTTAACGGGGTATAATTGTGTTAACCATGTGGTATAACTGTGTTAACTGTGTGGTATAACTGTGTTAACGGTGTGGTATAACTGTGTTAACTATGTGGTATAACTGTGTTAACGATGTGGTATAACTGTGTTAACTATGTGGTATAATTGTGTCAACTGTGTGGTATAACTGTGTCAACTGTGTGGTATAACTGTGTTAACTGTGTGGTATAATTGTGTCAACTATGTGGTATAACTGTGTTAACTATGTGGTATAACTGTGTTAACTATCTAACTGTGTTAACTATCTGGTATAACTGTGTTAACTATCTGGTATAACTGTGTTAACTATGTGGTATAATTGTTTTAACTATGTGGTATAACTGTGTTAACTATGTGGTATAACTGTGTCAACTGTGTGGTATAACTGTGTCAACTGTGTGGTATAACTGTGTTAACTGTCTGGTATAATTGTGTTAACTATGTGGTATAACTGTGTTAACGATGTGGTATAACTGTGTTAACTATGTGGTATAATTGTGCCAACTCACTGTGTGGTATAATTGTGTCAACTGTGTGGTATAACTGTGTGGTATAATTGTGTTAACTCTGTGGTATAACTGTGTTAACTATGTGGTATAACTGTGTCAACTATGTGGTATAATTGTGTTAACAATGTAGTATAACTGTGTTAACTGTGTGGTATAACTGTGTTAACGGGGTATAATTGTGTTAACTATGTGGTATAACTGTGTTAACTGTGTGGTATAACTGTGTCAACTGTGTGGTATAATTGTGTCAACTATGTGGTATAACTGTGTCAACTATGTGGTATAATTGTGTTAACTATGTGGTATAATTGTTTTAACTATGTGGTATAACTGTGTCAACTATGTGGTATAATTGTGTCAACTATGTGGTATAACTGTGTCAACTATGTGGTATAATTGTGTTAACTATGTGGTATAATTGTTTTAACTATGTGGTATAACTGTGTCAACTATGTGGTATAACTGTGTCAACTGTGTGGTATAACTTTGTCAACTGTGTGGTATAACTGTGTTAACTGTCTGGTATAATTGTGTTAACTATGTGGTATAACTATGTTAACGATGTGGTATAACTGTGTTAACTATGTGGTATAATTGTGTCAACTGTGTGGTATAATTGTGTCAACTGTGCGGTATAACTGTGTGGTATAATTGTGTTAACTCTGTTGTATAACTGTGTTAACTATGTGGTATATCTGTGTCAACTATGTGGTATAATTGTGTTAACTATGTGGTATAACTGTGTTAACTGTGTGGTATAACCGTGTTAACGGGGTATAATTGTGTTAACTATGTGGTATAACTGTGTCAACTATGTGGTATAACTGTGTTAACTGTGTGGTATAACTGTGTTAACTGTGTGGTATAACTGTGTTAACGGTGTGGTATAACTGTGTTAACTGTGTGGTATAACTGTGTTAACGATGTGGTATAATTGTTTTAACTATGTGGTATAACTGTGTTAACTATGTGGTATAATTGTGTTAACTGTGTGGTATAACTGTGTTAACTGTGTGGTATAACTGTGTTAACTGTGTGGTATAACTGTATCAACTGTGTGGTATAACTGTGTCAACTGTGTGGTATAACTGTGTCCACTGTGTGGTATAACTGTGTTAACTGTGTGGTATAACTGTGTTAACTATGTGGTATAATTGTGTTAACTATGTGGTATAACTGTGTTAACTATGTGGTATAATTGTGTTAACTATGTGGTATAACTGTGTCAACTATGTGGTATAACTGTGTTAACTATGTGGTATAATTGTGTTAACTGTGTGGTATAACTGTGTTAACTATGTGGTATAACTGTGTTAACTATCTGGTATAATTGTGTTAACTATGTGGTATAACTGTGTTAACTATGTGGTATAATTGTGTTAACTATGTGGTATAACTGTATTAATTATGTGGTATAAAAATCGCTGCATAGTACGAAACATGATACATTTATTACGACCTATCCCCCACGGTCCACCCGTCCCGCCGTCCCCACGTCGCCCTCCTCCCCCCTCCCCCTTCACCATGAGGAAATATACGATAAAAAATATATGCTTGTAGATCAGTTGTTTTAATGTCAGACTCTTATCAATAACATAAGCATATTTCAATATATTCAAACGATATGACATACATCTTAACCATATTTATATAGTGAGAAATATTTGCAAACTACCGAGGGCAGACAACCTTCGGACGAACTACGGCAGGGCGCCTAGCTATGACGAGAGACACAGAAATCAAACGTATACATTCACTTCCTATTAAGGATAGCTGTAACACACGCTGATAAACTGTATCTCTACATCATAACACAGCTCTATTAAGACAGTCACAATGAAAGGTGCCGGATCTTGGGGATACTTTGAATTTAGTAAATATATTAAAGGGAAATAATTTGAACTCACTACGGCAACTTTCGAAGTTTGGGATCTCGTAAGAGATTCACGTTCACAAAGCAGAACTATATATTGGGAGAAATATTGGCGAACTACCAAGGACAGACAACCTATGGACGAACTACGGCAGGGCGCCTAGCCATGACGAGAGACACAGAAATCAAACGTATGCATTCACTTCCTATTAAGGATAGCTGCAACACACGCTGATAAAGTGTATCTCTACATCATAACACACTCGTCTGGAGGCACATTTAACATATACACGTATACATACATACAATTATGGCTCATATAAGTGAGATCACATTTAAGCATTCAACCACACACAGCTATATTAAGACAGTGACATTGAAAGGTGCTGGATCTTGAGGATACTTTGAATTTAATAAATATATTAAAGGGAGATAATTTGAACTCACTACGGCACATTTCGAAGTTTGGGATCTCGTAAGAGATTCACGTTCACCATGTTTACGAAGTAGAATTATATATAGGGAGAAATATTTGTGAACAACCAAGGACAGACAACCTATGGACGAACTACGGCAGGGCGCCTAGCTATGACGAGAGACACAGAAATCAAACGTATGCATTCACTTCCTATTAAGGATAGCTGCAACACACGCTGATAAAATGTATCTCTACATCATAACACACTCGTCAGGAGGTAGAATTAACATATACACGCAGCATACATACATACAATTATAGCTCATATGAGTATATATATACTTAAAGTCACCAGGATACTGGGTCTCTCAATTTGAACACATTTATTGGGACCACCGTGAAATAGTGTGTATATACGTGTTTGGTATTTTTTTTATGAATTAATTACACCTAAAGGTACTTATGTATCCCTACATAATCGTAACTTAACGGGTAATTCAACTGTTAACGCCTTTTATTCTCAAACCATAATACTGGGTCTGACCCAACATTGCTGCTGGGTCTTGTTAAAAAAATATATATACCGCATCACTTGTTTATAGGGTCATTGTGAATTTCCCAATATATTTGGTCCTGAACTCTGAGCTCTGATTAGATAAACAGTATATACATACACACTTAGCAAATTATCAAGGGGAGATAACCCCTACTCAGGGGCCCAATAAACGTGTAAAATAAGTTATGTGCGAGAGGCTTAATTATATAAATATAGTTCTGTTAAACATGCATGTATTATTGGGTCGTTGAATTGTTGGGTCAAGACCCAATAGGCAGATTGAGGACCCAATAACAAGGTAAGGACCCAATATATCGAGTTTAAAAATCATTTTTGACCCAATAAACTGGTGTCTTTATAACTATATATATATATATAGTTATAAAGACACCAGTTTATTGGGTCAAAATATATCGAGTGTAAAAATCATTTTTGACCCAATAAACTGGTGTCTTTATAACTATATATATCTCCTCTTGATGATTTGATAAGTGTGTATATATATACTGTAACAAGACCCAGCAAAAATGTTGGGTCAGACCCAGTTTTAAGGTTTGAGAATAAAAGGCGTTAACAGTTAAATTACCCGTTAAGTTACGACTATATGCGGATACATAAGTACCCGTAGGTGTACTTAATTCATAAAAAAATACCAAAACCGTTTCATGGTGGTCCCAATAAATGTGTTCAAATTGAGAGACCCAGTATCCTGGTGACTTTAAGTATATATACAACTACATATATATAGTGCATATAGTTATGTCTATATTGCTTGTTATACTAGTAGAATTTGTATGGCGGTTCGGAACTATTTGCTAGACTGTGTGCAGTGTATGAATACGTGGTCATTAGCGGTGGAACGCAATAGTCCCGTCTAAAACGCACAGCGCTTCTTTAAAACGCCCCCTTTAAACCCACCGTTAAACGCCTAGAGCACCTTTAAAACGCCCACCGCGCCCACAAGTGCTGTGAAAACAGAACACTGAACATAATTGACAGGCTCCATGAATTTGAGAGAGTCAACCCCAGTCAATTAATCCAGTCGACTTACAGGTGTCAAGACAACAATACAGTCTAGATGTGTCAGAGTAGTGCAACATTTCGTCAACTGATTGACGTGTTGGTGTTCATTTCTGCTACATTTCCCGCCAAATGCATTCACTGAGTTTACCTGAGTGCAATCGCAAATATACATTTACGTATATTAAAGGTACTGGAGACGTTTTGAAAGAATACTTATGTGTATCAATACGCGTTAAACCATGATAATGTGTTTTAGTTGCATTTAATTAAAACGAACGGAAAAAAAGAAACAACAACATAACATAATGCATTGTCCTGCATGTAAATTGTGCGTGTACATATGGCCTTGCGGTGTGCACATGTGGCTACACTGCATGAAATGAATTTAATATTATTTAACGGCTCATCAACACAGTAAGGTTATTTATGCATGTGTATGTCTACATGTGTGTACGTGTTTATATATGTGTGTACTTGTCTGTATGAGTATGTTTACGGGGTGTGAGTGAGTGCGTGCGTGTGTGTACATGTATGTACGTGTGTACGTGTGTGTGTGCGCGCGCGTGTGTGTGTGTGCGTGATTGCGTACGTGCGTGCGTACGTACATGCACACATGTGTTTGTGTGTTTGCGCGTGCTTGTGTGCGTGCGTGCGTGCGTATGTTTGTGTGCATATGTGTACGTGTGTGTACATGTGTGTACGTGTGTGTAAATGTGATTATTTGTCTGTACGTGTGTGTTTACGTGTTGTGAGCGCGTGTGTGAGTGTGTACATGTATCTACGTACGTGTGTGTACTTGCAGGTGTGTGTGCGTGCGTGCGTGCGTGCGTGCGTTTGTGTGTGTGTGTGTGTGTGGTGTGTCTGTTTGTCTTTACGTGTGTTAACGTGTCTTTACGTGCGTTCGTGCGTGCGTGTGTGTGAGAGTGACACCTGTGTACATGTGTGTACATGTGTGGTGTGTACATGTGTGTTCATGTGATTGCGTGCGTCAATGCATGCATGTGTGTGTGTAATTGCGTGTATGTTCATGTGTGTACGTGTATGTACATATGTGTACGTGTGTGTTTAGGTGTTGTAAGTAAGTGCGTTCATGTGTGTACATGTATGTACGTGTGGGAACGTGCGGCTGCGTGCGTGCGTGCGTGCGTGTTTGTGTGTGTTTATGTTTGTGCGTGTTTGTGTGTTCGCGCGAGCTTGTGTGCGTGTGTTCGTGCTTATGTTTGTGTGCATATGTGTACGTGTGTGTACGTGTGTGTACGTGTGTGTACATGAGGTTATTTGTCTGTACGTGTGTGTTTACGTGCTGTGTGTGCGCGTGTGTACATGTATGTACGTACGTGTGTGTACTTGCGTGTGCGTGCGTGCGTGATTGCGTGCGTGATTGCTTGCGTGTGTGTGTGTGTGTGGGTGTGTTTACGTGTCTTAACGTGTGTTAACGTGTGTTTACGTGCGTGCGTGCGTGCTTACGTGCGTGCGTGTGTGTGTGTGAGAGTGCATGTGTATATGTGTGTACATATGTGTACATGTGTACATGTTCATGCGTGCGTAAATGCATGCATTTGTGTGTGTTTGCGCGTGCATGCGTGTATGTTCATGTGTGTAAGTGTATGTTCATATGTGTACGTGTGTTTACGTGTGTGTTTAGGTGTTTTAAGTGAGTGCGTTCGTGTGTGTACATGTATGTACGTGTGGGTACGTGTCCGTTTACGTGTGTGTGTGCGTACAAGCGTCTGCGTGCGTACTTGCGTGCGTGTGTGTGTGTTTGTGTGTGTTTGTGTGTGTTTGTGTGTGTTTGTGTGTGTTTGTGTGTGTGTGTGTGTGTGTGTGTGTGTGTGTGTGTGTGTGTGTGTGTGTTTGTGTGTGTTTTTTGTGTTTGCGCGAGAATGTGTGCGTGTGTTAGTGCGTGCGAGCGAGCGTGCGTGCGTGCGTGTGTTTGTGTACATGTGGGTACGTTTGTGTGAATGTGGTTACGTGTCTTTACGTGTTTTTACGTGTGTGTTTACGTGTTGTGAGTGCGTGCGTGCGTGTGTGTACATGTGCGTACGTGCGTGCGTATGTAACATGCATACCTGTGTTTGTGTGTTTGCGCGTGCTTGTGTGCGTGCGTATGTTTGTGTTCATATGTGTATGTGTGCGTACATGTGTGTACGTGTGTGTAAATGTGGTTACTTGTCTGTACGTGTGTGTTTACGTGTTGTGAGTGCGTGTATGCATGTGTGTACATGTATGTAAGTACGTACGTGTGTGTACTTGCGCATGTGTGCGCGCGCGTTTGCGCGTGTGTGTGTGCGTGCGTGCGTGCTTGCTTGCTCGCCTGCGTGTGTGTGTGTTGTGTGTGTACGTATATACGGTGTACGTGTACTGTGTATGTGCGGATGTATGTACGTGTGTATGTGTGTACATGTGTATTTGTACATGTGTGTACGTGTGTGTACATGTGTGTACTTGTCTATACGTGTGTGTTTACGCGTTGTGAGTGCTTGCGTGCGTGTGTGTACATGTATATACGTACGTGCGTGTACTAGCGTGTGTGTGTGTGTGTGTTCGTGTGCATGTGCGTGCGTGTGTGTGTGTGCGTGTGTACGTAGGCGTACATGTACTGTGTATGTGTGTATGTGTGTACGTGTGTATGTGTGTACGTGTGCATTTGTACATGTGTGTACGTTTGTGTACATGTGTGTACGTGTGTGTACATGTGTGTACTTGACTGTACGTGTGGGTTTACGTGTTGTGAGTTTTTTCGTGCGTGTGTACATGTCTATACATACGAGCGTTTACTGGCGCGTGTATGTGCTTGCGTACGTGCATGATTGTGTGTGTGCGTACGTGTGTCTGCGTGTGAGCGTATGTTTGTTTGCATCTGTGTATATATGTGTATATGTGTGTACATGTGTGTAAATGTGGTTACTTGTCTGTACGTGTGTGTTTACGTGTTGTGAGTGCGTGTGTGTACATTTGTGTACGTACGTGTGTGTATGTATGTACGTGTCTATGTGTGTACGTGTGTATTTGTGCATGTATGTACGTGTGTGTACATGTGTTTACGTGAGTGTACATTTGTGTACTTGTCTGTACGTGTGTGTTTACGTGTTGTGAGTGCTTCCGTGCGTGTGTGTACATGTATATGCGTACGTGCGTGTACTACGTGTGAGTACGTATGTGTTAATGTATGTACGTGTGTGCGTGCATGTGTGTATGTATGCGTTTGTGTGTGTGTGTGTGTGTGTGTGCACAAGCGTGCGTATGCGTGCGTGCGTGCGTGCGTGCGAGTGTGTGTGTGTGTGTGTGTGCGCGTGCTTACGTACGTGCGTGTTTATGCGTCTGTGTGTGTGTGTGTGTGTGTGTGCGTGCGTGCGTGCGTGCGATAGTGTTTACGCGTGTGTATGTGTGTGTGTTCGTGCGTGTGCGTGAATGCTAGCGTGCTTGCGTGCGTACATGCATACATGTGGTTGCGCGTGCGTGTGTTTGTGTACATGTATGTACATTTGTGTACATGTGTGTACGTGTGTATCCATGTGTGTACTTGTTTGGACGTGCGTGTGTTTACGTGTTGTAATTCAGTGAGTGCGTGCGTGCTGTGTCTACATGTATGTACGTTCGTGCGTGCGTGTACTTGCGCGCGTGTGTGTGTTTGTGTGTGTGTGTACGTGTGTACGTATGTATGTATGTACGTGTACATGTGCGTACGTGTGTGTACATGTGTACACGTGTGTGTCCATGTGTGTACTTGTATGTACGTGTGTGTATTTACGTGTTGTAACTGAGTAACGTGCGTGCGTGCGTGCGTGCGTGCGTGCGTGCGTGCGTGCGTGCGTGCGTGCGTGCGTGCGTGCGTGCGTGCGTGCGTGCGTGCGTGCGTGCGTGCGTGCGTGCGTGCGTGCGTGCGTGCGTGCGTGCGTGCGTGCGTGCGTGCGTGCGTGCGTGCGTGCGTGCGTGCGTGCGTGCGTGCGTGCGTGCGTGCGTGCGTGCGTGCGTGCGTGCGTGCGTGCGTGCGTGCGTGCGTGCGTGCGTGCGTGCGTGCGTGCGTGCGTGCGTGCGTGCGTGCGTGCGTGCGTGCGTACGTGCGTGCGTGCGTGCGTGCGTGCGTGCGTGCGTGCGTGCGTGCGTGCGTGCGTGCGTGCGTGCGTGCGTGCGTGCGTGTGTGTGTGTGAGTGTGTGTGTGTGTGTGTGTGTGTGTGTGTGTGTGTGTGTGTGAGTACATGTACGTGTTTGTGTGCGTGCGTGCGTGCGTGCGTGCGTGCGTGTGTGTGTTTACGTGTGTATACGTGTGTATACGTGTGTATACGTGTGTATACGTGTGTATACGTGTGTATACGTGTGTATACGTGTGTATACGTGTGTATACGTGTACGAGTGTGTGTACGTGTGCACGTGTGTGTGTGTGTGCATGTGCGAGCGCGTGCGCTTACGTTTGCGTGCGTTCGTGCGTGCGTGAAATATATTGAATTGAATAAGAATTTACATGGGCCACATTTAAGCGTTCAACCACATACAGCTATGTTGAGACAGTGACAAAGAAAGGTACCAGATCTGTGAATTCAGTAGATTGAAGTATATTAAAGGGAGATAATTAGAACACACTACTAATATAGATATATATGCTAACCATACATATATATTTTAAATACTGAGATACACAATTGCAATACATAATGACGTAATTTAGAAACATGTATATTGACATGTGTATTGAATGATACGTTCATTATCACTATCGGCAACTTCAATAGACTGTTTCATCAAAATTGCATCTCAAATTTAATAGCAATTAATGAAATAAATTAAGCTAACGTCATCAATTATCTTCATTGCATATGCATTGATTTGAACGAAAGATTCTGCATAAAACTAAAGAACAATTATTATTTCGAATGTCATTTATAACGTAACTTTCGTGACCACTTCCAATAATGCCAATAATACTAATCAATTGAACAGAAAGTTATACAATTTTATGCTTAAAGAATGGTGATCACGTGGTTCAGGTGTATACAGGTGTATTTGTTAGCTCTGATGTTTTATTCGAAAAAAAAGCTATTTAAAGTGTTAAAACCTAAATTTGATCGGTATTATTTTATAATGGAATAAATAATGCGTGTGGAACTGTGTTAATTACAATCAATGGGTCGGAACAAGAGAGATAAAAGGAAGAAAAGTGACAGCAGTTTGAGCGATGAAAGTGGGTGTAAATCCGGACGGTTCACGAGTACGCCAGAAGAGTCTCAGCAGTGTCTTATTCGACAATACGCTTTTAAACTTAGATCGTATTCTAGATGAGGGTGATCCTAGTGTAACTGATAAAACCATTGGTAGTGATAGTGGCATCACCACCCCCCCGCCCACGAAATGCGTACTACAGATGATATCGCAGTTAAAAGCGCGGCCAAACATGCAGACATTTTGGAGTACCTAAAAAGAATTGATGGCCGACTCAGTAGCCTGGACAAAAGGTTAGAGTTGGAAATATGTTTCCCTAGGTTTAGTTAATGACAAGGTGCTGCATCTGGAGAAGGAAAATGGCGCTTTAAAAGAGTGGCCTACTTTGCCACTGACCGTTCCAAGGCGGTAGCCCTATTGTTATCCCTTTTGTGTTTGTGATGTCGTTTACTTTTATTATTATTACTTTTGCCTTCTTGTTTGTCTGTTTGCAGTTTGTTTTTGTGTTTTTGGTTGACTGTCCTCCTTGAATGTTACTTTCCCTGTCCGATCTTTTTATATTTCTTTATGTATCTCCAGTCGCAATCCATGCGTAACAACTTAGTGTTTGCGAACATTGATGAGGCACCCGAGCGGGTAGCGGAAAACACAGAGGAGAAACTACGCGAGTTTTCGGAGAATAAAATGAAAATAGCCAAAGATCTGGTCGACAATATGGCGTTTGAGCGGGTACATATAATGGGAGGAAGATATGCTGGTAAAAGCTGAAGAATCGCTAGTTAGAAAGCAGTGGAAAGCGTTGGAGGGTACCCCGCATTATGTGTACGAGCAATTCCCGAAGGAAGTGGTGGATAAGAGAAAAAAATATTGCCTAAGATGAAGGAGGCCTAAACAATGGCAAGAGAGACTGGCTGTCATATGACACCCTCTACATAAACGGGAAACCCCAACGAGAGGCCACATAGGGACACACTGACGGTGACCTACGGGTGTTGTCATGGAATATAAATGGTCTTTCAAGCGTAAAAAAAGACTCTGATGAATTTATAAATGTTATTGCTAATCATGATATTATATTTATGTATGAGACGTAGGCGAATGCTGAAAGTCATATTGACATCTCAGGATATGTTACCCATAACTTTTATAGAAAATTTCGACATCGTAATGCTAAAAGATCGAGTGGTGGTGGTTTATTTTAGGGAATCTTTGAAAGATGGAATTGAAATTGTACGTAACCATTATGACACTATTATATGGTTGAAACTTGACAAACATGTTTTTAATTTTGATAAAGATGTGTTTATATGTGGTGTTGGTATGTGGGGCGAAGAATCGCCTGCTTACCAAATTTGTGCAGTAGATTTGTTAGATGTAATACAATATGATATTTCTTATTATGAAAATATAAGCTCATCGTATTTAATTGGTGACTGGAATAGTCGAGTAGGTTTAAGAAAATATTATGTTTCATGTGATTGCTATAATGAGTATATTGACCAATATGAATATGTTCCCGATGTGCCCCTAATACGGACCTCGCTTGACAAAACATGTAATTCATTTGGGTTGAAACTTGATCTTTGTAAATCCATGAGTGTGCGAATACTTAACGGTCGCTTATTTCAGGATTATGACTGTGGAGCTTATACTTACGCCTCAAGGCAAGGTGCATCTGTGATTGATTATTTGTTAACAAAAGAATGTAATTTTGCGAGTATTAATGATTTTAATGTTTGCCCATTCATTGAGTGGAGTGATCATTTTCCTGTTTCCTTTGCATTGATTTGTAATGTTAAACGTAAGGTTGCTACTGTGAACAGTAATGTTCGATATAAATGGTCTAGTGATTTAAAGAATGAGTTCAGAGCGGGATTGATTTCTCGATTAACTGATTTGAATAGTGTGACGAATAATATAGATATTTCGGACAGGTCGTCAATAAATACTGTATTTTGTAATTTTACAAATATTTTGCGTGATGTTGATGATCCACTTTTTTGTACAAAGGTTTTTAATAATTGTGACCCTACTTTTACTGATGAACCAATGGTACGAAATAAGGAATGGTATGATGCGGAATGTAAGTAAGCGAAACAACGATATAGTAAAGCATTATGCATATTTAATATATGCAAATCTAACTTCAGTAGAGAACAGTTTTGTATATTAAAAAAGGAATATAAGGATATTATTATGAGAAAACGTAGGGCTTTTGAATTAAAGATATTGTCAGATATTGAGAAGCTTAGGCATTCAAATCCTAAGGAATTCTGGATTTTTTTTTAAAGTACCAATACAAATATTAGTCATAATATTACTATTGAGTCGTTTTATGATTATTTTTCTGGACATGGAAATGATATAATTAATATAAAAAATGATGATGCTGAGGCATTTGCAATGAATCATGATTTTGATAATTTGGATGGTGCAGATGAACAGCTAGATAGGCCGATAACTGTATCTGAAATATTAGAAGCTGTTAAAACCCTTAATCGTGGTAAATCTACTGGTAATGATATTTTAATTAATGAATATTTTATAGAATCTATTTTATCGTCACATATTTGTGACATATTTAATTCCATTTTGAACAGTGTTTTTTTCGAGAAAAATGGACAGAGGGTGTCACGATACCGTTACATAAAAACGGAGATAAAAATGATGTAAAAAACTATAGGGATATTACATTAGTCAGCTGTTTATCGAAACTGTTTACATCGATATTGTGTAAACGTATAGTTACCTTTTGTGATGAAAATAATACACTGTCTGATCCACAATTTGGATTTAGAAAAGGAAGATCTACTGTTGATGCATTATTTGTGTTGTTAACCGTTTTTCAGAAATATGTAAATGAGAATAAAAGGTTGTATTGTGTATTTGTTGACCTTAAAAAAGCATATGACTGTATTTATAGAAATGCATTGTGGTTAAACATATATAATCAGGGAATTCAAGGTAAAATTAAAATGTGCAGAATAATAAGAGATATGTATTTAAAGATAAAGTATTGTGTCAGGTCTTGTCAAATTTATTCTGAATTCTTTGAATATGCTGTAGTTTTACGTCAAGGGGAGGTAATCTCTCCAAACTTATTTTCTCTATTTCTTGAAGACTTAGAGTTGTTTTTGCAACAAGCTATAAATTCTGGTTTATAGACACATTTCGAGCCTATTGTATTTGGTATGGGAGAGAATTTCTATAGGTAACTGTAAATCACTGTTAGCCAAACAATTTCATGAGAAAAGTGTGATATTCAATTTTTCTTCAGATTATGAGGCCCACCCAATAAAGCATGCGTGACTAGTACACATAATAACACATTAAAGAATGTTGTATATTTAGTCTGTTGTGCTCTGATATTTGGTCTAAAAACAATTAAGAAATACCAGATAAGTTTTGTATTCAAAAGCTACATTATGAACATACATTTCTTCATTAAAGTAAATTACAAAGTGTTGTTAAGCTATTGTTACTCTCAATATAGCTATGCTATACAAATAAAAAACTAAGAGCGGGCCTCAATTTAGATACCTGAGTTGATCAGCCATGAAGCGTGCTAGCTGTAAATATTCAATCTTCCCCTGCTTTTTAAATGACCAAGTAGCGTTGGGAAATGTGTCTTGAAAGATAGGTGATATTGTATTAATGTTACTACTTTTTGCTGATGTTATATGGTTATCCTTGGAAATTCACCAGAAGAAATACAGAATAGCCTCGATTTGTTAAATTGTTATTGTAAAAAATGGAGTCTGAAGTGAATACGCTTAAAACTAAAGTTATGGTCTTTAGGAAAAGAGGTAGACTATTACCAAATGAGGAAATCACTTATAATAATAGCAAATTAGAAGTAGTTGATGATTTTAATTATTTTGGTACCGTGTTTAATTATACTGGTAATTTTTCACTTAACCAAGAACAATTAGTTGGTAAAGCTTTGAAAGCCCTTAATGTTTTATTAGTAAATTGTCGTAATATAAACTTAAACCTAAATTACTTTGTCAACTTTTTGACGCATTTGTTGGTTCAGTCTTGAGATATGCATCCGAAATATGGGGCTGCCATCTTCGGGATGGTTAAAATTGTGTACTATTGATTTTATGAATATTGAGTTCTGCTCAACCCGGGGCTAGAGGGCGTGAGCGGTAGCTAGCATATTTCACTACCGCTCATGAATAGTCTCAATCAAACCGAGACTGCAATATTTCGTATGTGTCGTGCTCGGCCGTTTCCAAAGGTCCATTATCATACTCTTTTTTTTAGCAAGTCTAAAGAAATTGAAAGAATACACTTAAAATTTTGTAAGAAAATATTAAATGTTAAAGTGAGTACTTGTACAGGTGCTGTTTACGGTGAATTGGGACGTTATCCTTTGTATATTTCACGATATGTTAAAATTGTTAAGTATTGGTTTAAGTTGTTAATTACTGATAATATTATATTGAAACATGTTTATAATATGGCCTATGACGAGTATGTTAATGGCAAAAAGAACTGGTTATCTAATGTTAAAACGTTACTGTATAAATATGGTTTCAATTGGGTCTGGGATAACCCTGATACAGTTGTTTGTAGCTCATTTATTTTAGTATTCAAACAAAGAATAATCGATTGTTTTTTGCAAAAGTGGTATGCTGATAAACAAAATTCTGGTGTCTTAGATTTGTATAACAATGTGAAAAATAGTTTTCATTATGAAATATATTTAGATGTATTGCCATGCGATTTAAGAAGTTTAGTAAATAGAATAAGGTTATCGTCACATTCTCTAAGAATTCAAGCAGGTCGGTATGGTATCAATAGGATTGAAAGCAATGAACGTTTTTGTCAATATTGTAATACTCAAGATATTGAAGATGAGTTTCATTTCATTCTAAAATGCCCATGTTACTCCAATATAAGGAGGAAATACATAGCACACTATTACTGTAATAGACCAAGTTTGTTTAAATTCATCGAATTATTGCAAACGGAAGACAAAATGATTCTTTTTAAATTGGCTTCATATCTCAAATGTACGATGTCACATAGAATATCTATAACGCATGTGTTAACACTTAATAGATCATCCTCTTTATAGCTGATATATGTATGTATATAAATCATATACTTTGTATGTTACACGTGATTTAAATATGTATTTTGTAATTGTTGTATATATGTTATACATCGTACAAGTCGATAAAAGTATGTTCTGTTCTGTTCTGTTAATACTGACATCTGTCAAAATACTGCTTATCAGGACGTAATCTAGATCGTTAGGACTGTTACAAAACCTTATTATGTATAGCGTATGCAATTATTATAGTGGTGTTCTTACATAACGAGGGTTCGGTGCAAAACTAGTGTATCTCCTTCTTTATTTATATCTAGTTAAAATAGTTTTGCGCTGACCCCTCGATACTCTCTTTATAGCCACAAGAAGTGCGATAAATGTACAACATGTTGGGCTGTATTGTTTACCTTCGCCGCCATACAATCACAGCTCGTCAGTGGGACTGCGACTACGTAAAGCGGGCGAACCGTGTCTATCCGCCGAATACGTTAAAGAATCATAGATGTATTTGAAAGCGAAAGAAATGTACGGTTCCCTGATCTCCATTGTGTTCCATTACCCTCTCTCAGGGGCGACTCTTAACAAGCCAAGATAAGGTTGATGAACCGTTTAACGACATAATTCAATTCAACTGACTTCTCTATCCGATCATGTTTCACGGAACTCATTCTGTTGACGTAGGATGACTCACAAGCTCGTCACCTCCGTCAAAAGAGTTCGTTAAAGTAATATTTCTCCATACAAATACAATAACCTATAATATACTCTTGGTGCAGATTCTGACGAAACTGTAACGTATTTAAATAATTTGCAAATTGTTAGGATGTTAGTGTCTAACATGAGTTACTGTGTATTATTGATTTTAACAATCGATCGATCGCGAGTATGATACAGTGATAGGATACGACGCTTACGATCTGTTAATAACCATGTTTATTAAAGTCAAAATACACATTCACGAATATAAGATTCCATTATCACATAACACTCATTTGAACTAAAAATTCCACAATGTACTTTAATACGGCGTCATTCATAACGTTCTTACGTCAGACATGAACTACCGCGTTGATACTACAAATAATACGTAACATAAAACATAATTTACTGTTATTTACGTGCTTTTTTACGTCTTTTTATAAAGCGTTATAACCATTAGGAAATGTCCGGCCATATCGTATGATATATAATGCGACTAAGTGGGAATATACACAGTAATTTGGTCTTAATACTCCCAGAAGCCATGTTATGTGATAAACTGATACTTGCATATAGTTCCTTACACTGATGATTGTGAAGAGGTCCTTACTGATGATTGCGTAGAGGTACTTACAGATGATTGCGTAGAGGGCCTTACTGATGATTGCGTAGATGTCCTTACAGATGATAGCGTCGATGTCCTTACTGATGAATGCGTAAAAGTCTTTACTGATGATTGCGTAGAGGTCCTTACTGATGATTGCGTAGAGGTCCTTACAGATGATTGCGTAGAGGGCCTTACTGATGATTGCGTAGAGGTCCTTACAGATGATTGCGTCGAGGTCCTTACTGATTATTGCGTAAAGGTTCTTACATATGATTGCGTAGAGGTCCTTACTGAAGATTGCGTAGAGGTCCTTACTGATTATTGCGAAGGGGTCATTACTGATGATTGCCTAGAGGTTCTTACTGATTATTGCGTTGAGGTCCGTACTGATGATTGTGGAGTGGATGTATCCTTATAAAACAAAACACACACAGCTGAAATAAATCAAAATATGTCTATACATTCGTTTTAAATCTTAATCAATGAAAATATAAATGATAACTCCTGGCATAAAAATTAAAATATAGCAAACGGCACTGGTTAATGGAACCTACATATTACTGCATAATACACGAACAATACAGGATGACTTAACTTCATGAACTGAACTGTAATGTCAATTAGTTTGTAATGCTATATAAAGAGACAGATTCAATCAATTCATAATTTGATACATTTTCAAAATGTCTGCATTTCTCAGAACGCTCGTTTGTATTGTTTCATTGAGCACTTTAGGGCATAGCGAATCTCAATTTGTTGAAAACTTTATTAAGAACAGAAAATGGGCAGGGTGTCTGGTTGACTTATGTTATCCTAAACCAGTCGTGCAAACGTCTATGTATGAAGCTGAAAAAAGAGTGACTGTTACAACTGAATCTCATATTCATCTCACCAGCACAGCGTCATCTCGAGTTAACGCGGAGCATGGAATCACAGAAGAGTACCTCCTGCCAAGTGGAAGTGACGTAAATGATACCGGAACTGACGTAGTATTGCCTAATAATGTTACTTACAGTGTTAGCAAAAGTACAGCAAACCCGATTTTTAATTTTAAACCATCTTGCTGCACTCCTTGCTTTTGTGATGTAGGTTGTCACAGGCGTGGGGATTGTTGTCCCGACGAGATAGAAAACTACAACATTAAAGATTCATATCCAGTTGGTGGTATATTTAAATGTATCATCGCGCAGGTAAAAAATCAGTTTACAACTAAATTCGATAATCCTTATTACAATGTCGTAGCAAAATGTCATGTTAATTTCCCGGACAAAAGTGTGGTAGAAAAGTGTGATTTTGTATCCATGAGTATTGACAGTCTTGTACCGGTTGTAAATATTCACAACAACGAGACGTTCCGTAACGTATATTGTGCAAAATGTAATTTTCTAAATGAGGAGTCGGTTATTCCGTGGCAAGCGGAAGTCAAATGTGAGCATTCGACACTTAACGGTGTCACAGTACAGAACGTTTTGTCAGTGGTACTAGCAATGAGCGATTGTAACATCTTATTCAAGTCGCCAGCTGGATATCCAAAACCTAAAATGTGTGAGTGTTTATACCTCATTGATACATGTAATGCAACAGGAAAATGGATTAGCTACGACAAGGACATTGAAAACGCGTGTTTAGCGTACCAGGCAATTTATAATAAAATATATCGCAATATATTCTGTTATATGTGTAACACTAACGATACAACAGCAGAATGTAAATTAACAGAGTTGATCGAGCAACCACCATTTCCTTCATTTTCACTGCTTCTCGACTTTCAGTTTAACGATTATGTTGTGAAGAAGAGTTGTCCAGACAACTTTGTTTATGACAGTTTTATGGTATGTATTACATTTAGTTCTAATATTTATTTACCATGGGTTATTATATTTGTTTTACGTAGTTTAGATGGCTTTAAAGGAACCACGGCAACCTTGATTGTTTTAAAACTTGCGGCATCCCGTTAGCTTTCAACATAACTTGCATTTGTTCAATCTTTAATACAAATTAGACTATAAGAATAGTATAAAACTAATTGTGTTTGCATACCTCTAACAGCTTATTATAATTCATCAATAAAATATTAAAATATATGTCAGAATAACAAAGCAAAATTGAAAACTTAAAATTATATTTAAATATTTAATTATATGCAAACAGGTTAAACGTGAAAATGATACTGAGGTGCTAACTGCAATGCTTGATAAAAACTTCAGATTGCCGTGTGTCCCTTTAAACAAGAGCTATTTGGTGTTGGCTTAATAACAAAGTGTGACTTACTTCCGGTAAAGTTTCAATTTCAATTACAGAGCTTTAAAATATATTTTAGCGATGGTCGTAAATTTTGATATCAATTATCTATACTTTAGGACGTAATTTAGAATAAGTTTTTATCTTATACCGTCTGTGCTCGTTCGATACATTACTGGACACCGTGATACGTATGTATACTAAAGGGAAATAGAAATACAACTCGGGAATTTACCCCATATATGACTCGCGAATTTACGCTATATATTGTATGTAGAATCCCACATAAAATTGTCTGTGAGAAGGTGTCGATTCTTACGAATGGCGGAAGGTATACAGTACTATTTCTACTCAGGCAAAATGGGGTGGCCGGCATATATGTACCACAAACAAAATCGACCGTCATATATGGCCTAACATGTGCTAAAATGACGTAAAACACCATTCAAACAAAGAAATATATTTTACGTAAAATAGGCTGCTGTTAATCGAATGGTACATGGATACATTAGACCTTTCCTTCCAGAATGTCTATTCAAAGTAACCAGTTTCTACAACAATGCCAAACGATAAGTTGTTTTTTAAAGAGTTTTATTTAAACTGCCGTGTATTTTAGTGTTTTTTGTTTCGTATTCGTTATTTTCGTGTTTGTGTACCCCTGATGAAGGCGTAAAGCCGAAAGCGCTTGGATTTTTATAAACTGTATCACTGTTTAAATGTTTTTTGCCTATTAATTTATTCCAACATTTTCGTATCCCCTCGGGGATCCAGTGCTTTTTGAAAGGTATTTTGTAGATGTATGTATTTTCTCACCCTTATATATATATATAATACTTAAAGTCACCAGGATACTGGGTCTCTCAATTTGAACACATTTATTGGGACCACCCTGAAATAGTGTGTATATACGTGTTTGGTATTTTTTTTATGAATTAAGTACACCTAAAGGTACTTATGTATCCCTATATAGTCGTAACTTAACGGGTAATTCAACTGTTAACGCCTTTTATTCTCAAACCATAATACTGGGTCTGACCAAACATTTTTGCTGGGTCTTGTTAAAATATATATATATACCGCATCACTAGTTTATTGGGTCATTGTGAATTTCCCAATATGTTGGGTCCTGAACTCTGACCTCTATATACACTTAGCAAATTATCAAGGGGAGATAACCCCTATTCAGGGTCCCAATAAACGTGTAAAATAAGTTATGTGCGAGAGGCTTAATTAGGTAAATGTAGTTCTGTTAAACATGCATGTATCGTGGGTCGTCGAATTGTTGGGTCAAGACCCAATAGGCAGATTGAGGACCCAATAACAAGGTAAGGACCCAATATATCGAGTGTAAAAATATTTTTTGACCCAATAAACTGGTGTCTTTAAAACTATATATATATATATATATAAATGTGAGACAAATTATAAACCAAACTGTGTACTATATATATATATATATATATAGTAGTACACTGTTTGGTTAATAATTTAGTAGTACATTGTTTGGTTAATAATTTGTCTCACATTTGTCTTTTTACATACCTATCCTCCCGGAATCCTCCGTAATCCAGTGGGTCTTGTATTAAAGATGTATACTATTCTTTACCGTATATATTAAAACGTAATTGAAAAGTAGTAAGAAAAAAGTAATGTAAATGTATAAAGATAACACTATTTACAAATAAGGGATGATATGGTAGTAATATAAACTATGTATATATGTAAATCAACAAATGCCCGTCAAAGGGTGTGTAAACAAGTAAACATACAGAAAATATTTGTTTGATTTGAGTGAATATAGGATTTATTTTCATCGAGAAATGAGAAAACTTATATTTTCACGAGTGCTTTGGCACGAGTGAAAATATTTGAGTTTTCTCACTTCGAGATGAATATAAATCCTATATTCACGACAAACCAACAAAGATTATATTTATAATATACTCACAACCTGGTATGGACATTTGTGCAAAAAAAATAATATAATGCGCCAAAACAATGATGTCAATAACGTCAACAACGTAAACAACGTCAACAGTTCCATGACGTCATTTTGAGAGATTGAATTGATTGAATTGGATTTTATAGTCGCACCAACAGCTAAGGTCATATGGCGACTTTCCAGCTTCGACTGGTGGAGGAAGACCCCAGGTGCCCCTCCGGGCAATTTTCGTGCACGGGCGGGCACCTGGGTAGAACCACCGACGTTCCGCAAGTCAGCTGAATAGCTTCCTCACATAAAGATTCCTAGGCCCCTGAGGGATCGAACCTACAGCGGTGAGGGACAAGTGATTGCAAGTCAGAGACTCTAACCACTCGGCCACGGACGCCCATTTTGAGAGAAAATATATATTGTATTTTCACATGTGAAATATAAACAATGAAAATATAAGGTTTTATTTTAATCATAAAATCCGCTATTTCACTGAAAAGTATATTATATAAGTAAGAACATATTATAATGATTTGTAAAGTCTAATCTCCTTCAGGAAATCTAAAACAAGACTAAAATCTATAGTATCGAATAACGCTTTCATATAAATAACTATGCAGTACATTTGCCGCCTGCACAATCCAACAAGATATGTTTGACCGTTAACAGTGGAAAACAGGGTATAAATTCTGTTAATTGCTCACCTTGTAATACATATGAATGTGTATACTGTTCATGCCCTATCCTGCACCGGGCTAGAAAAACTTCTCGACGAATTGGTCTACAAAAGGACAACGAGCAACGGTTTAATTGAATGGAGTTTATTGTTCACTGACAAATCCCAAGCGGCTTGCCAAGTTACGAATATATGTGTTATACAACTTTTAAAATCAGTATAAGGTAATTTAGCATTATATATATGTAAACCTAATGCTGTCTTATCAGCACTATCAGCTCTATCATTATCTCGTATTCCTACATGGCTTGGAAGCCAGCAGAAAATGATAACATTATCAACTATAAGAGAATTGTATTTTTCTAAAAGTTGAGGCACAACTAGGTTATCATGTTTTATATTACCCAGGGCTTGAAGAAATGGAAGGGAATCAGAAAAGATTTCCAAATGGTCATCATCAGATTCCTGAATATAGTTTAAAGTTTAAAGCAAGTTCAGTTGTCTTAAGTTCAGTTGAAAAGATAGAGGCCTTGTGAGGCAGGCGGCTCTTTATGCTGTTTTTGTGAACGACAGCTGCTGCAGCTACCCTATCTCCAGCTTTAGAACCATCGGTGTATATATGCTGAAACGTACTGTATTTCGATTTAATTTCATTAAATTTGCTTTGAAAGATAGTAGGATATGTACTGGAATTTTTACTATTAAAAAGATAAAAATATAAGTTTAGGTGTTTCTAAAGTCCACGGTGGAATGAATTATTGGCAATCAAATTTAGGTCAATTTCAGTGTCTCTTAATTTTGATTTAATAGGAAAACCAAATGGTTGAATTGCATTCTGTCTGCCATCAAAGAGAGGTTCATAACTAGGATTTAAAACGGTTTCGAAATATAGATATGAAGATTAAACAGGAAAAGCAGCATTCAAGACGACAGTCAACCACAAACACACACAGAAACAAAGAACAAATTTAAAGATGAATACAAATAAGACATCACAAACACAAAAGGGTTGCCAATAGGGCTACCGCCTTGGAACGGTCAGTGGCAAAAAAGGCCGCTGGGGGTTTAAACCAGGATCTAGGTTCTACCAAACCTCACACATACCCTACCGTCAACCCAATCATGAATGTCAGAGAGGGTTGAACCTATTCGGACACGAAACTGCCTATCATCTAAGAAATTCTCTATACAAGTTGGCAATCGGCCTCTAAGACCAAGGTCATAAATATCATTCATAATACCCTACTACCATGCAGTATCATAAGCTTCCTCCAAGTAAAAAAGTACATCGACTAGATGTTCTTTCTTTAAAAAGGCTTCCCTAATACATGATTCAAATTGAATGAAATTTTCTGTTGTGCCTCGTTGGCGCCGAAATTCACGTTTAATTATTCGTTGTTGGTTTAAACGTATTTTATTTTTTCAATGGTTTACAACATTGCATATATACATTGTACAATTACATTAAAGGATTAGAATGAAAGCAAACCGCTTATAGTATTCTTCTCCTAGGAAAGATTGTTTGTAATAAATAACAATGACGGCTATATTTATTATTAGAGCTGTGAACTTCATCCAAAACATTACAAGTGTAGCAAAAAATAACAAAGATAACATATAAACGTTCAGCAAAAAGAAAATGCTAATTATAAGGGGAAAAAATGAAGCTAAGGTAATTTAGATTCAAACAATAAAGACTTGATACATTATATTGGAAAATAAATGAGGAATTATATATATTTTAGGGGGAAAAAAATAGTGAAAACGTTTGGGATACACAGGACGGTGACAGAGGGGTGGGGCAACGAGCGCATGCAGAACAAATCGCGTATAGCCTTCCCCTGTTCAAATAAATAAGATAGTAGTAGCTTCCTAGTTCAATGTTTGTTAGAAAATACAATTAAAACCGTTTACTCATCATAATGTACCTGTGCGCAGCTTCGAATATAGCTATGTTTGTTTGGATTGCGAGCGACGGATCTCCGTATAATAGTATATTTAATGAGACGTTACAAAGTGGTATTAATGTATCCAACATTTCCCTACGAATGTTGTCATAAAGAGGGCAGTTCAAAAAGAAGTGGTGTGTATTTTAGATGCTTCCACATTGACATGTCGGTGAATCCGTAATATTTTTGGAGTACAGGTCATGATTTAGTGAGCTACATTTAGTGCGAAGACGAGTATGAAGAAGTTGCGCCCGTCTAGAACCTTTGTAATAGTATGATGGGGTATGCACTTGGTTACGGTATAAGTAATGTTTGAAAGAGTCAATGGAAGCGGCATTTCTGGCCTCCGGTGGAAGTTTGTTCCACTCACGAGTAGCAGAAGGAAGGAATCAATCGAAGTAAAGATTTGTTCTTGAATTAATGGTTTGAAAATCATTTGCATTGCGTAAATTGTAGTTAGATGCAGTGTGAACAGGTGTTGGGAATAACAATGATAGGTACTGAGGTGTTAAACCATTAATCATTTTATAGTATAAGATGAGTTTGTGTTTTTTCCTACGCGAGTCGAGAGATTCCCAGCCTACCTCTTGATTTAAATTGTGAAGTGACACTAGTTTAGTTGTACCCGTAGCAATTCTTGCAGTTTCGTTTTGTATTTTATCAAGCTCATTTTTTTCGTAAGCTGTACAATTATCCCATGTGACGTCAGCATATTCTAAAAGTGGCCTTATAAAAGATATGTATATTGTTTCAAGTGCTTTCCTATCTAACTGGTGTTTTAACTTCCTCATTATGTTTATTCTAGGCCATGCTTTTGATTGAATGTGTTCAATATGAGAGTGCCAACTACAATCATTAGAAAAAGTTAAACCAAGATGCTTATGGGAGGTAACTTCTTGTATGTGTTGGTCTAACATCATAAGTGGTGGATGCACTGGTTTGTTGC
Source organism: Cyrtodaria siliqua (assembly GCA_037043455.1). NCBI lineage: Eukaryota > Metazoa > Mollusca > Bivalvia > Adapedonta > Hiatellidae > Cyrtodaria > Cyrtodaria siliqua. Next base: position 148,009 of record JAWPHD010001466.1, on the reverse strand, counting down.
GTTTACGCGAAATAAGTAATGCTTCCGTTTTGGTAGGATTAAACGTTACAAGCCATTTGTTAGACCATTCGGTAAGTTTTTGTATGTCAGAGTTTAGTGTATTTGCAGATTCTGCAATTACATTGTTATGTTCTATAATAATATAAAGACTAGTATCATCGGCGAATAAGCATATGTTAGAAGCGATATCAGCAACAATGTCATTAATATAAACAAGAAAAAGAAGGGGTCCTAAGATGGATCCTTGAGGGACGCCCGCATTTATATTGTTCCATTTTGATTTAGTTCCAGGGATGACAAACCTTTGGCGTCTATTCTTGAGATAGTCAGATAGTAGGATTAGGAGATTTCCAGTTATGCCCGCGGCTTTTAATTTTGAAAGTAAGCCCTTGTGCCATACAAGGTCAAATGCTCTACTTATATCGAAAAATACAACCCGCACCTCTTTTCCGGCGTCGATTGCTTTACAAAAGGCGTTGTATATGTAAGTAAGTTGATTCACTGCTGAATCTCCAGGAATAAAACCTGACTGGAAAGCGGTCAAGAAGTTATTATCATGGAAAAAATTGAATATGTGTTTAAACAAGAGAGGAACAGAAATTCTAAAGCTACTTCGCGGAGAACGTGATTGTTTATCTCGTCTGGGCCGGTCGCTTTACCAATTATTAGTAATGTTAAGGCTTCATATACTTCTTGTTGGGTAAGAGTAAATGGTTGGAGACTTAATCTATCGTTAGCAGTTTGCAGGGAAGGAAGTTTGGTGTTTTCATCGTTTAGTTGTGACTGGCTTTGAAAAAAATCATTTAATAGGTTTGCTTTATCCAAGTCATCACAAATTATTGAGCCATTATCATTTAATGGGGGAATGGATGGTTTTTCGGAAGAGGTTATGAACGCTTTTAATGTTTTCCATCAGTCTTTTGACGTAATATTAGACGTGTTAAGCTTGTTAGAGAGGGCGTCGTAATAATGTTGTTTTGCTTCACGTATTTTATTAACTATTTGATTTCGTATTTTCTTAAACTTATCAAAATTGCTTTTAGTTTGAGAGATTTTCCATTTTTTGTATGCTCTTTTTCTGGCTCTTTTTGCATAAATATTTATATCAGCATTGGCTAAACTATTCCACTCGAATGTGCGTACTTTTTCACGAAGTAAGTCACAATCGCCTTGTTAGTATTTCCATATTCGTCTTGTATATGATCTAAATTTTGGTTTCCTAAATTTGAAAAAGGCATAGATGGGACAATGGAACCTAATATTGTGGTTTAAAAAGGGCTCGCCTACACCACTCGTGATTAAGTTATTAACATCACTTACAAGTAATATATCAATTATGGACGAAGAATTCTCAGTAAAATGTGTGGGATCATTGATAGTTTGGTGTAGTCCAAATTGTTGACACATATTTGATATTTTTCTGGAAGTATGTACGTTTAACATGTTGAAATGAAGGTCGCCAGTTACAATAATATCTTTAATGCCAGTATCAACTGTCAGACTTATAGAATCTTCAATCATGGTAGTATGTATGGAGTCAGAGTTGGGTGGTCTGTAAAATACTCCAATAAGTATGTGTTTGTGGTTTAAAACAAGTTTCACCCAGATGCACTCAAGAATATTTGACTCAAGATCAGGCCTACGGGTGTAGTGAATCGTATCTTTTATATAGAGTAAAACACCCCCGTGACTATCACCATTTCGGTCTTTTCTTTCGGGATTATGGAAAGTTGGAAATGTTAATTCGTCGTATTGTACAGACTCGTTAAGCCAAGTTTCAGAAGATGTAAGAATGTCAAATTGATAAAGTTCGGACTTGAGTATGTCTAGCCTATGTAAGATGCTCTGTACATTATAAAGAACTAGGGACAAGTTATGGGATAAGCTAAAGTTGTCAAACATAGAGGATGTATCGTCATTGGATGAGGAAGACACTAGTGAAGTGTTGGGCGAAGATTCGGGACCAGGATTTTGCTGAATGTCTCCAGATGTCATCAGTAGTTCACTTGCCCATGTGAACAGAGTAGTTGTTAAAATAGTGTTTATCAGTTGTGTTGAAAAGTGTATGTTTGTTAAGTAAAATGTTCCAACAGTTATGTGTTTGTATGGATGGACTATCGCTTTGGTTGAATGCGATACATAATAAATGTTCAGCAGTATTGAGAACAGATATGGCAGGGATCCCGTGAGGGCAAACATGAAAAGAAGATGTACGGAAGCTGCAAACATGTAGTTACATCGGTAAGACGGCAGAATGACGGCAGAATATGCTCTGAAATGCATTAAGTAATTGTGAGTAAAAACAATAGAAACAACTCTGCCTCCAGAATGCAGTCAAACCTAATTGTTAAGATGAAAAGAGGAGGGCATCCAAGACACAGCCACACAGATCGCCTCCCACGGGCCAGGGTCACACGTCCAAAGTATCCAAAAAAGAAATGAGAAAAAAAAAATACCAAGCATGATACATTATAATCGAAAATAAGAAAAAAGCAGGTATGTGAGTTGAAAAATGAGTAAATTAAACTGTTGATGGATTGATTAAACATAACAGTTTAAGTAGACGGTTACTGCACGAAGGAAACAAGCGTATACACTACAGTTGTTTGTAGCATAGGCAGCAGTGATTCACAATTAGACTTATTAAATAAACGACCATGTAAACATCATGATTGCTTATTTTGGCAATCACCTGTAACTCAAGTGTCCAATATATAATATATAAAATACTGAATATTTTATTTAACTTTCATTTTGGCAAGATAACACGAATAAAATTATTATTTTATTTTGAAATAAGATAAGGAGCATAAGCTGACGTAATATCACTGTGACTTGCATAGGTGCGTTAACAAGTATTCAATTATGTATTTGGAACTGGGCATATAGACAATAGGTAGCGTTGTTTAATACCAATTTAGGATCAGCGCGTACACATTGCATTTAGATATATTTACACACACATTCACTAATGCAAAAAAAGCATTTATACAAAAGTATTATTATACAATCAAACGCATCCACATAATTAGCCGTATATACTTAGTAGATAGCATATACATGTTACCGGTGGGTTTTACCGCTAAGTTATCGTTATTATGTATTCATGATAACTTTTGGGTGGTGGGTTCTCGTCGGGTTAACAACAGATCAATGGGAGGCTGTAAATAAATATATATAATATTTATTTCATGTACGATCTAACTCCGATGTATCAAACATCGAATCATGGCTTAGACTCCTCAATAACAATATACATAAAAACAATATGAAAACAAACATGGCGGACAACAATAGAAATATGGCCGACGGATCCTCAGACAAAGGTTTTACTTTTAAACATCAATAAAAGCACAAAATGCAAATATGTATCTTTACAAAAACCATACATAGACCTTAAACAAGATATGAATAATAAGATGTGATAATAAGTTACCTGTAAATAAATATATATAATATTTATTTCATGTACGATCTAACTCCGAGGTATCAAACATCGAATCATGGCTTCGACTGATTCGATGTTCGATAAATCTATTGGTCAACGTTTACAAGTGATTAGCATATCAAAGGGATAGTGAATGTATTACTATTACTAATATGTGAACAGGTTAGATTTGTCAATAGTGTTTTACCTTATACGTTAAAGCTACACGATCTAACTACTAGGCATATTATTACAATTATTATATCCTTACGGATTATTACATTAATATAGGGTCTATGGGGGAATATATAAGAGACAATACATATTAATTTATATAGTCATATACATTAATATGTTATCCTATGACATGTTTCCCTTCTCCGAGAAATGTCGTCCTCGACATTAGCTAAAAGTAAAAACTGTATACGAATATCTCAAATATTCTAGCAACAAAATAATTATAATATATCTTAACAAACTGTTAAGCTTCCTTGCACATCCTATCTACCTGTAGTAATACAAACGGTATTAGTCTAGTGAAGGCAATATGATCTTTAACTTGATCCTGTATAAACAGAAAATATAAAGACTTCATTAATTCATCATTAATATGGCAAAGTAAAATGCAATTAAACTGTTTAAAATTGATAAGACCCCATTCATAAGTCTCGGCAAATAAGTTGCAGAAACGTGACCGTCTCAACCTGTAACTGAAAATAATAATATTAAAAAATGTCACATAATACACTGTGTGAATCGAGCAATACTTACTCCCAATTACTTGTCTTTTCGCCGAAATTGACCCGAAATTTAAAAAAAGACAACAAGAAGAAAGTACGACATCCGCATAAATCACTTACCACAATTTATTTAACCACAATAACACTAAGAGACTGCTTTCAAAGCATAATGCACCGCATCGAATAATTGGTACATATTTCACAAATTGAAATATGCAATACTGCGGTCAAGACTTGAAATTAACAAAAAATATACTTTCCTGTTTAAATTACTGACTCTACTGGTTACATGTCTAAAGTATTAACCCATAGCATAGTTTCCAGTTGTCATCCATGCCGGTGGTTTGCGTTGCCTTGTTGCACCGCGTGGCAGTAGACAAATTTCGTTTGGAAGGCGTCGGTGTGGGGGTTTATAGCTGGCTGCTACAGAGCTGCATGAGCTTGATGAGTGAGACTCATCAGCTGAAGTCTCAGCTATCGACGGGTTCTGTTCATTCATTTCGTCTGAAGAAGAGAACTCGTCGTCATTGGCATTGTCCCTAGATGGCGGTGTTGGCAAGCTCATGAATGGCAGAAGTAAATTTCTATTCAAAGTTCGAGACTTGCCTTCGCCATCTTCCCGTCGCACAACGAATACCGGAAGGTCAGTGTTTGGTTGCTGCTGAACAATGTATGGGTGTTCATTCCAGACATAGCCAATTTCTGCTTCCCTTTGAGGCCTACATTTCTGACCAACACGCGGTCTCCTGGTAAAAGCTTCGACTCCTTCACCTTCCGATCGTAGTACCTTTTGGCATTGATGCCACTACGAAGAGCTGCCTCATTAGCACGTTTGTATGCGTAGGACAAGTCTGCTTCGAGCTTGCGCATGTAATCGGAGGGCGAGGAGCCACTAACACGCTGTCGCTTTAGGCCAAGGAACGCGTCGATAGCTAACCTGGGGTGACGTCCAAACATCAGGAGGTATGGGGCATATCCTGTGCTTTCATGGCGTGTAGCGTTATACGCGTGCACAACTGTTGGAACCGATGCTTTCCAATCCTTCTTTTTGTAACGCTCGACTTGCCCGTTGCCTTGTGGATGGTAAGGCGTTGTCCTCGATCGTTTCATCCCAACAATTTTGCATAGTCTCTGTATGACTCTGGACAAGAAGTTCTGGCCCCGGTCACTATGTAGTCTTTCCGGAAACCCATAGTGAACGAAGAAGTTGTCAAATAGAACTCTTGCCGTTGTCCTAGCTGTCTGATTCTTAGTGGGTATAGACTGAGCGTAGCGAGTGAAGTGGTCGGTGATAACAAGTACATTCTCGAAACCTCCTTTAGATGCCTCCAGCGACAAATAATCGATGCACACAAGCTCCATAGGTGATGAAGAATCAATGTTGACCAACCCTGTCGCAAGTCTTGGTGATGTCTTTCGCCGAATGCACCTGCCACACCGACTTATCCACTGAGCCACATCAGCGTCCATTCCCGGCCAATAGAATCGCTCTTTAAACAGATTAGTGGTTCTGTCTCTTCCCTGGTGACCCATGTCCTCATGTAGTGCTTCGAACACAGTCATCCGAGCTGACTCCGGAAGTACGATCTGTTCTACTGGCTCACCCCGTACAGCAGTTCTATGGTACAGAACTCCGTCTTTCAGACTCAGTTGTTTCCAATTCCGAAGGTACTTCCTGGTCTCGACTGATTGCCTTAGCAGCTGGTTCGTACTAGGTCGCACTCCAAAAGCCACAAGTGTCTTTACTCTAGATATTGCCGTGTCCGCATCCTGGCCCTTTATCCAATCATGTGTGGTTAGTGCATGAGCTTGGATAAGGTCTTCTGGATAGTCTTGGTCCAAGACACTGTCATTCTGTGTTTCAGCCGCCTCATGGTCATTAGAATATGGCAATATGCCAATGTTCATATTGAGCACTGCTTCCACAACGTCATGTTCGACTTGTTCCACATCTGTGTCGACATCGTGGTGATTCTGACGAGATAGGGCATCCGCATCAATGTTTTTCTTGCCACTACGATAAGAAATGGAATAGTCGTAGTTGGACAATGCTGCCACCCATCGTTGTCCAGTTGCGTCCAGTTTAGCTGTGGTTTTCACGTAGGTTAACGGATTATTGCCAGTCAGCACCTCAAACCTCGTACCATACAAATAGTCATGAAATTTCTCAGTGATTGCCCATTTGAGAGCGAGAAACTCAAGTCTACCTGCATGGTAGTTCCGTTCTGGGGCCTTCAGACTCCTGCTTGCATACGCTACAACACGCTCCTTTCCGTCCTGATTTTGGTATAAGACTGCCCCAAGTCCGCTTCCAGATGCGTCTGTGTGTAACTTGAAAGGCTTCGAGTAGTCTCCATAGGCAAGGACTGGTGCTGTGATGAGTTTTTCGATGATTGTTTCAAATGCCTGTTGTTGACTGCAAGTCCATTCAAATGGCGTTTTCTTCGCTTTCTTGTCTATTTTGGTGCCGTTACCTACTAAAAGATCGTTAAGTGGTCTCGCTATGCTGGCAAACCGTGGAAAAAACTTCCTTAAATATCCAGCAAATCCGAGGAAACTTCTTACGTCCTTGACATTTCTAGGTATTGGCCATTTTCGTACAGCATCAATCTTACATGGGTCGGTTTTGATACCGTCTTTGGAGACTACATGACCCAGATAAGTGACTTCCCGTCTCAGAAATTCACATTTCGAAGCCTTAAGCTTAAGGTTATGCTGCTGTAGACGACTGAAAACTGCTTCTAGGCGTTCTAGATGTTGCTCAAATGTCTCTGAGAAAATGACAATGTCGTCTAGATAAATTAGGCATTCCTTGAGGTTCATGTCACCCATGCAACGCTCCATCAACCTTTGAAAGGTGGCAGGTGCGTTACAGATGCCAAATGGCATTCTGTTGCACTCAAAGAACCCAAGATTACCCACTTGAAAGGCAGTCTTCTCTTTGTCAACTTCAGCCATCTCCACCTGCCAGTAGCCTGCCTTTAGATCTAACTTGGTAAAGTATTGAGACCCAGCAAGAAGATGAAGCGTATCGTCGATTCTTGGGATCGCATAAGCATCTTTCCTTGTTCTATTGTTTAGCTTCCTGAAGTCAACACAGAATCTTATTGAGCCATCCTTCTTACGTACGATCACTACGTTAGATGAGAATGGACTATGTGATGGTCGTATGGCTCCCATCGACATCATTTCTTGTAAATGTTCTCGAACTTCGTTTATTAGCCCTGGTGGAACCCTTCTATATGGTTCTTTAAAGGGTCGCTCGTCTTCCAGCTTGATCTCGTGTTTGACGATGTCTGTATTTCCTAGATCAAGTGGACCTTGTGAAAATACTCCTTCCCACTTGTAGAGTAGGTCTGTAAGTTTCTCTTTCTGTTCCTCGTTATCTATGTGTTGTACATCTAGTTTCACTGTTTCCATGAAATACTTTTTCTCATCTTCATGTGTAGATGTATTCCTCTGGTATGTTGCTTTCTGATCTTTACTGACTTCCGGTGCCCATGATCTTAATACTTTCACTCCGTGAAGTTCACATAATACGGACCTGGGTTGGACCTTTATTGACTTAGCTGACATATTAAAAATCTTTACAGGGACTCTTGAAGTCGATAATATGTTATCCAACTTAACGATTCGAGGACAAACTCCAATTCTACTTGATCCTAAATCGGATGACTCTGTGACTGCAGATTCATTGTCAGATGTTTTCCTTACGAATCCAGATAAGGTTATTATCTCGAAAGGTCCTAACTCTATGTCTCTTGTATTTGTTGATCTGACAGTTCCTATCGATTCAACTTAATGTATTGACAAAACTGCTGATCTCCATTCTTCAGATAGTTTGTCTTCATCCTCTAAGGAGATAAACTTGATAACGTTCGTTCCAATGATCATAGGTACGGTCAAGTTGTAGTCCGTATTTGGAACTACTAACACGGGTACAAAGATCTCCTGATTGGTAATGCCTGGTACTTGGATATTTAGTTCAATATATCCTTTGTAAGGTAATGCATTGCCGTCTGGACCTTGAACAATAAGTGTTTCCAACGGATACAGTTCAGGTTGTGGATCCAGTCGTTCATAAAGATTTTCACCAAGTGTGGTTATCATCGATCCGGTATCCACGATGCAAGCCGTTTCAATATTATTGATGAATACTTGGCTCTCATTTGCGTGGCCAATCAGTCTTTCAAAAATATTGATATTTTTCTTCAAAGGGCTTTTCTCACTGTTCCCCAATTGCCCTGCATTGGAGAACATTACTTGTTTAAAGAAGCCGCTTTGTTGTTTTCTTGTTTCTGTTTAGGCTCCTCATTTGCAGGCTGTTTCTCCCATATTCCTCTTCCTCTTCCACCTCTATAATTTCCACCTCGAAAAGATCCTCTTCCTCTAGCTTGGTCCCGTCGTTCATTGTTGTCTTGTAATCTTCTATCATCTTTTCTGGCTTCGTTCTCTTTCTGTATTTCGTCCACCTTTTTGGTTAGAAGTTCCATCTTCTCAAACAGTTTCCTCATCATGTCCTTTGAACTGTCATCTTGAATGTGTACCGCTGCTTGCTGTACTTTGTTCGTAGTGATATTTCTCGAACCCTTCACCGACCTCTGCTTTTGGACTTGAATTTCATACTCCTCGGCGCGGACTTTGTTTCTCAACTCTTCGAATTGTATATTGCTTTCAAAGTGCACTCTTGTCGAAACATTTAGCTCCTCGTTCCTTAAGCCTCTCCAAAACCTTTTCTTTAACATTACGTCTTTCTCCTCCGGTGTTATAGTTGCTTTTCTTGATGCTTGTAATAACATCTCCTCTAAACGAAGGCCCCATTCAACAATTGATTCGATGCTATCTTGTTCCGCCATGAAGAAGTGCGATAATATACTGTCTTTACTAGCAATGTTTCCAAATGCATCTTCTAACTTCCTGAGGATTTGGTGAACAGTAGCAGATGGTCCTAAGTGCAGCATGATCCTTTTTGCTTGTCCCTTTAAAGCTTTCCGGATTGACTGGATAACAACGAGGTCAGAATATATAGCTGTCACACTTTCCACTTCCAATTTCCATTCTTCAAATGTGGCTTCATTTCTGGGTCTGGGCTCCATTCCCGAAAAGTAAGTCAGGCTTAGCTTCACATTAGGGTTATCACTCCAACTTTTTTTTTCTTCTGGTTTGTGACTATCATCCATTTGTGTCAGCATCTTACTATCTTCCTTAGATTGGTGACTCATATCTAATGGTGGTAGTATCTTGCTATCATCTTCTTTCTTCTGTGATCTGTAATTATCATCAAGTTGTGTTGGTATATTGCAATCTCTCTTACTGTCTTTTATACCAGATGTCCTCATAACTGTTCCAAATATACTGCTGTGTTCAGTGTAAGCTCTAATGTCTTTTTCTATTCTCAGTAGGGTATGTTCTCTCTCTTTCATTTCATTGTCATTTCGTTTGTAATCGCTTTCTATGAGTTCCATTCTGTCCATCAACTTGCGTTCCATATCAGTTATCAGTTATACATTGTTCTCTACTATACAAGGTATAGTCTCTTTCTGTTAGGATGCGCTCTTTTTCTGTCAGTTTATGCTCTCTATCCTCTAAAATAGCTGTCATTTTATCCAACTCTTCTTTTTCCTTTCTTTCTCTTTCTAATATGTCCATCAATTGCAATTTCATTTCCGACTCCTTAATGATTCTTTCTTTTTCCATTCTGTTTCTTTCTAACTCATATTTCTGTGCACTAATATCCAACAACTCTCTCTGCAACACGTGTTGTCTACTATCCTCCTGTTCTTCCTTCAACTTCGTAAAAAATTGTCTGTCTTTCATAGACTCGATTCCTAGCTTGGGTCTAATGTCTTCGTCTGATATCTCCTCTTTCCATACAACAAGTCTAGCAATAGCCGGATCATCCATTTTCTTTAGCACTGGTCCACTCCTGTCCTCTGAGGTCACCTGTTTCATTCTCAACATGTTTGATACGTTTTGATTTGTTGGTTCGTAATCTTGTCCCGTCAGCTGACTTTTCTTTTGCTGTATACTTTCATGTCCTCTTCTTAAAGATTCACTCTCCTCTTTGTAACGACTAATCTGTTATTCTAATTTAGCGATCTCTTCCGTCATACATACGGTCTCATTTCTCTTATCACGAGTACTATATGGCGTACTACAATGTGACTTCAATTCCTGCAAGGTGCGAAAGAAATCTTTAAAAGTTCCATCCACAGTCTTATTTACCTCTTCCTTTCTTGTTAAACTAGTATAGCCCTTCTCTCTCTGATAACTGCTATCAGGGTTTAACCTATTTCTATTTTCCAAACTGTGTTCAGTCCTTTCACTTAGTGTCTGCCTGTCTCTTTCTCTCTTTAATTCCTCTAACTGTCTCTTTATGTCTGTTTCACCTTCTCTTTGTGGTTCACGTAGTGTCTGTCTGTCCCTTTCTCTCCTTAATTCGTTTAACTGTCTCTGTTTCTCTTCTTCTTCTCTTTGTGGATCAATCAGTGTATGCTTGTCCCTTTCTCTCCTTAATTCTTCTTCTTTTAATTCTTCTAACTGTTTCTGTATCTATTCTTCTTCTCGTTGTGCTTCTCTTGCTAGGAGTCTTACATCTCTTTCTGAGATATATTCAGCCATGTTTAATCCTTATCTATAATTTTAATTTAATTATGATACTTTGGGTTCTGTATAATTTCAAATCTTAGAATATCCGTATCATTCACAATGATACATAGACATTACATCATTCAATAACCCATCAAATACATAACTAGTTGATCACCGTATGTATCATCGATAACTTTTTCAACTTTTAACCTCGCTTTGATACCACTTCAATCTCAGAGTGATAAACTATCAATTTATATGTGAATCACAATCAATCTATATGCAATATGCACGTCACCGTCAACATGTATGTGGTAAACGATCAATCTCTATATAATACACCTTCAATCACTATACAACACACCTTCAACCTCAATATGATACACCTAAATCAACCACAACTTGCTACACCATCAACATATATGCACACGATCAACCTCAAACCGTCAATCTTAATTTGATACCCTTTCAACTTCAATGTGATACACCCCCAATCAACTTGAACGCGCTACACTTTCAACTTCTCCGCGATACACTATCAACATTAATGTGAGATGATACACTGTCAACTTCTACGCGATACACTTTCAACTTTCACGTGATACACCTTCAACTACAATGCGGTACTCTTCAACTTCTCCGCAATACACTATCAACATTAATGCGATACAATGTCAACATCAATGTGCTACACTTTCAACTTCTCCGCAATACACTATCAACATTAATGCGATACAATGTCAACATCAATGTGCTACACTTTCAACTTCTTCGCGATACACTATCAACATTAATGCGATACAATGTCAACATCAATGTGCTACACTTTCAACTTCTCCGCGATACACTATCAACATCAATGTGATACACTGTCAATATCTTCGCAATACACTATCAACATTAATGCGATACAATGTCAACATCAATGTGCTACACTTTCAACTTCTCCGCGATACACTATCAACATTAATGCGATACAATGTCAACATCAATGTGCTACACTTTCAACTTCTCCACGATACACTATCAACATCAATGCGATACACTGTCAATATCTTCGCAATACACTATCAACATTAATGCGATACAATGTCAACATCAATGTGCTACACTTTCAACTTCTCCACGATACACTATCAACATCAATACGATACACTGTCAATATCTTCGCAATACATTATCAACATTAATGCGATACAATGTCAACATCAATGTGCTACACTGTCAACATCTCTGTGATACACTATCGACCTTTTAGAGTTTCATATAATGGATTCTTATAAGCATCGGCTTATAAGCACGTCTTAATAGAACAACACGATAAATATTCGATGTCTTTGAATATCATTGTAAACTTTACAGAGAGTATATCCCCGGTAACTGTTTACTATATTCAAAGCTCTAAATAACGATCGTACCGCGAATGCGCATTTGTGTGTGTACATGTATTATTTTCTATTATTTTTCCTTTTTTTCCTGATAAGAAATATATTCTATATCACGAGAAAAACAAAAACATTGTACATGTATATGTGCAATACACTACTCTATTACCAAGAATGTTACAATCGTTTTGCTCATTCAGCGAAATGAATGTAAGTTCTTTTCTGGTATTTACTGTTTATATTTAATATACAAAAGAACACATGCTCTCTTTGTATATTGATTGAATATTCAGGTTATGGTGTCACCTACTGATTTAGTAACGGTACCTGTAGTTAATTATTGCATATGATATATGTGTGTTCAATATCCCAATATCTACTTTGATGTCCGATGTACCTGTAAAACTAACTGTACAATTCCTGTGACCTGTAAAATTCCTGCAATGCTGATCAAAACAATATTTACCTTAAATCTGGCATTGTTAGTTAAAATAAATTCAGCGTACCTGTGAAAAACGGCATCTGTAAATATTAAAACGATTTATTGTATAGGGATTCCCTGAAAATAACTTTGTTTCGTTACTTATATATCCTGTCAAACTACAATCTACATTCTGCAGTAAGTTTAACTACCAATTATCTAATTAACTTTAATATGTAAATCTCCTGACTATCTAACTTCTGCAATCTACCAACCTATACACTTTATTTCTCAGTTGTTAGGGTTATGATATATCGATAATAAAGGATAGGTATTAGTATAATTGGGTTATATGTGTGCTGTGGATATAGGTCAATAAGTAACCCCAATAATACAACTCAATTTCATAACAATCACCAGGCGACAATAAGATGAATATCAGGTATACAGCAGACTGACTGTAAGCGCTTGACCGTGAAAAGTAAACAGGCTAATTATTTGATCTTGCGTCAAAATGTGTGACAATACACCTATTGTAAACACGGTCGATGTACTGAATGTCAGTCGGGTGTATATTACATGTTATAATTCATATAATAAAATATATTGCTTACCAAATTCCGTCGGCCGTAATACATCACAATAAAAAAATATCACTATATCAAATAATGTTAGTTTTGTGCTAAACAAAATTTAACACAATGTCACAGTCAATGTGTCCACAAAAGTAGCACATATCAATGTCAATGTTCTGTCACCTGTATCCACTGTGTAGGTCCGGTCCTGCAGGATGGTTCTATCCAATGTCCTTGCATGCCAGTACTATCGTTTCCCGGGATCGCGATATACACGTAAAAAATCCATGCTAGCTAGTCTCTATAACTGTCTCGTGCGCACTATCCTATCAATCGCCATTTATATATACATGTCCATATTGATACGTCTCAAATCGAAGACATCTCATATCTTGCTCGATCCTCCCCGAATCGTTGTATTGCCGACGGCTTGTGTTGGGCGCCAATGTTACCGGTGGGTTTTACCGCTATGTTATCGTTATTATGTATTCATGATAACTTTTGGGTGGTGGGTTCTCGTCGGGTTAACAACAGATCAATGGGAGGCTGTAAATAAATATATATAATATTTATTTCATGTACGATCTAACTCCGATGTATCAAACATCGAATCATGGCTAAGACTCCTCAATAACAATATACATAAAAACAATATGAAAACAAACATGGCGGACAACAATAGAAATATGGCCGACGGATCCTCAGAGAAAGGTTTTACTTTTAAACATCAATAAAAGCACAAAAGGCAAATATGTATCTTTACAAAAACATACATAGACCTTAAACAAGATATGAATAATAAGATGTGATAATAAGTTACCTGTAAATAAATATATATAATATTTATTTCATGTACGATCTAACTCCGAGGTATCAAACATCGAATCATGGCTTCGACTGATTCGAAGTTCGATAAATCTATTGGTCAACGTTTACAAGTGATTAGCATATCAAAGGGATAGTGAATGTATTACATGCACGTGCACAGGTATAATCAGGGGGGAGGACGTAAACCTGCTCATGACGAGCTTTAAGTGGAGAAAATGTTTCTGATGTGACAAAATGGCGATTTTTGGATGATTTTCGTTATTGTCGGAAGCAATTTTGACAGGTAGGCGCATATCATATGATTTATTTGTTAAATGATTGTGTTAATAAGGGGCTACTGTATCTCCGATTCACTCGGTTTTTTATTTCAATGTCCTAGCTAGCGGATTTAAAAAGTTATTCCATGTACAGTTTGAGAATGTCTTTGTTTACAAAGTTGAATCTGTCCTTGCCGTGCCTTTTTCTCGCATTTTAAAAGAAAATACATTGTTTATACATGGTTTAAGCGTGGAATTCGTATAGAAAATACATAATAAGTCTTATTTTCCTTCATGAAGTTTTGGGGAGGCATTTATGGCCGAAAAAAAACAGGTTTATGCAGAGTTTGGCACATGACTTTAACTTTATGCAATTTTGGTTCCCTGATGAGGCCAAGTAATTGGACGAAAAAATGCATTCCTGACTCTACTATGTTAAAATAAAGAACAAAAGCTGATCCAAAGTATCTAATAATATTTTTCAGAGAGACTGTAACAATGCCGAGATATAGGAAGAAAACTTCCCTAACCTTGTATGGTAGGAAAGGCCGGAACCGATCCAAAATAGTAAATGTAGTATCTCCAACTAAAAACTATAAACGGCCTTGTATAAGATCTACACCTATACGGTTTAAACGGCCAATCATATATTCAAAATCCCCTATTGTCAAAGCAAGGTTAACGACATCACCTAGTAGTCACTCTTCCTTGACAAAGATATACACGGCAACGAAATTGTCGGAATCGCCAGTAAAAATCAACGACTTCATGGCCGATTCTATTTTGGACGATGTTATTGTAGCCACTCCTGTTAAAATTCAACAAGGACTAAGCATGTGCGTGCAAGAATGTTCACCAATCAGAACAAATTGTAACGTTTTCTTAGACTTTAATGTTCTGATTGGTGATTGTCGTTGATTTTTACTGGCGATTCCGACAATTTCGTTGCCGTGTATATCTTTGTCAAGGAAGAGTGACTACTAGGTGATGTCGTTAACCTTGCTTTGACAATAGGGGATTTTGAATATATGATTGGCCGTTTAAACCGTATAGGTGTAGATCTTATACAAGGCCGTTTATAGTTTTTAGTTGGAGATACTACATTTACTATTTTGGATCGGTTCCGGCCTTTCCTACCATACAACGTTAGGGAAGTTTTTCTTCCTATATCTCGGCATTGTTACAGTCTCTCTGAAACATATTATTAGATACTTTGGATCAGCTTTTGTTCTTTATTTTAACATAGTAGAGTCAGGAATGCATTTTTTCGTCCAATTACTTGGCCTCATCAGGGAACCAAAATTGCATAAAGTTACAGTCATGTGCCAAAATCTGCATAAAACTGTTTTTTTCGGCCATAAATGCCTCCCCAAAACTTCATGAAGGAAAATAAGACTGATTATGTATTTTCTATACGAATTCCACGCTTAAACCATGTATAAACAATGTATTTTCTTTTAAAATGCGAGAAAAAGGCACGGCAAGGACAGATTCAACTTTGTAAACAAAGACATTCTCAAACTGTACATGGAATAACTTTTTAAATCCGCTAGCTAGGACATTGAAATAAAAAACCGAGTGAATCGGAGATACAGTAGCCCCTTATTAACACAATCATTTAACAAATAAATCATATGATATGCGCCTACCTGTCAAAATTGCTTCCGACAATAACGAAAATCATCCAAAAATCGCCATTTTGTCACATCAGAAACATTTTCTCCACTTAAAGCTCGTCATGAGCAGGTTTACGTCCTCCCTCCTGATAATATGTGAACAGGTTAGATTTGTCAATAGTGTTTTACCTTATACGTTAAAGCTACACGATCTAACTACTAGGCATATTATTACAATTATTATATCCTTACGGATTATTACATTAATATAGGGTCTATGGGGGAATATATAAGAGACAATACATATTAATTTATAAATTCATATACATTAATATGTTATCCTATGACATGTTTCCCTTCTCCGAGAAATGTCGTCCTCGACATTAGCTAAAAGTAAAAACTGTATACGAATATCTCAAATATTCTAGCAACAAAATAATTATAATATATCTTAACAAACTGTTAAGCTTCCATACATTGTTCAGCAGCAACGAAACACTGACCTTCCGGTTTTCGTTGTGCGACGGGAAGATGGCGAAGGCAAGTCTCGAACTTTGAATAGAAATTTACTTCTGCCATTCATGAGCTTGCCAACACCGCCATCTAGGGACAATGCCAATGACGACGAGTTCTCTTCTTCAGACGAAATGAATGAACAGAACCCGTCGATAGCTGAGACTTCAGCTGATGAGTCTCACTCATCAAGCTCATGCAGCTCTGTAGCAGCCAGCTATAAACCCCCACACAGACGCCTTCCAAACGAAATTGGTCTACTGCCACGCGATAACGTTTGCCAATAACGTTAATAGGCATGTAATACATCAATACTTTACAGGTGGCAAATTCTTATTGGAAACATTTCTACAGCTTTCTTTATTATGAAATTAACAACCACAGATTTGTTGGAACTAAAAAATAGATGATTTAACGTTTACTTGCTTAGGTAGTCTTGCAACGATACTTAGATAATGCTTATACTATTAATGAGCAATTGTATATTATGGGGGACGCCATAATAAGCGTCAAAATGCAAGGGAAAACATTCTTCCTCGAGCAACTGCATACAGTAGATATACAGTACAATAATAATCATATTCAAGGTGACATTTCAATCATCATTGTGTGCCGTATAATTAAATGTTTGCCAATAGTAGTGCCAACGTAGTCTTTATCAGTTACAGGTATGTAGAGCAACCTCGATAATTACCATGAAATGCTCGTGCATTATAGCAAGTATGGTATGTTCGGTGGTCAATAGATCACACAGCTATACTGTTCGGCAAAGTTTCAGCCACATTAATATGCGCTCAGGTCAGACACAGAATTAATCCTGCACACATTCATAGACATATCTTTCAGCACTATTATACCGTCGGACGTCCAAACACTTAGGGCTTTTTTTTTAGCACGAACCAGTTGGCGAGCTTCAAACAGTAGTTGACTCCTGTGCTGTGTCAAGTCTTAATTGATGAAGATGCCTCTGTACCCGTTGTCCTTTGCACGCACTCTGGCTCTGTACATTTTGTTTCTGGAGCGATATGTCGCTAGCTTAACAATGATGTCACGGGGCTTACCATTAGGGCGAGATTTTCCGACTCTGTGGGACCTGTCAATGTCATTGATGTTTAGGTCGACACCCAGCGCACTTGACAAGTTGAGCACAATCTGGTCAGTGTTTTCATCTGGAACTTCCGGGACACATGTCACGCGTAAACAGTTACGGCGGCTATATTGCTCAGCCACGTCAGCAGCTTTTTCCAGTTTGGTTCCGGGTTCGGGGTTCGACATTCAAACCAGTTCGAAACCAGTTCGGAGTTCAACATTTAAAGCCAGTTCGGGGTTCAAAATTCAAAACCAGTTCGGGGTTCGACATTCGGACCCAGTTTGGGGTTCAACATTCAAAACCAGTTTGGATTTCAACATTCAAACCCAGTTAGGGGTTCAACATTCAAAGACAGTTCGGGTTCAACATTCAAAACCAGTTCGGGGTTCATCATGCAAAGCCAGTTCGGGGTTCAACATTCAACACCAGTTCGGGTTCGACATTCAAACTCAGTTCGGGGTTCAACATTCAAAGCCAGTTCGGGGTTCAACATTCGAATCCAGTTCGGGGTTCAACATGCAAAGTCAGTTCGGGGTTCAATATTCAACACCAGTTCGGGGTTTGACATTCGAACCCAGTTGTAGCGGCTACTCCTCTGAAACTATACTTGGTTGATGTTTTGAAACATTACAGGAATGCTGCCCATAATGTCTAGTTGATCCTAGCAAACTTTCACGTTGACGACAAATCTAAGATGGCCGCCAAAGCTAAAAATATAGAATTTTAAAAAGCAAGTTTTTAGCAACTACTTCTTGAAAACTATAAGTGATATTGATATGAGACTTTCTAAAATGATCAGTATGACATAATGTTGGTCCTGGTCGAAAAGAATTTTGATTCGACATTCAATATGGTTGCCAGCGGATGAAAACATGTTTTCTTTACAAAAAGCATTGCATCTGGCCATATAAAACGCGTATGACTCGGTCGAGTATTGAACACACAGCCACCCGCATGCGGCAAAAATCAACTAATGTAGGTTTAGTATGCATATAGTTAACGTAAACTAAAGACTCAAATCCGCTGTCCAAAATGTTAAAATGCTTTATAAGTATGAATTATCCATAAATGCTGATAAGTAACAATAATATAATGTGCCGAATTTATGTTATTATTATTATTATTATTATTATTATTATTAATCCTGTAACATCTATACCACTTATTTAGTACGCATGTCTTGTTAGATATTTTCTTGATGCCTTTGCTGATGTATGCTGATGTATACATGTTTAAATTCCATTTGATGATTTGTCGTCATTGATATGTATATTTAGGATGTGGCGAGAGAGGTGAAGGTGGTTTATCACACGTTTGAAAATGCAAATAGAGCATTTTTGATTGTGTTTGGAATGTATGTGTATGTGCTTATATATCCATGACATGGATATTATTAAGTATAATGCATCAACCATAAGATTGATATATTTATATATGTTAAGTCACCTTCACCGTGAAATTTCAAATGGAAGTTCTGAGGTGTTCGTGTGTTTTGTTTCTATTTTTGTTTCTGTTTTTTGTTTTCTAAAAAGAAGTAAACAGTATAACTATTTTTATTTTTGCGCCTGATATTTGTTAACACACGTATGTACGAATCTTTCTACGTCTGTTAAAAAGTGTATCTGTATATATGATCACATGGGCCTATGGCTTACTGATTTTGAAATAAAGTGCTTCTTCCGTTATATAATAAGAATGAATGTGTACATGGATGTGAATGTGTGTGTGTGTGTGTGTGCGTGCGTGTATATGTGTATGTGTAAAAAGGGGTTTAAAGGAAATATCACTGTTTTTTCCTTTTTATATATGTTTTGCATTGTATATGTATGACTTTACAGAGGGCCCTAAGTGAGATTAGTGTTGGCTAATTGGGTAATACTCTATAAATAAAGACACTCACTCACTCACTCACTCACTCACTCACTCACTCACTCACTCACTCACTCACTCACTCACTCACTCACTCACTCACTCACTCACTCACTCACTCACTCACTCACTCACTCACTCACTCACTCACTCACTCACTCACTCACTCACTCACTCACTCACTCACTCACTCACTCACTCACTCACTCACTCACTCACTCACTCACTCACTCACTCACTCACTCACTCACTCACTCACTCACTCACTCACTCACTCACTCACTCACTCACTCACTCACTCACTCACTCACTCACTCACTCACTCACTCACTCACTCACTCACTCACTCACTCACTCACTCACTCACTCACTCACTCACTCACTCACTCACTCACTCACTCACTCACTCACTCACTCACTCACTCACTCACTCACTCACTCACTCACTCACTCACTCACTCACTCACTCACTCACTCACTCACTCACTCACTCACTCACTCACTCACTCACTCACTCACTCACTCACTCACTCACTCACTCACTCACTCACTCACTCACTCACTCACTCACTCACTCACTCACTCACTCACTCACTTACTCACTCACTCACTCACTCACTCACTCACTCACTCACTCACTCACTCACTCACTCACTCACTCACTCACTGATAAGCTTTGATCTTAGTTCCTTATTTCAGAACATGCCAAAATAAAATGGTATTCGACTTCTAGGACTTCACATATCGTGGGCTTAGCGCGAAACTAGTCTATCTGCATTTTTCGAAATTATCGAGGAGAAGCAAAAAACTAATTATTATTGCAATGAAAATAATTATGGGCATTTCATTAAGCAATAACATCAAACAAATCAATTTATCACTTAAATATCTGATTTTTTAAAAGAAAAAACACGATTTAAAGATTTTGTCAAATAGACTAGTTTCACGTCAAATTGGAGATAATGTTGAAAAAGAATATTAGCGCGAAACTAGTCTATTTGCCCCAAAATTACTTTTTAAGCCATTATTCTGGTCTAGATTGATAAGTAATGATCTGTTATAAAATAATGTAATAGAATTTTACCTATATAAACCAACCTTTTATGTTAAAAGACTTATTTTAAGTTACATACTGGTACTGTCTGTGACTGAATAAGATTCATCTGATTTATAGTGGTAATGTAATGAAAATGATGTTTGTATTATAGAAACTTTTGGGCCCAAGGTTATAAAACTCTTATTCTACTCCATGCTCAAATCTCAAAACCAAAATCACTCAAAATTTTTTAAGAGTGTTGACTCAGATGTATATAAAGGCTTGCATGGATCTTTACGACATAATTTAATATATAAAATAATTTCAGTTCAAAGCATAAAAAGGTTTAAAGGTCGAGCGCTGATCAGGAAAAAATGTTTTATAACCTCAGACAAAGAACTCTCAAAGAACAAAGGACTTTTTTTATCCAAATGTTCAGTTACTTTGTATTTAATATCATGATGAGGTTTATTTTTGATACTAAGTCTTGTACATTAAATTATAAACATCATTAAGATTGAATAGTTGGTATTACGGCCTAGATAAAAGTGCATAAGTACAATGCGTGTAGGAGTAATAGGAAGTCATTAATTGGTGTGAGATATTCAACACAATTAAGTGTGAGATAATCAACACAATTAAAACAAAATAATCACAAGAAGAGGATTTTAATCTGGTACTCAAATCATCAACAGAGAAACAATCAGACAAACAATAATATTATAGAATATTTTGAATCTAGGTAGGTTTAATAGTACATAACTGAACATGAACACAATCACAAACAAATATCTGCTGCAATATATAATTATGAAATTCAGCTATTGTAATGTTACAATTATTTTATTATTTATAAGTGCTTATCATTTCTTTGTGCGACATCGGTGCATAAATCTGTTTTGCTTATAACTAGATAGCAACTTGTAAAAAATTGAAAATAAATTGACTACCGGTAATCAGTTAAAGAACATTGTTGTTCTATGTTAGTACAGAGAAAAAAGTTATCTTTAAATCTTTATTTGTTTTACAATTATTCTCTCTTCTTCATCTAAAAAAATCAAAACTCTGGTCTATTTGCACACTATAGTATCCCATAGTATGGCAATCACCACACTTCATCAAGCGAGATGGGTGTTGGTCTCAGGCTAAAACTTTCCAAATATTGCTGACAGCAGGAAACCAAATTCGTCCGCATTAAAAACGTGTCGAGGGTTTTTTAACAGCTGATCGTATCCAGGTTATGTCCTTCTTAAGAAAGTTATAAACTCCATCGAACGAACTTGTCACCATAGCAATGTTCACTTTCTGAGTGTTCATTACCAAGACTCATTGGTGTTCTCATTAACAGCTCAGGGTATGCGTCTGGAAGGAGTCTAGACGTGAGAATCGTGGCTCTTATGATAGTATGTACCTATCTATGGTAGGTAAATACAGTAAGAACTGTGATTATTGCAACTAGAAGGAGCCAAACCACATATTTCCAGGTTGGTTATTTGGAAATGTGGTAGGTCTACCATAAATTTCAAGGATACGCTCGACATCCCCAGGAAATATACATTTGGTTAGGGATAGCAAATTTCTGACATGAGCTGAGCATAACGGGCTGACGTATCCTCCTCCCCTTTGGTCAATATGGGCATCCGTCCTGTCCTAGTCGGTGTTTCTGGGACCCTTAAAACAAATTATCTAATAAGGTTGTCCCTGGCACACATTAAGCCTTCTCACAGCTATTCTACTCCATTCTGTCCATCGTCCATTGGCGGACAGCCTGTATAGCCATGTAGCAGCATAGCATGGTATTCTCAAATACTCACGTAACATTGAAATTCGAGAATTAGGAAGTCATTAAATACTGCTTTAAAACGCTTGGAATTTGTCAGATTCAACGAGTTTACATCTTGCCTTTCAAATTGTCCAGCAGGAAAGGGTACTGAGGGTTTGAAGGCAGTACGTTCAACAATGGCCATGCTACGTATATTAGCCGTTAGAATCGTTGAGTATTTAACTTCTTTCTTTATAACAAAAAGTTATATAAAATTATATTCCTATTTTCGACATCCTTAAATTATTTTTGGACAAGATCAACTACATTTAAGCAATTTTTCGAAACACTTTACTGGTCAATTTTGAACTGTAACATCTTGGAGAAAGTGTTATATCTATAAAATTCAATGATATTTTTTAAAAAATCACATATCACTCATCTTAACTCAATTGATAATTTTCGGCGATTGAAGTTTGAAGAACCATAGCTTCCGATAAAAACTCTCAAAATGGTGCTGAAAGTGATCAGTGATGATGTAATAGATCAGAAAATCATTTAAAACAAATTTAAAGAGAGATTACATGGGAGTGTCGATGTTGGGAAGGTGTCGATCATATGTTAGGCTACATTACTCTATATATTAATAATCAAAACATGTTTGTTTTTTCTTTGATATATTTATTGAACTATGAGTTATGGCCCCTTTTATCAAATAGCACCTTATTGCATACACAAATCTTTGAAGATATCTGTGCATCAAGGTGATATTTGACCTTTATGCACATACCCTTCCAGCTGTTATATACCGTTACATGTATTTGTAAAATAGACCTCAATAATGTATTCAGTTTTAGTTAGTTTGTGCAAAATGATATGTTTATATAATGTTTCGGTATTTTAACAGTCTTCAACCGTTAAAATACTAATAGTAGGCTGCACTTTTTATTTTTTTGATGCATAAGGATTGAGTCACCGAGTAGTTATGATTTATTTACATACATTGCATGTTACACAGTCATGTATATGTAACTGAATGAACTGAATGTTATTTTAAAGAAAATATAATGATGAGAATATTTAAATGCGTTTTAACTCGGGTATAATCCATTTTTTCGTTGAACGCTACTGCAGCATTAAACTGTGCATTGGCCTATTCATCGTCATTTATATGTTCCTATCAGATACATCTGGCACTGTAAGGCAATCCTTTGGGTGTTGGTATTCCTTCATACTATGGGTGGAATTCTTCGGGTATAAGCCCCCTTTTGCATATAGAGACAGTTGATCTTCCTTCTTATCTTTCTGTTTGGTATTTTGTATGTGTAGCAAGGTTCGATTGTTGCTATATTTGGTAATTGATTCTTTGACCTGGTACTTTATGAAACATTTTCTGTACCATATGTTTCTCTGACATCTTTTAGGACTGCTTTCTACACCATCATAATGTTCTTCACTTTTTATTTTTATAATGTGCTAAATTTATATGCAAGTTATGGAATCGAGTTATCTTGTCTTCGAGTTATCTTGTCTTCGTTTATATTTGTTCTGTCCATGTTTTAAAATATACCATTCTGCTTACTATCTGACTAGTCTGATGTCTCTCGTTTTAAACACTTTAACAATAGTATTCAAAAATATACACTGTATATTAATTTATTTCAAATTTTTTACGTTTAAAACAATACAAAGATAAAAATGCATTAAATCTATTACACAATATAGGTTAAAATATTACCGTACTTTGAATACTGTGTATTAAAAAATAAAAAGTCATATTTTGAAGTAATCTAGTAATAATAATTATTATGTAATATTCCATTTCCTACTCAGTTTCTATAAGTCAGACATTAATTTTGTATTTACCACTGTGAAAGAGTTATAGTCATGTTTACACCCAATTAGTACAGTTTTGATAGTGTCAATCAAAAGTTCAATATGAGTTTTTTTTCTAACATTGAACTTTGTAAAATGCCACATCTAATCAATTTTAATGTATGTTTAGTATTAATATGTTAAAGCACATTCCTCCTCCCCAAATTAATGTGTAAACTGAAATCTTACAAATAGGTGGAGCTATTTGCACTAAACTACATTTAAGTATTTTTCAGAAATAGGCATATTCATTTTACCAAATGCACCAAGGTGCTATTTGCAAATAGTACATTGATGCATGGAGACAATGCAGATATCATCTTTATGCTTGGAATATTGTGTAGCATTTGCAGATATAACTTCGATGAATTTATTATTACATTATTACATACGCTAATTGATGGAATATAATGCCCGTCATTTTTTTCAAACAAGATATGACTATTTCCAATTGATTAATTGTGACAAGTCAAAATTGATAAAAGTGCAGATAGCACCTTGATGCTCTAAGGTGTCGATTTGTTGTGTGAGTGGGTAGGCGGGCATGTTTGCCTTACCCACTTGCTTTGCATTGTCATTTGTTGTGTGGATGGGTAGGCGGGCATGTTTGCCTTGCCTGCTTGCTTTGAGTTTCGGTGGTCAGACGGGCCTGTTTGCCTTGACCGCTTGCTTTGTATTGTCATTTTTTTGTGTGGATGGGCTGGGGGGCATGTTCTCCTTGCCCACTTGCTTTGTATTGTTTTTGCTGTGTGGATGGGTAGGCAGCCATGTTTGCCTTGCCCGCTTGCTTTGAATTGTCATTTGTTGTTTCTGTGGGCAGGCGGACAAGTTTGCCTTGACCGCTTGTATTGTCATTTGTAGGGTGGGTGGGAAGTCGGGCATGTTTGCCTTGACTACTTGCTTTGTATTGTCATTTTGTGTGTGGGTGGGCAGGCGGACATATTTGCCTTGCCCGCTTGCTTTGTTTTGTCATTTGTTGTGTGAGTGGGCAGACAGGCATGTTTGCCTTGCTCGCTTTCTTTGTATTGTCGTTTGTTGTGTAGGTGGGCAGGCGGGCATGTTTGCCTTGCGCACTTGCCCGCTTACTTTATATTGTGTGGGTGGGCAGGCGGGCATGTTTGCCTTCTCCCCTTGCTTTGTATTGTTGTTCTTTGTGTGGTTGGGCAGGAGGGGATGTTTGCCTTGTCTGCTTGCTTTGTATTGCCATTTTGTTGTGTGGGTGGGCAGGCGGACACGTTTACCTTGCCAGCTTGCTTTGTATTGTCATTTGTTGTGTGGGTGGGCAGACTGGCATGTTTTTGTCATTTTGTTGTGTGGGTGGGCAGGCAGGAATGTTTGTCTGTGATTTGTATAGGAAATACTGGGAAAAGAAAAGCTATATCTACTCGTTTGCTCTCAGTGGGAGATATTTCCCAGTACGGAACATTGCTCGGTCTTTTCCGTCAGTGGCGGGAATGCCAAATGACGTTCCGATTGTTTTACGGACGTCTTCGTCAGATTCCGCCACTAGGAAATAACGATCACGGAAATTAACGAAGAGTTACGGTTCCACTTGTTTTGTTTGTATGACGTAAAGTCGTCTTGGAAGACGTAACGTTGTCTTGGCGTTCTCGTGCAAACTGGTGTAAAAATGCGTGAATCATTAGAAATATTAATAAAATATCAAGAGTGTTTGCCTTGTCCACTTTCTTTGTATTGTCATTTGTTGTGTGGGTGGGCAGGAATGTTTGCTTTGTCCACTTTCTTTGTATTGTCTTTGTTGTGTGGGTGGGCAGACGGGCATGTTTGTCTTGCCTGTTTGCTTTGTATTGTCATTTGTTGTATGGGTGGGCAGGCGGGGATGTTTGCCTTGTCTGCTTGCTTTGTACTGCCATTGTATTGTGTGGGAGGGTCAGGCGGGCATGTTTACCTTGCACGCTTGATTTGTATTGTCATTTGTGGCGTGGGTGGGCAGACGGGCATGTTTGCTTTGCCTGCTTGCTTTGTATTGTCATTTGTTGTGTGGGTGGGCAGGGGGGCATGTTTGCCTTGCCCGCTTGCTTTGTATTGTCATATGTTGTGTTCTTGGGCAGGCAGCATATTTGACTGTGTTCAATTAAAATAATTAATATAATTAAATAAATCTTAATAGTTTTAATTAACTTATTTGACTTACTTCAGACAAACTTGTTTGCAATTGAACAAAGTGCTTTTCTACTTTTCGTATTTAGCGTATTTGTAAAAAATAATTACAATATTAAAGAATCATGTTTATAAAGATGAGTTACTATGCTTTGGCAAAGAAAACAAGCATTTATATCAAATGGACTACTTTGGTTATGGCCACATTTTCTTTGGATTTTAGGGCGAAACTAGTCTAGTTTCGCTCTAACAGGCATTGCATGTTTGCAGATGGTCTACTTTGACAACTTAGAGTTTTTCTCATTAACTATTCACAATGTGACACTATAATTTCTAGACATTGTGTAAAACAGGGAATAGTATTAAAAAATGCAAGAAAGTAGTTTTGACAAAAAATGTCAGTTAGACTAGTTTCGCACTAAGCCCTCGATATACTACATTTATTCTGTGGTTTATGCCAACGAACCGCTTCTATGTGCAACCTTTGGAATGATATTCTCAATCTGAATAAACCTATTTGCTAATGTGCTCTTAACTAGGTCACTTGATTTGTTCGATATTATTATTGCATTTTCTTTAATGAACTAGTTTGTCTGTAAAAATCATTATTATTAATTCACAGGATGCAATAAGGTTTTTAAAAAGGCCAAATACAAAACAAAACAGTAAACTGAAATAGATCCTTTGTGTGAAAAAAAATAAATTTGCATGTTTTGAAGAAACAACATTATGCGAATGATGTATTGTTTTCAAAAGGAAAAGTGTTCCTATTTTTTTAAATATTTACATAATGACATATTTATAGTACTACTGTACTTAATATTAAATTAATTACGTTTATCTATTGTTTTTACTATATTATTAAGAAATATGCATAATGAGTAATTATTTAGAAGTATGTTATTACTGTAGTTACCAGTATATGAATTACGTGAATGTATCATTATTAATAATGAACTATATGTATATCTATCAAAACAACTTGTCATCATACTCTTCTCATAGTATATGCGTGTAACTGTTGCCGCCAAATACATTGTCGATGAACATGTATATATGTTTGAGCCTGAATAAAAACTGAAAAACTGAAACATAATGATTTTTTTAGACCGAAGTACATATATATTGAATTATATGTACAAGTGATAGCAATATAATTCCCATACGAGTTCAAAAACCGAATCGACAAACATTTTCATAAACAAAAAAATATCCAAAGGTTATGGGCTGCTAAATTTAATGCATGTGCTATAAACTGTGCAACCAAAGCTGTGGTTTGTATATGGACTATTAGTTATGTTTAGAACAGAAATTAGTCCCTTAGACAAGCTTGATGCACCCCTGTTTGTTGTATGTATTTGACACAATTATAGTTGTGTGTATTTTGCATTTATGGTGAAGATTATTTCATATCGTGTTTATGTTTTATCATACTCTTCTCATAGTATATGTGTGTAACTGTTGCCTCTAAATGTATTGGTGATGAACATGTATGTTTAAGCATGAATAAAAAATTAAACTGAAACTTTTTAAAACGAATAACATGCACATGAAGAATAATCTTGTTCGCGGCGATCGTTCAAATATAAAAAAAAAACACGACAATTGTAAATGGGTATACTTACTTTGGACAAACATGGCAGAGGTAATACTTAATCATGATGGTGCTAATTGTTTACGCCAAACAAAGACACCGTAAACAAATGATTCATTCTTCAAAGTAATCGGCGAATGATCTAACTACCTGTTTGACAAAATGTGAGAAAAGTATTTCAAAAGCGTGTAAGAAATAATAGATGTCTTTATTCGGCCTAAATATATAGGATAATACTTTATTATACACAAACAATGATAACGGTGTAATGAATGAAAGCAATTTCAATCATAATAATAATTAATTCAGACTTAATTCAATTCAAATCATTTTTTTATTTACAACAAACATTACAATGTTTTTTGCCAATACAATATAGGCAGATACAATTAATTGCGATGAGAAATATATGTTGTAAATACAACTATCTTTATTCAGCAATAAAACGTTAACGCACATGCTATGAGTCAAAGAGCTCGCCAAAATGCCTAGTGCCATAGTGCGTGCATAAATAAAAACTTTACCTACCCTATGAGTCAGAATGTATAAGTAATGCACATTTAAAATATGCTATGGATTCATTTGTGCTGTAATTTATATTAATTAATATCATGCATAAATATGTTGATGTTGAAAATAGTGAAGTAAATAAAGTATTGAACAAATGAACATGATAATAGACAGATGTGTTGCCAAATATAATGTCTCAGTAATTAGTGAAGTAAAGAGTACTGGTTCTGCCCAGGATAAAGTGGATGGGTCTGCATCCACAACTAAAATATCGACCCTCATATATATATATACTCTAAAATGTACTGACAATGACGTAGAACATTATTCAACTGACAACTGACAACCAACAATCAACTGTTCTTAATCGTCCATTTCATTTCTAAACTAGCTCTTTAGACTCGGGTTGAGATATTGGCTGTGTACATTAATTACAGTGTTTAAAAACGTTGGTCTTTTTGTACAAGCATTCAAATACATTATGGTATTGTGTTTAAATACGAGGGCCAAATAGGCATCACCTTGACGATGAATAAAGTGTATGTTTACACCTGTCATAAAACCAGAAATATTGTGTCAAGACGGGTGCAATATATCACCTGAACATATCTTGTGTCAAATTTTAAGGTACTCATAGAATTGTAGTTTTGGATGAGGGAGGGTCCAAATAGGCAGCACCTTTGGAGATGGCGTATGTACATAGGTGTAAGCGGATGTTTTTAGAACACCTGTCATAAATGATGAAATCTCGTGTCAAGATGTTTTCAATACCTCGTGTACAACTGGGATGGAACAGTGAAAGCAGATAATTTACCCTTCTCACATAACGTGGAATCTTCACGCGACACCACCCCTACAGCAGTAAATATGATCATATCCAATTTGGAAGCGGCAGTCTGATTGGTCATTTCAAATGGAAATAGTACTTGTGTGCGTACGTCTAATTATGGGAGTGTGTGTGTGTGTGGGGGGGGGGGGGGGGGGGGTCAAAAAGAAAGTGTAGGTGCACCTGTAAAAATTGCACCTACAATTTTATGGGTGCACCTACATTTTTACAGGTGCATCCATAAAATATATAGGTGCGCCTACACTTTTTATAGGTGCACCTACACTTTTTTACAGGTGCACCTACATCAGTAGTTTTGACCCAGATTCTGCACCATAGTGGCGGCCGTAAAAAGTCGCTCCGACTACAAATCAGTAGTGTTATTATTTACTGGTCCTTTGGGATCATCTGAAGCCCATTCTGTGTTGCTTTAAAGTAGAGTATCGCTTAAGCCGGTGCTAGGAGGCGTGAGAGGTGTTGCATCTTATGAACAGACTCGATAAAAGAGTATGAGAGTGGACCTTTGGAAACGGCCGAACACGACATATACGAACTATTGCAGTCTCGGTTTGATTAACACTGTTCATGAACGGTAGTGAAATATGTTAGCTACCGCTCACGCCCTCCAGCCCCGGGTTGAGCGGAAACGCAATATTCATAATATCAATAGTACACACTGTTAGCCATCCCGAAGATGGCATGCATATGGCGAACCGAGTCTGCTACTTTTCTCTCTTCTTCGTGTGTGTTGCTTGCATATTTTCATTCCTCCGAGCAAGTTAGAAAATCATAGCTCTATCTCTCTCTGTCTGTCTCTCTCTGTCTCTGTCTCTATGTCCCCCTCTCTATCCCTCTCTCTCAATAACCGAAGATAATGTGTTGTTTGGATCTTAAACAATATATCATTGATTGTAGAAGGTGTATGGACGTGGTTTCAATTACATCTATCTTCCAATGTAGTTATTTTTGCAGATGCAATTATGCCCATTTTTACCATAATTTATGTTTAATATATGTATAACTTTGCAGGATACATGTCGAAAAATCTTCTGCCACTACGATTTTGTCTTTGCAAATGGGAGATGCAAGCCCAGGACCAGCACCACATGTTTCGCTGCCTATCTGACCTTAACAAGTTCAACAATAGTGGCAGTAAACATTCAGAGTAATTTGACGACATCCATTGCCTCGTTTCTGTCTTTGCCAGATAATGCCACATGGGATGTGCATTATAAAATAAGAGTCTCTAACGGAATCTTTGCTGATTATTTTCTTCTACATATTTTGTTTGTGTATAACAAAATAATTATGGACACTGTATTGTCCTTGAATGGAATAACATTTACTGTTAGACAAGGAAATAAAAATGTTATATTTAATGTAACCATTGATGACAAGGATTACGGAAACAAAACGCTAACTAGAAATAAAATGCATTTATTATTTGATATATCCCATAATATTTTTCTCTCTAAATCGGAGTATACTGCAGAAAATGTGTGTACTAAAATGAAAAAAAAGAAACCGACCCAGGTAACGTCATTGTTTAGTGCATGTCCTTATATAGAAATCGACATAAAGGGACTGAACCGTGGTCCAACAGAGGACGGCCTTTATTTTCCCGACCAATCTTTGTCATTGAAAAACAATCAGTTTTCCTTTAAGGATACAGGAACGGACACTATACAGGTTTGCGTTGACGACTACATAGAAGTAATGAATGCTGCTACTGGTGAACTTGAGTTGGGACCATCAATGTTTAGTTCAGTTGTAATGGGTTATGTCACATTTGCTTGTACCATAATTTCAGTTGGGTGCCTGATTGTCACTCTGGTCACATACATTATGTTCAGCTCATTGAGGACACAACCCGGTGTAAACAATATGTGTCTATCACTGCTTTATATGTTTAGTCAACTTTTATTTCTTGTCGGTGCCCAACAAACGAGTATAAAGTCTTTGTGCATTGCCATTGGCGCCTTTTTGCATTTTCTGTGGTTGATGACTATTTTTTGGATGGGCGTATGCTCTTTCCACATGTTTCGTGTCTTCAGTAGTTGGCACATTCACAATTTTACTTCAAGGAATCTAAAAACGACCTGTTTGTATTGCTTGGTAACCATTACCTGCTCTGTAATGTTAATGGCGGTCAACATTGTTTGGTCCCTTATCACTACTAATGGACACACTATTGGATATGGATCGGTTCACGGAATCTGTTGGATCTCAAACAATAACTTTGTAGCATACACCATTTCATTTCCGGCATTAGTGGTTGTCGTTTGCAATGTCGCATTGTTATTGTTTGTCGTATGCAAGATTAGGAATTTGCCAGCTGTTAATTCAGCTTCAGTCCAAAATCGACAATATACGTTAGTTTACATTAAATTATCAACACTGACAGGCGTTACTTGGTTAACAATTATACCTTACCTTTTAACAGGTGTTAAGGTATTCGATTATATATTTGGTATGCTACACGCAAGTTTTGGCGCATTAATCATGTTAGCGTTCATTTGCAACAGACGGGTTATAGATATGTATAGAGCTCGCTATTGTAAAACACAACTAAAACAGCAAAACAGTCAAAGTTCAGTAACGGCGATGACACATGTCTAAAATTCATCATGAGCTTGTGAACATTAAATCACAAGAAATAAAATGTCACGCTTACAAAACGGCTTAAGTATAAGAGATCTGTACAGGAGACGGACAAAACCCCTCCCGGACAAAACCCCCTCCACTGTTTTTTACATAGGTGTACAAAACAACTCTCCTGATTTTACATAGGCGGACAAAATCCCTCCCAAGAGTTTGCACAGGTGGACAAAACCCCTCCAAAAAGGTGGAAAGGTGGACAAAACCCCTCCCATTAGATATGACATTTCATTGATCGATATGCTCTGATGACGTCAGAAAGGTGTGAACATGATTTTAAAAACAGGTGAAAACAGAAACACAAATTTTGGATTTAAAGCATCAAATCATATTATTCAAAAGTGAAAATGTGCACAAGTGACGGATTTAATATCTTCTTATAAATGACAGTGATCAAATGGGGAAAAATAAGCGAGAAAAACGAAAAAACAGCAGTGAAGGAGAAACCGCCAAAACATCTAAATCGAACAAAGAAGCAAAGGCCGGATCGTCGCCACAGGTAGTACGGCCACAGGTAGTAGGTGATTATATTTGCTCTACACCAGTTAATAACTTAACAATGGAAAATAGTGTATTTGGTACCCCAGCTTATCATTTAAATTCACCAATGATGCAACATTTACCACAAATACCACAGTACCAGATGGCCGGTGCAACCGGGTACACTAGTCCTAACTTTGTGCCACAGTTACCAACATATAATATGAACGCCGCTAATCCCACCAAGATGAGGAATGAAACTTCCAGTAGTAGTTCCAACGCAGAACTTATGCAGTTCCTAAACACGAAATTTGACGAGGTTAACAAACGTTTGGAGAAATTGGACGTTCTAGAAAAAAGAGTGGATGATTTTGACAAAATAAGTCGACTGTGGTCTGATATTGATAAACGAGTTTCAAAAAATACAGAAAATATGACCCAGCTGGGCAATAAAGCGGAAACGGTGGATTTTGAGCTTGCCAAAACTCAGGAGGAAGTCTTATCACTGAAGGCACAAAACATTTCTCTCAAGGACTCATTGATCGATATTCAATCAAAATCAATGATGAATAATTTGATTATTGGCGGTATAGATGAGCAATTAAATGAAACTCAAGCCGACACGGAAACATTGGTAAAAACATTTTTATTCACAGACCTGAAAATTACACAGGAAAAGGTGTCGGAAATAAAATTCGAGCGAGTCCACAGAACCGGTCCCAAAATTACAAACAGGCCAAGGAAAATCGTTGCTGTTTTCAAGGAAACGAAAGATAAAACATATGTTAAATCGTGTAGGGAACATCTCGAGAATACCGCCATGTTTATGCATGACCAATACCCATTGGAAGTCGTAAACCAACGTAAAGCGTTGATGCCATTTCTCCGGAAAGCGAAAGATGACGGGAAAAACGCATATATCAGATACAACAAGCTAATCGTGAATGGGAGCGTGTACACTGATGGAGCCTACGGCAAGATTCCAGCATAGGGGCCAACCGAGGATGATGTCAACATTTTAACCTGGAACTGTAATGGATTGTCGATAGAGAAACGAGGAAATGAAGATTTTGCAAGTCTATTAAGAAATAATGATATTATATTTCTACTTGAATCATGGGCCAACAGTAAGAGTAAAATAGTGTTTAATGGATATAAAACATATAATTTCTATCGCAAATTCAAGCATAAAAATGCAAAACGTAGTAGTGGTGGAATTGTGTTACTGTATAGAGAAAGTTTGCACAAGGGAATTAAAATAATCAGAAACCACCATGATACTATAATTTGGATTAAACTTGATAAACGTTTTTTCTCTTTTGAACGTGATGTTTATTTGTGTGGCGCGTATATGTGGGGCGAGGGTTCACCTGTGTTTAATATAATTAATTGTGATTTGTTTGAATTGTTACAAAATGATGTAGATTATTTTGATAAACTTGGTACAGTTATAGTGTCTGGGGACATGAATGGGCGTGTTGGAACTAAAGCTGATTACATTGAGCAAGATGCGCAGGTACGTGAAATTGACTGTGATGACTATGATCCAGATATACCGTTGTTACGTGCCTCAGTCGATAACACGAGTAACGCCCAAGGGACTCAGTTATTAGACGTGTGTAAGACAACTTTATTGAGAATAGTTAACGGTAGATTAGGCCAAAGTTCAAAATATACATACTTGTGTAGAACAGGGCTAAGCGTTATCGATTACCTGTTAGTTAAATTGGACAATTTCTGTTATATTAACGGTTTCCAGGTATTAGATTTTAATGAATTTTCAGATCACGCCCCACTGCAATTTTCTTTACATGCCTGTATGGAAAAACGGGAACATACTTGCAAAGTAAATAAAGATTTTACCAAAATGAGGTGGAATCCAGAAAATAAGGATGTTTTTCGAAGAAATCTAATTGCTAAATTACCAGATATGAATAGATAACTAGATGTGATAGACAGGCATGACAAGAAAAGTGTAAATGACACGGTCTTTGCATTTGTCAATATTTTAAACACTGTAGCCGAACCAATATTTAAGAAAAATGTAATCAATAAGCCAGAGGGTACATTTAAAGAAACTGCATTTACCAAAGCGAAATGGTTTGACAATGAATGTTTCGAAAAGAAGGTACATTATACAGACGCTATAAAACAGTTTAATGCGCATAGAAGTGATGCAAATCGTGTGGAACTTTGTGCAAAAAGTAAAGACTACAAATTGCTAATTAAAAGGAAACGAAGGAGACATAATTTTATTGAGATGAAAAAAATTGAAAAACTGAAAGCAAAGCAACCTAAAGATTTTTGGAAATTGTTTACTAAAGCGAAAAGTAAAAAAGGTGCTGATGTGAGCGTAAATGATTTTCTAGCATATTTTAAAAACTTAGCAACTGAGATAAATGTAGTGAAAAATGACGAGGCTGAAGAGTTTTGTGAATCGAATGATTTTGACAAAAACGACCCTATATTTCAAGAGTTGGATATGGAAATAACGGAAGCGGAAGTGGAAGCTTGCATAAAATCACTCAAGCGTGGAAAGGCATATGCAGGGGACACTATTCTAAATGAATACTTTTTAGAAGCGGGCGGTATAATGTTATCGCATTTAACGCAATTATTCAACATTATATTAGACAGTGGCTGTTTCCCGGAAAATTGGTCAGAGGGAATAATGATACCGTTATTTAAAAATGGAGATGAAAATGACGTCAATAATTATCGGGGGATTACGTTGGTCAGTTGCATGTCGAAACTTTTCGCAGCAGTACTTAATAAGAGAATAGCTGATTGGTGTGAAAAGCATAATGTACTATCCGATGCGCAATTCGGGTTTAGAAAGGGATTTTCTACGGTGGATGCAATCTTCACACTTCAAAGTTTAATTGAGCATACCTTAATAAATGGCAAACGGTTATATTGTGCATTTGTTGACTTGAAGAAAGCGTTTGATTCAGTGTATAGAAATGCATTATGGTTGAAACTTTACAGGCTTGGAATAAATGGGAAAATGTTACGGATTATGAGAGCGATGTATGAAACAGTTAAATGTTGTGTTCGGCACTGTGAAAACTATTCGGACTTCTTCGAGGTGACGGTTGGTCTGAAGCAAGGGGAGACAATTTCGCCGATTCTCTTCTCACTCTTCATTGAAGATCTAGAACTTTATTTGCAATCTAAACCTGACAGTGGACTTAATATTAAGGATGTCACCTTAATGCTTTTGTATTTTGCGGATGATATGGCTATTTTGAGCGAGACACCCGAGGATCTGCAATGTAGTCTAAATAAGTTACATGATTACTGCTGCAAATGGGGTCTGGAAGTGAATACAGGCAAAACTAAGATCGTTGTTTTTAGACGGAGAGGTGGAATTTTAGCCAATGAGAAATGGACTTATTCGGGGGATCAGTTGAAAACTGTAAATGATTTTAATTATTTAGGCGTTGTATTTAACTATACAGGATCCTTTATATTAAACCAACAAAACCTTTCTGGAAAAGGATTAAAAGCCATGGGAGTACTTTTGCATAATATAAAAAAGTATGACTTCACTCCTAAAACACTATGCCAACTGTTTGATTCCTTTGTAACATCAATTCTAAATTACGCATGTGAAGTATGGGGGAACACCAAATCAAAACAGTTGGAGAGAATACACTTAAAGTTTTGCAAAAAGGTGCTAAATGTGAAACTATCAACCAGCAACGCAGTGGTTTATGGCGAATTGGCTAGATACCCGTTATATATATATAGATTTTGTAGGATTATACAATATTGGTTTAAACTGTTATACACCAACAATTGTGTTTTAAAAACTGCGTATGCCGTTTCACTAAGTGATTGTCTAACAAATAAAATAAATTGGACCGCTAATGTTAAGTCTTTGCTGTATAGTCACTGGTATGGATATGTATGGGAGAATCCAGCGAGTGTAAACCCGAAATACTTTTGCAAAGAATTAAAAGTACGTGAAAGTAAACTTCGTTTATGAAACATATTTAGATATTTCTAAATACCGAAAATATCGAAGTGTCATAACACAACTACGCCTCTCATCACACAGGCTGAGAATTGAGACAGGAAGATATGGACCTAATAGAATTGAGAGAAACGAAAGAAAGTGTCAGTTTTGTACCTCTGGTGATATTGAAGACGAGTATCATTTTGTTTTAATTTGTAATAAATATAATGACTTACGAAAACGATATGTGCAACGTTATTTTAGAAGGAATCCATCTGTTTTCAAATTTATTGAACTTTTGCAATCGCAAGATAGTAAACTAGTAAATAATTTGTCACATTATATATTTAATGCTTTTAAATTAAGAAGTAACACGGTCCAAAATTAAAGAAGGACCGTCCTCTGTGTACTTTTGTTTACCTGTTTGTGTAAATTGTATATTTACATTGTTTATTATTTTTCTGACTAGATTTATATATTGTAAACATGTTGTAGACGAGAAACTGTATAGTTTAAGTCTGAATAAAAGTTTGTTCTGTTCTGTTCTGTTCTATAGAATGTGGTAGTAATGAATGAATATTCATCAATTAGCAAATAAGAAAGGATTAATCTGTGATAAAATTACAATTATAATTACAAACAAACATACAAACAGTATTATATATATATAGGTAATGTACCATTATAAGCTTTCATTTATTTCAACAGTTTGAATTCTTTTTTCAAATATAGCCGTTTGATAATATAATAGCGGTTATACAATGTATAGCCTTCTTTAATCAAGTAGCAACTGAGTAATAACACTTTAAAACTGTTGATTTATATCAATTATACATTAAATTTATAGGACATAGAAACTAAATTATATGTAGCACATTTAGATATATATACATGTACCAATTGAATGTAAAAACTCTTAACTCCTGATTGTCTCATCACAGTACGGAATGACCCGGTCATGTACGTAGAGTCAAAGTAGTCTAACAGAGCCGCAGTAACAATGTCCCGTATCACACGCACCCATTCACTCGACGACTTATTATTACTTATGGCACATTTAATGAATGTGTTCATTATTAATTAGGTAGGTGTTTCTACTACATTCATAAATAATTATAAAATGATGGCTGTAATAAAAAAAAAAAATCCAGAAATAAACATAACATAACAATTTTTCATAAAATATTTAATTGGGAGGGTTGAAGAACTTGGACATTTTGTGAGAGGGGCATTTTTTTATTATCTCATGGGAGGGTTTTTGTCCACCTTTCCAAATTTTTGTCCACCGATGAAAACTCTTGGGAGGGGTTTTGTCCACCTATGAAAAATCGCGGGAGGAGTTTTGTCCACCTATGTAAAATCACGGGAAGGAGTTTGTCCACCTATGTAAAAAACAGTGGACGGGGTTTTGTCCGGGAGGGGTTTTGTCCTACACTCTGTCTATAAATATTGGTCTGTGCATATTGAAACAATTGAAACATGATTAACGTCTTTCTTGCTGTTGAATATGTTTGCAAGATCGTATTTTGCTTGTTATAAACCGAATACGTGGCAAAATTTGGTCTTTCCAACAGGAAACTTGTTTTTAGTGTTGTTCAAAATTGGGAAGCTCAAGCCTCAGTTTAAGGATAGAAACTGGTCGTCAAGACGACGTTAACAACGAAGAACGCGAAGAAGGAATATGCGCATATTGTATAAACAGTTTGAAGTATCCCGCCAACAGCAGCCAAATTGTACCACATATGTACACCAATTCTAACCTAATGACGACAAGGTATATATGTAATACATATTTTGAGAATCCAAACTCTATAGTCACAATATGTACGGCTTTCAACAGCCTCGCCATACACCAAAACTGGAGCATCGAATAAGAGTCACCAACTCATAATTTATTTAACGCATAGTCAGTCACTGATATTTTAAGAACCCGTGAATAAGCATATACGTTTGATCGGTACATATACATTATTATATGACCTGAACAGATGGCTAGCGTTTTGATCAACGGTTTTGTATTGTAATTTTCCGTCATTTGGCGGGTTAGTTTTTTAAAGCTACAGAGTCTCTATATCAATCGATTTCTTCTTTGTAGGCGTGTCTTTATTTGTTACTACATGTTCACCTGTTCATATCGAAATCGGGTATTTAAGCGAGCAAATATAACACAGGACATCATTTATTGCATAGACCTCGACCACTGCAAATCGTACCTGTACACAGGTAAACACACAACCTTCTGATCCAGTGAGCTATAACACTTCTTGAGAAAATGGTATACTAACTATCATTTATTAAGAGGCAAATAACTTAACCTGAATGAACGCAACTCAAGATGAATAAGTACATATATAGTCCATCTTGTCGCACGTGTAAATTAAAATTGCCTGGTGTAATATTATATAACGTTAGAGGATATTTGCTGTTTTGGAGTGAATAACAGATTTTATTTCATCGAGAAGTGAGAAAACTTTATATTTTGGCGAATGCGGAGCATGAGTGAAATATAAAAGTATTCTCACTTCGAGACAAAACAACATATTTTCTATTTATTTTATGAGTTTACAAACAATTTAAGGAAATTAAGTTAGAACAAAAAGGGAGGTCATTTCAATAACTAAGCCGCTTTACGCATTTTTGCCCTACTACAAAAAATAGTCCAAAGATATTTTATTTATACCCAAATTGATTTTTTTTAAAATATATTTATATTGGCAATACTTTCCTTTTAAAATCCATTTCAAATCATTGTTTGAATAGAATGTACAATACGCAGAGTTTCTCTCTGGAAATGTTTACATTTGCGTAGGAATATATTGTGAACCCATTTTACTGTGCATTTGTGTTGGTTGTACATTTAAAAGTAGTTCCGGCAGTGAAAAAATAAAACTCAATAATTTGTGAAATAACACGTTTATTTCATTGCTAAAATCCACTATTTCACTGCTTATCATAAAATAAATGTTATCAGTACGAAACTAATATTCCGTCTCAAAACATCTATAACTCGATTTGTTATTTATAGCTTGATGAGTTTGTGTGTGCGCTAGTTATTAAGTAATGCCTATTTAGTGTTAAAAATGCTACAATATATCAATAAATAGCCGTGGTCTAGTGGATTATGTGATTTAAATCCCGTTCCGGGAAATCACTTTTTTTTTATCACATATATGTATTCTGAAGCCGTATATTCATCGATGTTACGAAGGCTAAATAAAAATGTGATATTTTACGCATCGATTTCTGCTTAAATACCGACTTTTGATTTGAAACTACTTCACACGTGACTCATTCATATTCGGGAATTATTACCAGTTAAACTAGAGACTCTGTAGCTTTAAGCATTATTGTTTCTTTTGTATGTTTGTGTGCTATTTGGGTCAGAGGTTTTTGTTAACTGAATAAAACATTTGTATTTGTATTTGTTTAATTTTATAACGATACAATGTATTTAAATCAGACAACTAAGTTATTTTTGTTCCACTTGTGCGTATGCATTTTTGTAATTCCCAGTTTCAAGGTGTTGTGTTTTTAATCAAGTTTTGTGATTTGAATAGTTAAATGAATAAAATTGATGGTACGATTTTGATACACATACTTTATAACATATATAGTTTGTCAATGTTGGGGCCTAGTGCATAAATGAGATATAGGGTCCTATAAAAACCACAGCGTCCGAACGCAATGGCATCGTACTGTACTGCAAACAAGGACTTGAAAATACAATGAAGGAGACAAAAAACAACAGAAAGGGTGGTGAAGACAGGTTTACCGACTTGGAACGGTCAGTAGGCAATAAGGCCTACTGGTTAGCTTGAATCGATTTATATGCGCACAATCCTCGCTATCATCCTGTCTTGAGCGCCCAAATAGACAAGACAGTGTAAACAAAACTACATCCCATCAAAAGGAATTCTCTAACAATAAAGTCCACATCCAGAGAAACTAACAAAAGAAACACATACAAAAAAATAATAAACATCTCAGGATGTATACAGAATCGTACTGAACAACCATAGTAGTTGCAGCTAAAGAGAAAACCAATCTAGGGTACGACCAAAAAAGACGAAAGCTCATGCACCCACCTCCCTTAGTTGGGGTTTCAGTAGGTACAAATCATACAGTCCCAAGAGGTAGTCCAGTCATCGCACAAGTGAAAAGTGAAGCGTAATGACTGACTGTAGAGGGGTCAATCACTAAACATGCAGTGCGCTGTAAAACCAAAGGGTTATATCCTTTTCTGACGAACTTCCTGATTAAATTTGTAAAGCGGTCAGGAAACCCGTCAGACCCCTTTAACTTTCGAAGTTAATAGACCACATCTCCATAAAATGAGGGTTGTGATATGCCTAGTCGCAGAAGTGTTTTAAGGTTGGTGTTGTACTTTACCAGCAGGCCCTCGTTGCGGCGGTAAAATTTAGAGAAAGATCTACGTAGTTTGTGATAACGAAAACCTTGCTGA
This sequence comes from Cyrtodaria siliqua, assembly GCA_037043455.1. Classification (NCBI taxonomy): domain Eukaryota; kingdom Metazoa; phylum Mollusca; class Bivalvia; order Adapedonta; family Hiatellidae; genus Cyrtodaria; species Cyrtodaria siliqua. The sequence continues at coordinate 107,412 of JAWPHD010001466.1, read as the reverse complement.
AGAAGTTTACTTGTAATAACTTGATTTCGTTTATTGAAGTCTATAACATCATTACACGCTCTAGAAAATCGAATGAGTTGGGAGATATACACCCCGTATGAGGTAGCACGAGTTACATCTCCATCCAGGTGTGGATAGTTAACGATGTTAAAATTGAAATCATGTTCTCTTATCATAGATTTTAGTATGAATACAATCATTTGAAATCGAGAGATGAAGATCGAGAAATGCTGCTACTGTATCCGAACTGTTGGCTTTATTCAACGTGAGCTCTGGTGGATAAATGTTAGTAACCATATGAGCAAAGAACGGATTATCAATATTGAGTATGTCATCAAGATACCAAGAAGTATTATTAAATGCATCAATAATTTCACCCTGGCTAGCAGGTGACAAACTCAACATAAAATCTCTTTCATAGCAGTACAAAAACAAATCTGCAACAATTGGCGCACAGTTAATACCAACAATCTGGCGGTAAATAGTTTTACCTATCTTATAAAGATGTTATCCAGAAGAAAAGATAAGGCTCTACACACATCAGTACAAGTTCACAAATTATACTTATCAATGGGGGCGTTAGTAAAGATAGCCCTGACATTATTACAAGCTAAAAAAGTTGTACCTTCTCTAGCAAATGTCTTCTGAATAAGCTGAAGCATTTTTTCTTTGATAAGATTATGTGGTAGTGTAGTATAAAGTGTAGAAATGTCGTAGGTGCTTAGAGAAAAGGCATGAAAATGCTTACACCGTAGTTTGTCAAGAACTTCTCCAGAGTTTTTGATAGACCAAAACAGATTGATTCCTGAGTTCTCGAAGGCCTTTCCGCAATATTTTACAAATATGTTCTTTAATCGCGGAAAGTCAGCAAGTCAATAGTTTTGATATATTGGTCGTGGTACATGAACTAGAGTTAGCGATAAAACGTGCTTTGTAAAGAATTTTGTGAAGTTGGGGTATCCAGTACATTGTAGGGAGCTTTGTCTGCTTACTATTTACAGAAACCTTTATAGTCTTCATAAAGGTCACATGCTGGGAAACAATGTCCGTCTCCAGCAAAGGTGTAGTCAGATAAGCAGAAGTGCTCGCTAGCTCAGCATTCGAAGTATTGATATAATGTAGTCGTCAGACAATAATTATATTGTTGGAAGCTTTGTCTGCTGGAACTAGAGCAAATGTAGTATGTAAATTCTGAATACCCTTCTTTATGTGTCGTAAATTGAAAGTAGAAGGCCGTGGAAGCAGGGATGGATTTGATTCGTAAAATAAAATACGTAATTCAACAATTTCTGAAGTAGTTTTCATCCAAGCAGTACGTGAATGTTTATCTGCTCTTTCTCGCTTACACCACTTTGTACAGAAATCCGTTAAAGAACCCGCAATTTCATTGCGACAGGCATTACAATCAATAACATGTCATCTTTAAAGGCGTGCATAATTACCATCCCGCAAGGCGTGCATATTACCATCCTGCAAGGCGTGCATACTTACCTTCCTGCAAGGTATGTCGCTTCTTGCACTATGTTAATTGCTGATGTTATGCGACGATAAATAAAGCCTACATGTACCTACCTTTAACGTTCATATATGGTTGTTCTGTCGATTCTTACGAATGGCGGGAGGTGTACAGTACTGGTTCTACCCACGCAAAGTGGGTGGTCTGTCTCCACCACAAAACAAAATCGCTCATCATATATAACCTGACATGTGTTGAAAATGACGTAAAACACCATACAAACAAACAAACAAAAACTGTATATAGCCTAATCGCGAAAGTTACACACTTGTATAGGAATACACTTAAGAAATATTCTTCTCTTAAACTAAAAGGCACAGAACTCTCATGTATTACCTGTAGCATCAGCTTATAGTCCTCTACTAAGTTTGTTCAAATGGTGACCCTGGGGTCACACTTCTCTGAAACTGCAGGAGCCAGAGGTTTAATATTTTGCAATTGGCATAGGCTTATCGTTATCATCCTGGGTTCACATTTGGTCTCGCCCCAGAAGTCACATCTTTGGCATAGACTTTTGAAACTCAATTTTGACCAAACTTCACATTCGGTAAAGGCGACATCCAAGATGGCCGCCACAGAAGCGTCTTAAAAACTACTTCTTGTACTCTGGGAAGCTAGGGCCGTTGGTTTAAATTCCACTGTAGGTAAACTCTTTTTTCCACTTTTTTGTTTGTTAAATTCTTCATTTGTATTATTGTTTGTTGTTTGGATGAGTTTTTTTCTTTTGTTTAATTAGTCTGAAATTTGTATATAAATATGTTGCATATTTTACATAGACGTATATAGGGAAACTTTAAAAAATCTTCTTCTCTGAAACTGCAAGAGCAGGAGGTTTAATATTTTGCGTTTGCTGTAAGCTTATGGTCCTCTACCAAGTTTGATCAAATGGTGACCCTCTGGTCACATTTGGCGCCGTCTCATGTTTTACATAGACTTGTATTTAATGGTTTCACTAAATATTTAGCAACTTTTCTTGGAAAGTTCTTAACTAGATATATGAGTTTGTCAGGTTCGTTCATATGAATTGCAAATCAATTAATTCTTTATAAAATATATCTTCTCTTATATCATTATAGAAAGATCATTTCACTAAAAAATGGATCTCATTCTCTATTTGAGTGTCATTGCAAAATCTGCAAAGTCTTTGTTCAGAAGTCTCTTCATTAAAAGTTATATTGTCTTGTGTTGGATTTGCTTGTATTTTGATTAACCACAGGCAAACATAACTAGTGTACTTACGTTATTAGCTCATACTTTGATTCAGCTTAGAAATCGTTCTGCATTGTTCTTTTAGTACATTATTAAGTTTCTAGGCATGTTTATGCAATATATAACATTGTTTCAACAATGTGTGTACATATTGTAAATATATATGTTTTTGTTTGAGAACCATGTCAGACTGGCTATAAGCATTATTATTATTATTTATTATTATTATTATCATTATTTTTATTATTACTATTGTATTGTATTGTGTTGTGTATTGTTGTGTTGTATTGTATTGTATTGTAAAGTATTGTATTGTATTGTATTGAATTTTATTGTATTGTATTTTATAATAATTATATTATTATAATAATTATATTATTATTACAATTATTATTAATTTTATTATTATTTTTATTATTGTTGTTATTATTACTATTATTATTATTATTATTATTTTATTGTATTGTATTATATTATTATAATAATTATATTATTATTACTTTTATTATTATTATTATTAATTTTATTATTATTATTATTATTATTATTATTATTATTATTATTATACAAAATAACACTTTCCTATGTTGCACATGGATTATTTTCCCTAGTAACTGCTATAGAAAAGACACTTTTGATTATAAGTATTATATCTACTGTTTTTGTAATACCATTGAGATTGCATTTAAAAAAAATTAGAACTCTACTAATCTTCATTATTTTTAGTTGCTCTTTTCAGTTTATTATGTTTGTACATTTATCTAGGCAGTGTTATACTGATTAATAAACAAGACATGATGAAAGTGTCCATTGGTCCATACTCAGCTTAAATCATTCTCCAGGTCATATGTGTGTCTTGATTAATTCACATATTTATCAAGTATGTATTTACTGTTCAAGGGTAGCATAGCCTAGATACATGTGTAAACATAGTAAACTGAAAATTGCATGTAAAACAATGTAAATCTAGATATAAAAAGCGAACAGGAAAACTAGCATTCAAGGACGACAGTCAACCAGATTTATAAGATTATTTTAGTTATAATGTTTTTTTACTTTTTTAAAGGGAATGCAGCCACACAGCCAAACATAATTATTATTTAGAGTTCTGAAAAGAAGATATGACCATTTGAAGGTCGTTCTAAAACCAATATGGGAGTCGCCATTTTGAGAACTATGATGTCATAGTTCTAAATTAACATATATATGGCATATTGACGATATCATTTGAAGCATGCAAATGAATACAAAATCCTTAACTGGTCATATAATGCGTTATTGCCCTTAGGTATACATAGTTTTCTTACAGTTGATGTGATTTATTATCTTTAAATCAATAAATTATCATATTTATAAATGTTCCATGTATCGTCATTTAGAACTAGTTTTTAAAGCTCTAAACATGGCGGTTCCATATCCGTTTCTACAGAATATTCAAATGGTCATAACATCCGGTTTTGATAATTCGTTCACCTTTTCCCAATTTTTTTCAGAACTCGCAAGAATAAAGTGTCTGTCTACATTCACGTTAATCGCAATCTCAAATTACAAAAAATGGCAGTTAGTCCTTATTATATACACTATATACTGGGCTCGTCTTTTCTGGAAATACACAGGACAAATGTTGTGACGTGTTACTTCCTTATTATTTGCATGTTTCTTTCATAAATACATCATGTTATTTACATGTGTGCCACATATGTAAATGATACATATGTGTTACATGTGTAACTCATATATTTTTCATGTTAAAATAGTACACCTGTGCCACATATGAAATGTATTTCATATGAAACTCTTATGCCCGAAATACATAAAGTTTTTTTTTTTAAAAAAGATAGAATATTGTAGGAAATGGTTTAACATCCTGTTTCTTTTTATAATGCGTTTTATTATATAAAATATTTTACGGTATGTAACATTTCTAATATGGAGACAATTCATCATTATTGATTCTTATTCATACAATTCTAGCACAGCAAGTTGTTCGAGCATTTGATAAGTACAAACAATGTCTATGTCCAAATAGTTTCCTGTTACAATTGATACCAACTAGTGGGTGACATAGATTTAGTTTTAATATAGTTTTTATTCATACATCTCTATCTAGTGCGTTAAGTTTAGATATACTGTACACTAATCACTATTTTAGAGTTGTTATTTTCGAGCATTTGATAAGTACAAACAATGTCTATGTCCAAACAGTTTCCTGTTACAATTGATACATACTAGTGGGTGACATATATTTAGTTTTACTGTAGTTTTTATTCATACATCTCTATCTAGTGTGTTAAGTTTAGATATACTGTACACTAATCACTATTTTAGAGTTGTTATTTTCGAGCATTTGATAAGTACAAACAATGTCTATGTCCAAACAGTTTCCTGTTACAATTGATACATACTAGTGGGTGACATAGTTATAGTTTTACTATAGTTTTTATTCATACATCTCTATCTAGTGTGTTAAGTTTAGATATACTGTACACTAATCACTATTTTAGAGTTGTTATTGTCGAGCATTTGATAAGTACAAACAATGTCTCTGTCCAAACAGTTTCCTGTTACAATTGATACATACTAGTGGGTGACATACATTTAGTTTTACTATAGTTTTTATTCATACATCTCTATCTAGTGTGTTACGTCTAGACATACAGTACACTAATTACTATTTTATAGTTGTTATTTTCGAGCATTTGAAAAGAACAAACCATGTCTATGTCCAAATAGTTTCCTGTTACAATTGATACATACTAGTGGGTGACATATATTTAGTTTTACTATAGTTTTTATTCATACATCTTATCTAGTGTTTAATTCATACATCTCTATCTATACTATTTTAGAGTTATTATAGCCCGGTTTACGTGAAATATAATATCATGCATAAATTGTTCGCTCAGTTTTATATTCTACGTACAAATATGTGATACAATAATTGTTGTTGTGTCTTTTTTATCACATGCACGCACGCTCTCAAACACGCTCTTCTTACACAACCACGTACGCCCAAGGGCATGCGTGTTCGCTCACACACCTACACAAATACATACATACACACAACCGCCTACTCGTTTGTACCAGCGGTTAATAAAAAGAAGAGAGAAGAAAGAAAGATTAACTTTTTTTCAATTTCTTTGATAGGATTTATATCATATTTAAAAAATTACAGTTGAGTTGTATTTTATCATGCATCATTACTGTTTGTTAATATCGATTCGTTTTGAAAGATAAACAATAAATAGTTCGCATCTAGGAATGGTCTATCTACACTTATTTACAAATACATAGTATTTCGCACACAGAATGACAAATGTATAGGATTGTTTATGAACATGTATGACATTTATTCCAAAAGATATTGTTTGAAAATTAAATGTAATATTTACATTTCTTGCAGTTAAAATAATGCCAGTTCAGTCCAAAACGTTAGTGTTTTGGTACATTCCCAAAATAAATGTTTTGTATTCTCGACATACATATTACAAAAATCACATATATTAGAATAAACTAGTTTCTGCTTTAGAAGTAAGTTAGTTGTTGGAATAATTCTAAAGACATATTTATATTGAACATGTCTTAATTGTATGTCTAGGGTCGTTTTAAAAGCTTGTAAATATATTGTTCTCCAGTCTAATTCAACATTAGGGAAAATGTTTTCCCATTTCTGCTGTGGGGCTATATCAATGTCAATATCATCAGTAGCTGGTGATTGTTATAGGAACTTATTTGTACGTTTGGATTTAACAATAGCCTAGAAAACCACAATGAAGGTACTCAATGACTTGGCAGAAGCCAGGGCAACAAGAAAATAAACCATTAAGGGCACGACAAGAAAGATCATAGATAAACATCAAACGCCACCGTCCCAATGGGCTTTAGGTAGGCGTCATCATAGGGTCCGCAGCCTATCCGGTCATCTTACAATTAAAGAGGAAAGCATAGTGGCAAACTGTAAAAGGGTCCACCACCAAGCATGCAGTACGATGCAAAATGATAGGGTCATAACCACTTTTGATACACTTTTTAACAAGTTTAACAAAGATAGTATGAAAATGATCATGACCAAGAATCTTACGAAGTTTATAAATCACATCACCATAGAAGTCAGGTTGTGATAGTCCTTGTCGCAGAAGAGTCCTTAAATTACTTTTATATTTGGAAAGAAGATCAGGGTTACGATAATAAAATTTTGCAAAGGTTTTACGAAGTTTATAGTAACGGTTACGGGGACATCCCCGTTCAAGTGGGGGTAATTAACAATGTCAAAATTAAAATCATCTCTCTTGTCATAGATTTTGCTAATTATTTCACCATTTTCAATCGAGAGATCTAAATCAAGTAAAGAACCGTTATTATCAGATATATTAGCTTTATTAGGCTGAAGTTCTTTAGGATGAATAGTATTAACCATAGTTGGAAGGAAAGTGTTGTCAATGTTCAATATGTCATCCAGATACCGAGAGGTGTCATTAAAAGCTTCAATAACATCTGCCTGGGTATCTGGTGAAAGAATCAACATGAAATCTCTTTCATAGCAAAATAAAAACAAATCTGCGACAAGTGGTGCACAGTTCGTACCCATAGGGATACAAACAATTTGTCTATAAACAGTGGTTCCATACCTGATGAAAATATTATCTAATAGGAAGATGAGTGCTTCACAAACTTCATAGCAAGTCCACATAGTATAATTGTCTAAACTGCCGTTAGTAAAAAACGCTTTAATATTATTACATGCCAAAAATGTAGTATTTTCTCTAGCGAATGTTTTTTGAATAAGAGAAATTAGCTTGTCTTTAATAAGGGGATGTGGTAAGGTTGTATATAGTGTAGAGAAGTCATAAGTGCTTATTGATGAAACTTGACCTTTATTGAACATTTTATCAAGAACGTCTCCTGAAATTGTTATAGACCAAAATAAATTAATCCCAGAGTTTTCATAAGTTTTATCACAATATAATTTAACGTGATCTTTAACGGCAGTAAGACAAGAAGTTAAAAGTTTGGAGATGTTTGTTGTGGAGCAGGCACTAGAATTCGAAATAAAGCGAGTCTTATACGGATTTTTATGTAATTTAGGAATCCAGTACATAGTAGGCAGTTTATTTTGCTGATCATTTACACCAGCTTTGAAATTAGTGCACCGAGTGATATGTGCGGAAACAACATCATCCTCAGTAGAATTAACGGGCGTATACGAATTGGTGCTGCCAAGTTCCAGAGATAAAACATTGACGTAATGTAGGCGTCAAACAATAATTACATTATTAGCTGCTTTATCTGCAGGAACTAAAACAAATTTATTATGAAATTCCTGAATTCCCGATTGTAAATTACGAAAGGAAGTCACGTAAGCCTTTTTCTAAGTTTTATTATCGTTACACTGATCTGGTCGCCAAAAACAATAGCAATCTTTAAATACTTCTGCCACATAGTTCATCACAACCCGTCTTTTATACAAACTTAGGAAGATTATCGGTCGTGATAATTTTCATGTGTTATTTATTAAAATTATTAGAAAATGTATAAATAGAGGTCACGACCGAAGTATTCTGCGGCGCACTACATGCTTAGTTGTGGACCCTTCTACAGTTTTCAATTATGTTTTCCTCTTTGATTATGTTCCTAAATCCTTTAAGGCGGGAACAGTTTGATGTTATGTCCTTCACTTCGTTTTGTCGTGCCTTAACAGTTTTCCCCTTGATGCTGTGACTTCAGACAAGTCATCGAGTACGTATGCGGTTAGCTTCTTTTTTTTTTTATATATTATATACATAAACATTTTTGTGTTTTACACGTATCTACGCTTTCTCAAATGTAAAGGGTTAACTCGGCGGGGATTATTTTTTATCTACACTGTCCTGTTGTTTAGGGATGATGACAGGGTAAGAGTGAGATTTGGTGCACCCTTGAACCGGTTTAAACTCCTCGGTTGTACCTTTTGCTTCTGACCGTTCGAAGGCAGTATTCCTATTGTTAACCCTTATATGTTTGTGATGTGCTGTTTTACTGAATGTGTTTGCGTTGTAATACTTGTTGGAGTAACTGTATTTTGTGAATGTTACTCTTCCTGTAAGGCTTATAACCTTTTCTTTGGTATATACTGCCAAATATGTTATCCTATGAAAATAAAGAAATTGTTATCAATATTATTATTATTATTATTATATTTAAGGACGAATAGTTTAAACACAAGTCCATGGATTTGTAAATGACCCATGTTTCTTTTTCACTTCATGTTTTTACTCACGTTGCTTCTTGTCAGTGGCCTGGATGGCTCAGCCGATGGTGGAATTGTTTTTACAAACGCGAGACTATATAAATGGGACTGTACCTTTTTTGTAATAACACAAACGAATTAATGATTCACCTATTTTATGATTGCATGTGGTCAAAGAATGTTAAATACCTATATTTGATCAATTAAGTGTGAAATCTCAGTTTAAATGAACCCCGAACATATTTTTCTGGCCTCAGAATGCTCATCAATTTCAGAAATTATAATACACACGTGTTTACTTATTTAAAAGAAATATATTAACCCGTACAGATTGAAAAAATGTCTACCTAATGTTGCAATTTTTATCGAAGAACTAAAATGTTTTAGAAATCTTGAGTTATACTCAGCATACGTGTACCTCATACTGAAATCAAATCATACTAAAGCAAGATGAAGCGTTTATCTAAATGTTTTGAACAATTAAGGTATTTGCTATTTTTTGTTTATAATTTACACTTGTATACTGTTTGGGAGTGGTAAATTGTTAAACTAATTAGATATGTTTCCTCTAAATCTCGCCTTTTCCAACATCAGTTGCACTTGTTAGTTCTAGAGCTTGTACTCGAGTTGAGGACTTTAATATTCGTAATCTTTGTATAACTAAAAAGTTACTCAATCAGGGTTACCGTTACCATAAACTTCGTTAAACCTTTGCAAAATCTTATTATCGTAACCCTGATCTTCTTTACAAATATAAAAGTAATTTAAGGACTCTTCTGCGACAAGGACTATCACAACCTGACTTCTATGGTGATGTGATTTATAAACTTCGTAAGATTCTTGGTCATGATCACTTTCATACTATCTTTGTTAAACTTGTTAAAAAGTTTATCAAAAGAGGTTATGACCCTATCATTTTGCAACGTACTGCATGCTTGGTGGTGGACCCTTTTACAGTTCGCCACTATGCTTTCCTCTTTAATTGTACGATGACCAGACAGGCTGTGGACCCTATGATGACGCCTACCTAAAGCCCATTGGGACGGTGGCGTTTGATGTTTGTCTATGATCTTTCTTGTCGTGCCCTAAATGGTTTAGTTTCTTACTGCTCTGGCTTCTGCAAAGTCATTGAGTACCTTCATTGTGGCTTTCTAGGATATTTTTTTTTGTATTATATTTACACGAGCATATTTGTGTTTTACTTATATTGCCTATTGATGCTGCCTTGTTGGTTAGAGATTAGATCATGGCGGGGATTTCTTTATTTACACTGTACTGTTTTAATGGGATGACAGTAGGGTAAGTGTGAGGTTTGGTGCACCCTAGAACCGGTTTAAACCCCCAGTGGCCTACTTTGCCACTGACCGTTTCAAGGCGGTAGCCCTATTGTCAACCCTTTTTGTGTTTGTGATGTCGTTTGCATTTATTATTGCTTTTGCCTTCTTGTTTGTCTGTTTGCGTGTTTGTTTCTGTGTTTTGTGGTTTACTGTCCTCCTTGAATGCTACTTTCCCTGTCCGATCTTTTTATATTTCTTTTACCAAAGAGAGTATATTTATAAGATTATTTTCTTTCGTTCCATTCCTATTAACGTTCTACTGTTTGCATGTTGTATAATACGGAAATAACGTATCTTTAAAACAGTTTTCCCCTTTTCTCATTTTATATTGTAATCGTATGTACACTTGATGTCTGAATGAAATATTGACACTCGACAGGTTAGAAGCGAAAAGACTACAGAAGGTCACACGAAATAACGAAAAGAGGACAATATCAAATGGTTTCTTTTCACGGCTTAGGTTTCGATTTTTCGTCTTTTCAATGTCACGTGGCGTTGTTTGTTCTTTTCGCCCTTCAAATGTCGTATTTTCGTCCTGTCGTCTTTTCGTTCTGTCGTCTTTTCACGGCGAAATAACGAAAAGACGAAACGTGGTTTAGGAAAATATAAGTCTACTGCTTTCTGTTTTTACTGTAGTTTTGGTCTGACGGGTTTCCTGATCGCTTTACAAATGTATTCAGGAAGTTCGTCAGAAAAGGATATAACCCTTTGGTTTTATAGCGCACTGCATGTTTAGTGATTGACCCTTCTACAATCAGTCATTACGCTTCACTTTTCACTTGTGCGATGACTGGACTACCTCTTGGGACTCTATAATTGTATCTACTGAAACCCCAACTAAGGGAGGTGGGTGCATGAGCTTTCGTCCCTCATGTTTTATGGTCGTACCCTAGATTGGTTTTCTCTTTAGCTGCAACTACTATGGTTGTTCAGTACGATTCTTGATACATCCTGAGATGTTTATTATTTTGTATGTGTTTCTTTAGTTAGTTTCTCTGGATGTGGACTTTATTGTTAGAGAATTCCTTTTGATGGGATGTAGTTTTGTTTACACTGTCTTGTCTATTTGGGCGCTGAAGACAGGATAATAGCGAGGATTGTGCGCATATAAAATCGATTCAAGTTAACCAGTTGGCCTTATTGCCTACTGACCGTTCCAAGCCGGTAACTCTGTCTTCACCACCCTTTTTGTTGTTTTTGTCTTTTTCATTATATTGTCAAGTCCTTGTTTGCAGTACAGTGCGTTCGGACGCTGTGGTTTCTATAGGACCCTAAATCTCATTTTTGAACAAACTGAGATTCGCCATATCCTAAAGTGATGCAGGAAACAGTACAAACGAGAGCTTTAAATAATGCCAACATTTTGAAAATGTATCCAGTTCTGAAATTATTGATTTTGTTCTCTTTATATGCCATTACAGATATAATAAACATGGAATTACAGTCCAATTCACTAAATGAAGTCACCCTGCATTGTTCTTACAGTAATATGCAAAAATATGTAGGTTCAATTTACTAATGCCATTTACTATCATATGATTTTTGAGATTTTTTTTTTGAAGAAAACGTGTTATAATTTGTTTGTTATAAAGATACACCCTTTACATAATCATAATTTTTTCACATACTCTGGCTTCTGCCAAGTCACCGAGTACTTACTTTATGACATCTGTCAAGTCACTGAGTACTCACTTTGTGGCTTCTGTCAAGTCACTGAGTACTTACTTTTGTGGCTTCTGCGAAGTCACTGAGTACTTACTTTGTGGCTTTTGTCAAGTCACTGAGTACTTACTTTGTGGCTTCTGCCAAGCCACTGAGTACTTACGTTATGGCTTCATATATACATGATCATTTATGTGTTTTATTTATATTGCCTATTAATGCTGCCTTGTTTGTTAGAGATTACAACCTGACGGGGATAACATTGTTTACACTGTCCTGTTTATTGGGATGACAAGAAGGTAAGAGTGAGGTTTGGTGCACTGGTTTAAACATCCAGCGGCCTTTTTGCAACTGACCGTTCAAAGGCGGTAGCCCTATTGTCAACCCTTGTGTGTTTGTGATGTTTTGTCTGGCCCTTTATTCATCTTTGTATATAGTTGTTCTTTGTTTCTTTGTGTGTTTGTGGTTGACTGTCGTCTTTTTACTGTTCAATTTTTATATCTACATTCTCTAATGTTTTTAGAGATTTTCTTTTGAGGGGATAAACCTTTATTTACACTGTTTTGCCAATTTGGGTGTTGCAGACAAGGTAATAGCAAGGTTGTGTACGAATAAAATAGATTTAAGCTAATATGTAGGCCTTATTTCCTACTGACCGTTCCAAATTGGTAACCCTGTCTTCACCAATCTTTATGTTATGTATTGTCCTTTGCATTGGCATTTTAAATATGCTCATATTTCGGTTTGTGGTGTAGCGCGGACCTACGGTTACATTGAGATAGATTGCTGTGATTTCTATTGGACCATTTTCCTCATTTTGGGGAGTATAGTAAAGCCATTACTTATATTTGTAGAGGATAGTTCCTATTTTGCAGTGAATAAAGGATTTTATTTCATCGGGAAGTAAGCATATTTTATATTTTCACGAATGTGAAGAATGTGTGAAAATCTGAGAGTTTGATCACTCGAGATGAAATGAAATCTGTTCTTTACGACAAAGCAACACATGTTCTTTTTATTGTATACCTTACGATTAAAGTTTACCCACTGCAGGAATGTCCTGCATTCTGACTGGCAAAGTTACGTAAGCCTATAGCTACCTTTTGAGTTATGATCTGTGACTTACTTTCGACTTTTGATGAAGCATGCCTTTTGAAGAAGAGAAATGCGGGAAATTTATTCAAGATTGATGAATCAGTGTCTACAGATTCTGAAACGGCAAAGAACGAGGCAAGTATTTAATTATTTTATTTCGATTGATATTTTGTACATAATATGAAGTAAGCTCGCGGTTTTCAAAGATCATTCAAGTGAAATGAAAACAAATTCAAATCAGTAATATGATGGATGCATGGAAAGAACGAAGCCGTGAACAATGAAACAACTTCAGGTCCGCCAGGTCTATGGGTTGTACCGTTTGGCGATTCTGCTAATAACTTGCCAATGAAAAGAAACGTTGTTTGTAAGTATTGGACTTTTCTGAAATATGAATCAAACAATCAGTGGTGAGGAGAAATTGGCAGTTTCTACAGTCCATGCCATGACCGTGTTAATGCTGAATAATATTCCTAGGTTGTTCTTTTAAGCCCATGTCAAATTTACTAAACATAAAAGCAATATTTGAAATTTTGTTTTATGAATATGTTTTGTTCCAAATTACAGATTGGTAAAAGTAAGAAAATAATTTAAAATTTACAAAGACTATAAATTGCATTGTGGATGGCCAGAGTGCTTCACCAGAGGTACTTTCCGACAAGTCACATCGCGTAGAGGCGGAGGGATTCGGATCGTACCCCATGCTATAGAAGCGATCCTGACTGTAGTATTTAATTGATTTATGAAAACAGTTTTCTTCCCAAATAAAATGGATGTAAAGTTGACAAATCAGGTAATCTAGCAATTATGCCATAGAACAATTCGAAGACATGAAATAACATGAATGGACAGAGCTGTAACATTCACAAAAGGAAAATATAGTGAAGATAAGGAACAGATGGCTGAAGAAGAAATTCAAAAATAGGAGTTTAAGTCCGACTGTCGGTTGCAGTGGACAGTATTTTCTTCTGATAGACAATCAAGAACCTAACACGTAGAAGTGAAATATACGAGAGAGTCAATCTCAGCATACCCTGGAAGTATGAACTCAATAAATATAGATATAAAAATCGAACAGGAAGAGTGTCGCGTGACGGATTGACAAATATGAATAGGGCTATCGCCTTGGGACGGTCAGTGGCAAAACAGGCCGCTGGGGAGTTAAATTAAGTTCTAGGATGAACCTAACCTTATTGTTACCCTCTTGTCATCCCAATAAAATGTGACACAGTAAATACAGATATCCCCCAGTATATATTATGTAACAAACAAGGCAGAATTAATAGGCAATATTAGTATTTGTATTTGTAGAGCGCTGTAGTCTAGTGGTAGAGCGTTGGACCCATGATCCAAAAGTCGTGGGTTTGATCCCCGACATAACCACTGTTGTGTCCCTGAGCAAGACACTTTATCTGCATTACTTAGTGCTAGTTCTACCCAGGAAGACAATCAAGAAGTACCTTAGAAGCAAATCGCTTACAACAGGTATAATATTAGCTAAAATTTAAAAAATAAATAAATAGGTATAAGCAGATAAGTAGATATAAAAGTCGAACAAGAAAAGTAGCACTCAAGGACGACAGTCAACCATACACACACACACACACACAGAGGGAAACAAACAACAACTATAACGATGAATAAAAGGCAAGATATGACATCACACACATAAATGTTGGGAACGGTCAGTGGCAAAACAGGTCTCAAGGGGTTTAATTCAGGTGCTAGTGTGCACCTATTGTAATCCCAATAAAACGGGACACTGTAATAAAGATAACCCCACCAGGTTATATTCTGTCACAAACAAGGCAGCATTAGTAAAAGAATATAATAAGATGGGCGTATAATAGGGAAAAGACTGTGGCAGAACACAACTGTTGTTTATAGTTTGACAAAGGCAATCAAAGCTAATTCTGAAATTATGTAACAAATTGAAATCATTTAAACATATACCTAATAACAAAAACATAGGAAACTATGTATTCCAATTATGCCCGATATCAGAAATGAACAGAACAGAACATATTTTTTATTTAACTTGTACATACGCACATTGTTATATATACATACATAAAATTTTCATGCATAATAAGTCAAGTGATTTTTAGACAAAAGTACATTTGCTATGAGCAATATTAATGTTAAATAACTGAAACATGAGGATGAAAAAGCAAAAGAGCTAAACATTGTTTAATTAATCAATATTTCATTCCTTACAGCTAAAACTGTATTAATATATTTTGCTAACCTTTTAACAATATTCTTATCCTGTGTCTGCAGTAATTTTAGAATTTAAACATATTAGGTCTATTATAATAATATTGTTTAATATAAATTGTCCGGATTCTTTGTGTAACAAGGACAATTCAAAATAAAATGGTATTCATTTTCCAAATCAATACTGTGACAGCAATGACAATATGCTATATCAAAACTTATTTAAACGGTGACTTAAAACTACTGACAAACATCGAATTTAACCCGCGCAAGACAGCTGAACCGGATGAGATAAAATCACGTCTACTGAAGAACCTACGAAACGATATTTCCCTTATCATTCAGGTACTTTTCAAAAATCGTTTAACACTGGCCAACTCCCTGAAGACGGGACACATGCAAACGTCATTCCCTTTACAAGAAGTGATAAAAGAGTGACCCCGCAAACTACAGGCACATTTCACTCACCTGCATACTATGCAAGGTTATGGAACATATAATAATTAAATACAAAATTCTCTATGACCTCCAAGACGGATTCAGAGAAGAAAAAAAAGATTCTGTGAAACACAATATAATAATATAACTGGTAGACATTCTAAAACAAATAAAAACAATACCCAGAGCCATTATCGGCCGGAGTAGTGGAACCACCGAATCGAAATTTAAGTAAGAAAACAAAAACATTTGAAAACGTACATATAAGTATCGGGCTCAGGATCTCCAAAGATCGAATGAATAACAGTCCTGATTGCAAGCGCGGGGAGACGTTTTACTGCCTCTTAAGCCACTAAGTTAAGGGACATACTCTGAACTGGGTCAAACAAAGCATTCCTTATCGGTAGGATCCAGTCAGTAGTCATACAAGGTGCATCATAAACATAGGTACAAATCACTTCTCTTCCTACCAAACATAAATGACGTTCATGGAGTGTTCGCCGGTAAGATTATTTGCAGCTGATACAGCTCATTACATCACTATTAACACTACCCCAGACAACGGAACCTTCCAAAGAGACCTAGATACTCTTCAAACAATCGGAGACAAAAAGCGAAATGGATTTGAATCCAGGTAAGTGCCTAGTCATTCATATAACAACTTCAAGGCATGCCTTGATTTTATTATACTGATGTACATATAGAATTATAGGAGGATTAGCTAATCCAGCAGAGTTAGCTAATCATCCTATACTTCTACATGGACATGTCCTTCAGTCAACGGACCACGCAAAATCATGGACATGTTCTTCAGTCAACGGACCGCGCAAAATCACTTGTTGTTACTACTGGCAATGGTATGAGCTGGAATACACACATAGCTAATGTAGCTACATTGCTAATCATACATAAAATGAAATATCATATCAAAACACATAATCCTAACCCATAAGAGAACAGGCAAACAAAACTATAGTAAGGCCCCAGCTATACGCAATATACACAAACTGTAGAGCTGCTAGATGGGTCATTCGCAACATCTCGTTCACTTCTTCGAAGCATAACTTGAGTGTAACTCGAACGTTTTCATATTGGTTACGTCATCATAGCATGACGCTTCTTAGATTACCATCAAAACGAATTTGCATTTAAAATCAGTGAAAGCAGTGATAACAAATAAAACCGAGTCTGCTGCTTTATTCTCTTAATTGTGTTTTTGCTCCGAAAGGATCACCTTTATCAGTATTTATTTTCATCTGCATTAATTGTATCAGGTGTGATATGTAAAAAAGGAGAGTGATAATTTATACATCTATCTGCTTTTTAAAAAGATCCTCCGCAAAGGGATATGCTCCATATTTACCTAAACTTACTAAATCATACTGAATATGAATGTTATGTTTACTTATTAAAACACTTGTCGTTTACATAATATACAAATGATGGATAAATGAATAGAATAGAATAGAATATAATGTTTTTATTAAACCAATTATGGGCCATTTCTGGCATAACAATCACAATATAATAATATCATAACCAGTAAACAAGACATATAAAGAAACACAGCTTGATTTTTGATTATATAAACATAATTAACTGAAGATGTATAAGTAAATAAGGATAATAAAGACGCCAAGTTATAATACAAGGGAGATAACCCAACGATATGAACAACCTATTTTGATGATGGGTTATCTCCCTTATATATTGTATGATGAGTTACTGCATGTGATGGAATGAGAGAAATACTAATATTTGTGTAGCTTGTTACATACTATCATTTACTACACATTATGTTCTTGCTCATGCCACCGGTGATAAATTATGCATATGTATAATAAGAATAATAATATACTTATTTCAAGAGGATTACATATTTGGCTACTAGCCAGTCTAACATATGGTCCTCCAATGGAACAGAATATACAAAATTGATTAAAGCATTGGTACAAAAGGGAATAAAATATGTCTAGAAACATGTCTAGAGAAATGATGGTACAAATTAAAATTAATCAGTATATTGAGTTCAAGAATATACATTTATCGGAAGAATGTTTTTTTTTAATTATAAAATTATATTCAACAATAAATTACAATATAATGTACTGAAAAGAAAACGTTTAGTTTAATAGAAAAATATAGAGAGAAAAGGTAGATGACAGAAAGATGGAAAAAATAAGAATATATTAATTTGAGCATAGTAAGAGGTATATCTATGGAAAGTGATCGTTACTAATTAACCTTCTATCTCTATTTCATTTCGCAAATGTCAACAAAGTTGTGTTGTTAAAGTTTGTTCTTAGAGAACGCAATAATTTCCACAATATCTTTCCTATAATGCAAATATCTCATAAAGCATTCAATATCAGGGATGGTTTTATAATACTTGTTCCTTTATAGAAAGTATTTTGAAATAATAATAATAAAGTTCAAAATACAAGCGCTTCTGTTGTTTTTACATATTAAGCCAAATGATACAGTCTTTAAATCAAAAGTAATTTGAAACATTTTTCTTTGTAGAATTTGTTGTAATTGTAACCAAAATCTCTGGCATATATGACATTCTCAAAAAAAGAAATGTAAGCCTTTCTACATGCATGTTGCAGAAGTCACAAAGACTTGAATTTGTGTAGTAGTTTATTGGAAGGTAAAATTCGAGTAAGATATTTATACTAAAATGCTCTTAATTTCGTATATATTGTACATCGAAAAGGTATTAAATAAATTTGTTTCCACTCTAAATTTTCAAATATTTCTTCCCATTTCTCTGGGGTTTATTAATTCTTGTTTGACATTTGTTTTTTATTAGTAATTTATATAAAGGCCATAACTCAGTTACAAACAAACAAAAGTAGCGGGCCGGATTGTACGTAAATGAACTATTTAAATACGGTAATGAAACCCTGTTTTCGTACTTAAAGCTTATATTTAATACAATACTGGACGTAGGTTATTTCCCAGACTGTTGGTCAGACGGACGTATGGTACCAATACATAAAGAGGGTTGCGTGGATAACTGTAGCACTACGGGGTCGTATGCTATGCTTGGTACATTTAATAACAAGGTCCGGACTTCGCGTTGTGATTTCCATAATTTATTGGTACATATAATACAATCCGAATAATTACACATTCATAATAAGCTATGAACATCCTGTTATATATATATGCATATCCGTTTGTATAGTGGTTTTCTAGTTCTTCCATTTGTAATTAAATAGTCCTTATTATTAAATGTCTTAGTTTCACAAAGTATAATAGTATTTAGAAACTTTCAAATGTCCACATCTTCCAATTTCCATAGTATAGTTCAACTTATCCCACACCCTGTCTTAGACTGCGGAGATCCATCTTGTGGATACAAGTATTGAAACTGACTCTCACTACTCAACCACCGACCCGAGACTCTCCTATAGACTTTCCGTGCGCTCAGTATTATACTTGAAGTTTACCAATACTGCTTTTCGATAGTTAGTCATGCCTCACATATAGACATCGACTTGTGTAGCTACAGGTGAACGCCATGGTGATTACCACATTGTATGCATAAATTACCCACAAGACCTTTCGGCGAATGGTCTCCCCTAATATGGCAATACATCTTAACTCCCAGACTTCCAGAGAAACTAAGCTTACAGCAAGTAAACAATAACAGGTGTTCAGATGATTACCAACAACTAACGGACAGTATTAGGAAACTCCCATTGCATCATTAGTTATAAGAGGGATTAACAGGGGTGTACTTGAATTGCAATTGTATTACATTTGTAACTGTTAGGTTAAGTACAGTGGCAAGGCTGTAGTGTTACATATTCCTTCCCTACTAATACGAAATATTTTGATAAATCAAAAGATTTCTAACTGAGTCTTTCACTATAACTAAACATAATCTGTGCTGCTAATGTTCATCACTGTGATTTCTGCAGAGCGTTCATATATATATACATTACTGCAAAACGTCTAAATCAGTAAATATAACACTAAATGAGTCACTATATATTTTGACATATAAACACAACTAAATGAGTCTTTTCTCTAATGTCAATGATACTCCATCTTTCACTGCAGCGCCACATCGCGCCGTCGTTATCGATAATCTGGTTAGGCTCCATCCAACGTACACTGTTCGATTCCGTGATAATCCGAGAATTGTTGAGTCTTACGTCACTCAGGATACCTCGGTTTTCGAAACTGTTCACTGCCTAAATAATTCCAATAAACGCAGTTCCCATTTAACATTTCGTACGCCGTATTTCTTTACCAGTCAAAGGTCAATATACTTCTGCTGCCAAATACAAGATAAGTCACTGATGTTTATTAGACCCTCCTATCTTGGTATTGCTGGATGATATGTCCAATTACCGATAGATGAATTACACAGTATCTTCTTTATAAACAAAATACATGAATACATCGGATAAAAGTCCACGTACTACATTTTATCTATTGATTATAGTTACAAACTCCAACTATGTACACGTTCAAATTTATTGTTCAAACAGGAACTTTAGGTGATATGCTTGTAAACATGTCCATGGGCCATATTTGGCTTAAATAAAGAAATAAACTATATAATTCCCGCCATAACTGTAAACTATGAGTTCTCATTGTAACTGACATTTGTTTTTTTGTATGCATGCTTTGGTTGATTGTGTTCTATGTTCTGTATTGGTTAATAGGTAATATATATATATATAAAACTGGGACTAGTGTATTTACACTGTCCCGTTTCATTAGGTTGACTGTAGAGTAAGTGTGAAGTTTGGTGCAACCTGGAACATGGTTTAAACCACCGGCGGCCTTTTTTTGCCACTGACCGTTCCAAGGAGGTAGCCAATAGCTATTGTCAACCCTTTTGTGTTTGTGATGTCTTATTTGTGCCTTTTCTTCATCGTTAATTTTTTTTTTTTAACTTCTGTGTGTGTTTGTGGTTGACTGTCGTGGTTGAATACTGCTTTTCCTGTTCGACTTTTATATCTATATTTACGTCAGCAACCTTTAACAAGAGTTTTGACAGAGCAGTGGCACTGTGGTTAAAGTGCTCGCCGAAAAATAACACAGGTTCCCTGCTGTTGTTGTTGTTTGTTTGTTTGTTTTCTTCGATTGTCTAGAAACATAAATACATACACAAAGGAACATACTTTTGATTGTTGTAATTTACAACGAAATGGTAATCCTGTAACTAATCACAGGTTTATAATATATACTTAAATAGGGCAGCAATCAAATAGAGTTTTATTAAATCGAGTTTTATTTGAAGTTGCGATAAAACCTACAGTCGATTTACATGTTCTTCTGTAAGAATATAATATGTTATATATCCTCATCAATAGGTCTAGGACGGGTCGAGGGCATCCCGCCGTAGACCTTATAATTGTCATATGTCATTCCAAACTCCCCGCAATGGTTACTTCCCCTTTCTGTTACAGTAACCACTACCACCAATTAAATTTATAGCTAAAATCCAGCTAAGTTTAATATGTGGTTAAATATTGTTTAGGTCAATATTTCAACTTGTTATTATGTGGTAAAATTGTATCGAACAAGCATATCTTCACGGAATAGCATTCGCCGATTTTTGAAAACAAATCTGTTTTTCTCGAAAAAATAATATGCATAAATTGTACTCACGTTTTTGACATAAACACATGACGGTCACTCCAGAAAGGAAGGTTCGATCCTCGTTTTATTAACAGCATCTTTTGGTGCTGGAAGGAGTGTTTAGTGGCCGTGTTACAGAAGCTGTAAATTTAATAAGGGGATTACACCCAAGCCAAAACAGGTTGAATCTTTTCAACATCTTCTCGAAGGCGATGATGTTATTGCCAATTGCCTGTTGATTACGGCAAGAGTTTGCTGTACCAGGCATTACCTAGTGTATTGTAATCACATGACCTCAGCAATCATCACGTGATTTGTGAGGTGGCAGGGATTATTGGCTACAATATCACTGCGCGGAGGTTGAATCAAGTTATCTCGAATTACGAAAATGTGGGCTGCCGATAAACGCACATGCTACATACAAATCCATACGCAACTACGTTGGTATTAAACTTTAAGGAATGTTAAGATGTTTGTTAAAAAAGCGCAGTAACAACGGAGCCTCGTGATGCAGATTTTGGTAACGCAGCAGGATATGGAGCATGTAGTTTTAATAATCGAACATACGCCAGTCCCAGGGCGCCAGATCCTCACTCATCTCCAATCAAATACATTAGACATTTGTAACTGAAGCGATGATTTATGTTTGTATGTCCCACCACGAAAGTGATGCGGGCATATAGTGTTACCCTTGTCTGTCCTTACGTACGTACGTCCCATTTTATATCCAGTATTTTATTATATTCATAAGTCAAACACCGGAAGTCGCAAAGCTTTCAAACTTCATACACACTTACATCAATATGACTGCAATGCATTCCTATCAAAATCAGGTCACTATGAATAGTCTTGACCTACCTTTTACATTTTGCTAATTTACATTCAAGCTTTACATTCTAGTGTTTGGTAAAGTCCATTTCTCAAACATGCTGTGCAGCTTTCAAATTCACACATGAGTATGAATTACATGTACAGACTTTTGGCATATTACAGTTTTACATTGAAGTTTTTTATTATGTTTATCAAAAGCCATGCACCTTTCAAACTGGTTAAAATTTTGTGCTGTTGATTTTATGAATATTGAGTTCTGCTCAACCCGGGGCTAGAGGGCGTGAGCGGTAGCTAGCATATTTCACTACCACTCATGAACAGTCTCAATCAAACCGAGACTGCAATATTTCGTATGTGTCGTGCTCGGCCGTTTCCAAAGGTCCATTATCATACTCTTTTTTTTCATACACACTTACATCCATACACCTTATTACATTTCGTTATGTGTCTGACAGCCTTAAAGCGGGGCACCCGCGTCACATGGACACATTTTCTAGATAATTACATCAGATGCTGCACAGCTTTCAAATGTTACACTGTTTACAACTACAGGACAGCATGTACCAATGACAAATAGGTCATTATGGATTTCAAATTCATACTAATTTATATCCATATGAGATTAATATGATCCTACCAAAAGTTTATTAGTTAACATCACATTGTCCTACTTTTCACAGTTTGTTTATTTACATTAAAGTGCGATATTCAAGTTCTGTTTCCGTGAGACTGACCTTGAGACATACTGTCACACTTTATTGAATTTCTTTATGTGACTGACAGCATTAAAGCTGGGCAGCAGTGACCCACGGACACATTTTCTAGTTATTTAACCAGCATTAACTTGTATAGATATATTTCCAGATTGGCTTCTGTCCCTTTAAAATGGCTAATATATTGGTTACAAAATACAAACGTCACAATATTGAATATTGGAAGTATTGCTGGAATCACATGACGCTATACAAGATAAGATCTTAAATGCTATTCGACACTCCCACCTATTTTGTACACATGTATTTCGGTAGATCTGTAGTACTTAAACATTAGTGTGGGACAATGTGAATGATTATAAATATGTATAATGGTTTATATATATGTAAATGTTATATAAAACAAAGAACAAATTTAATTGCAGATAAATTGCGTACTTTTATTTATTGTAGTTGCATCACCGTGTGTCAATTACGCTCTTCATCGTTAGGCCTACTGAGCGTGAAGCAAGTTTATTGTACGGCTTATTTCCAGAACAAGTAAGACCTACAAGTAATACGTGTTCTTCTGCTTATTTGAATCCATTTAACTGTCACGTTTCTATTGAACTGTGAATCAACATATACCTACTGTAGATCTAAATCCTTACAGAAATTGACAAATTCCTACTCCGCAAATGAAACGAAATCATGTGACATAATAATACATAACTTACTTAACACAGTAGGGTAACTTGCCCATGAACGAACTTGCCCCATGAGTCGAACATAATTGGACGAATACATAAAACAGAAGAAAGTTTTACTATGTGAAGGGAGTTATCCAATGATAATCTTTCAATCGAAACAGCAAGAATTATCTAAATCGGTTGCGGTCGTTAGTTATAGTATATTATATTAGGGCAAATACCATGTTCGAATTTTTCTAAAGATCCTAATATTGACATTTTTTCTATATTTTCTATCCGAAAGCGTAAATCTAGGTCTCATGGTCTTAGGCGTAATGGTAACATATATCAAACGTAAATCGAGTGTAATAATTTCTGTCGCTGATTTACATATTATTTTTAAACAGTCTGGAAAGCACTCTATGCTTTCACGGCTTACCTCTTTGTCCATTTCTTCATGTTCTCCGACCCCATATTGACAAGGAGTCTGATCACGTCAGGCATTTTCTAAAACTACTATATATTAATAAAGGTATTGATTTCATTGACATGCCTAGTATTTTTCGAGATACTCATGTAGTTGATTCTATCCCAAAATATTTCAAAAATTCCGAAAGTCCTGTAATTTGTTATAAGTATAAAAAGCCTATTAGAAATATTATTTTCAACTACAACTGACCTTGATATAGTACATAATACTCCTAAGGAATACTCCTCAGGAATATGAATGCAACACATCAACATTTTGCTATGCTCCAGCAGGTCATGTCATCACTTGTAATTTTGATATTATTGATAAACGTATTTGGCATTTGTTTTCGAAAGGTCCTAAATATAGATTACCTTCAACTATTGATTTTAATGCCTGTCGAGCCCAGATCGCCCACTCCATTGAAGATTTTAATATCAAATGGTGTCGTAGAGAACATGCGGACCCAAACTCACTTTCTACTTGGAAAAAGTCAATTCTGAAAATTATAGATACACGTATTAACTTTTATAATGCTAACCCCTCTTTTCTTCCTCCGAGACCTAGGTTTTCCTTTCGTAATTTAAAATCGGGAATTCAGGAATTTCGTAATAAATTTGTTTTAGTTCCTGCAGATAAAGCAGCTAATAATGTAATTATTGTTTGACGCCTACGTTACGTCAATGTTTTATCTCTGGAACTCGGCAGCACCAATTCGTATACTCCAGTTAATTCTACTGAGGATGATGATGTTGTTTCCGCACATATCACTCGGTGCAATACTTTCAAGGCTGGTGTAAACGATAAGCAAAATAAACTGCCTACTATGTACTGGATTCCTAAATTACATACAAAATCCATATAAGGCTCGCTTTATTTCGAATTCTAGTGCCTGCATCACAACAAACATCTCCAAACTTTTAACTTCTTGTCTTACTGAAAACTCTGGGATTAATTTATTTTGGTCTATAAAACATTCAGGAGACGTTCTTGATAACATTTTCAATAAAGGTCAAGTTTCATCAATACGCACTTATGACTTCTCTACACTATATACAACCTTACCACATCACCTTATTAAAGACAAGCTAATTTCCCTTATTCAAAAAACATTCGCTAGAGAAAATACTACATTTTTGGCATGTAATAATATAAAAGCGTTTTTTACTAACGGCAGTTTAGACAATTATACTATGTGGACTTGCTATGAAGTTTGCGAAGCACTCATCTTCCTATTAGATAATATTTTCGTCAGGTATGGAACCACCGTTTATAGACAAATTGTTGGTATCCCTATGGGTACGAACTGTGCACCACTTGTCGCAGATTTGTTCTTATTTTGCTATGAAAGGGATTTCATGTTGAGTCTTTCACCAGATACCCAGGCAGGTGTTACTGAAGCCTTTAATGACACCTCTCGGTATCTGGATGGCATATTGAACATTGACAACCCTTTCTTCCCAACTATGGTTAATTATATTTATCCTAAAGAACTTCAGCTTAACAAAGCTAATATATCTGATAATAACGCTTCGTTTCTTGATTTAGATCTCTCGATTGAAAATGGTAAAATAATTAGCAAAATCTATGACAAGAGAGATGATTTTAATTTTGTCATTGTTAATTATCCCCACTTGGATGGGGATGTTCCCCGAGCAACTTCTTATGGGGTGTATGTGTCTCAACTTATTCGTTTTACTAGAGCTTGTACTCGAGTTGAGGACTTTAATATTCGTAATCTTCTGTATAACTAAAAAGTTACTCAATCAGGGTTACCGTTACCATAAACTTCGTAAAACTTTTGGAAAATGTTATTATCGTAACCCTGATCTTCTTTCTAAATATAAAAGAAATTTAAGGACTCTTATGCGGCAAGGACTATCACAACCTGACTTCTTTGGTGATGTGATTTATAAACGTCGTAAGATTCTTGGTCATGATCACCTTCATACTATCTTTGTTAAACTTGTTAAAAAGTTTATCAAAAGAGGTTATGACCCTATCATTTTGCAACGTACTGAATGCTTGGTGGTTGCAGACTGTGGACCCTATGATGACGCCTACCTAAAGCCCATTGGGACGGTGGCGTTTGATGTTTGTCTATGATCTTTCTTGTCTTGCCCTTAATTGTTTATTCTCTTACTGCTCTGGCTTCTGCCAAGTCAATGAGTTCCTTCATTGTGGCTTTCTAGGCTATTGTTTTTTTGTATTATATTTACACGACCATATTTGTGTTTTACTTATATTGCCTATTGATGCTGCCTTGTTGGTTAGAGATTAGCTCATGGCGGGGATTTCTTTATTTACACTGTCCTGTTTTAATGGGATGACAGTAGGGTAAGTATGAGGTTTGATGCACCCTAGAACCGGTTCAAACCCCCAGTGGCCTATTTTGCCTCGGACCGTTCCAAGGCGGTAGCCCTATTGTCAACCCTTTTGTGTTTGTGATGTCGTTTGCATATATTCTTGCTTTTGCCTTCTTGTTTGTCTGTTTGCTTGTTTGTTTCTGTGTTTTGTGGTTGACAGTCCTCCTTGAATGCTACTTTCCCTGTCCGATCGTTTTATATTTCTTTTTTTGGGGCATGTCTAACTTGTTCATGCCCTCAAGACCATGTATAACAATCCTTTTAAAATGATAATTAATATATTCTAATATTTATATAGTATAACGAAGAATATGTCACAAATACTCTGACTAACAGTTACTTCTGTCGTTTATTATGCCATTTCTGTTGATAATATTATTTTGTAAAACATCTGTTTATGAACGTGAATACCTGCAAGTTTATTAAAAACCAAAACAGCCAAAACGCTGATATTCTACAGTTTATTTCAAAAAGCCTTAAAGGGTTGAACGGGGAAACATCTTTGAGTGCTTAATACATATTTTTTGCAGTATAAATAATCACATTAGACAGGGTCCATTTTTTGAATTTGTGAATGTTAGCGGCATTTTTTAAGTAAAAGTGGTATCTTGGTGTTTTAATATTAATTTCGGATGCTGATAATGGTGGATACCAAGTTGAATTTTGACAGGAAAGGCAATTTTTGGGACATTTCATTGTTTTTTGATGATTTTACTTGGAACTTTTGGAATATTTTTTTAAAATAAACATTTTACACATATTCCCTATTTTCTTTACATATTTTGACTTCATATACTTGACAACATACGAATATTATTACAAGCTGAATTTTAACAGAAAATGTATTTTTTTGGACATTTTATCATCTTTTGATGATTTTACTGAGAATTTTTGGAATAATATTTTAAAATAAACATTGTAAGACCAGTCATCAATTTTCTCTACATATTTGACTTCATATATATTGACTTATCATAGGAATAGTATTTCAAGCTGAATTTTGATAAAAGAAATGCCATTTTGGGGACAGTTCATTGTTTTTTGATAATCTTTTGAATATTTATGTTATTAAATTTAACATTTTACCTCAGTTATAAATTTCCCTATATATATATATATATATATTTATATATGTATTTTCACTTCATATACATTGACTTATCATAGGAATAATAATTCTAGCTGAATTTTGATTGGAAAAGCATTTTTGGGACATTTCATTTTTTTTTTGATAATTTTACTGGGAGTTTTTGGGAAAATCAAATAATATAAACATTTTAATCCAGTTATCAATTTTATCTACACATTTTTACTTCATATACATTGACTTGTCTTCAAGCTGAATTTTGACAGGAAAGGCAATTTTTGGGATATGTTATCATCCTTTGATAATTTTACTGGAAATTGTTGAAATATATTTTTAAAATTAACGTTTTACACCTGTTATCAATTTTCTCTACATATGTTGACTTCATATATAATATTTCAAGCTGAATTTTGACAAGAAAGGCAATTCTTTTGGATAATTTTACTGGGAATGTTTGGAATATTGTTTAAAACTATATAGTTCACATTATTTATCCTTTGACTTTATACTTAACGACTAAACCTGTTTCATACTTACATAGGAATTAAGTGCCTGTTATGTGACCTCTTTTTGTTCATATTTATGTCGTATTCATACAAGTCCATCATACTGCGTGAAAGCACACATTGCTGTGCATTTTTTATTGGATAATTGGATTTGAACCATCTTCAGCGAAGGGTCCTACAATGTTTTTCTTTTTTTTTGCAAGAAAATATTTCAGTACAGTAGTTGCAGGTATAGGGCTTAAATAATACATCATGATTGGCTAAAGACTATTGTCACTACGTGTTCATTCCATTTTCACTACGTGTTCATTCCATTTTCACTGGCAGATGTAGCTGTGGTATAGCAAAGTCACCGTGTTCCCAATATTGATAGTGCACCGTAACAAGTGAAAATAAAGGCTAAATTACTTGTTGGACTATGATCACCGTGTTTTAAGCTCACTGATGGAGCCAACAGCAGAGCCATAAAGTTGCTTTGATCGTTCGAGGCAGATCTTGTACCGTGTTGGTCGAGAAATTGATTTTTCAAGTGACAGACAATAAGGAAACCGCTAATGACCTCCCAGACGAATTGAAACACGGTCATCACTAAGTAGAAGTGATTTCACTTTTCTGCGATCATCAAATGAGAAAGCTGATGCACATTATGAAGATGTATGCTCTCACACGCCAGTACAGCACTATTTCCTGCTACTAGTATATCATTTCCTGCATGCGCAGCGTCAACAACGGTGGCTTATAAAAGGCAACTCGCAGAAAAGGCGCTATATTCCAACTGAAGCCGTGTTCAGCAACCTACCAATGGGATCAGCGATGGCCTTTTACCGTTTCAGGCGTTAACAGGATGCAACACCACTTCTTCTGCAAACCACACCAAGCATGTACCATGTAAGTTATTTCAAGAGCACCATAAACTACCTAATGACTTAGGGAGGGAGACCTTACAGAAAACACCATCAAGACTGCAGAGAATTTTGTCTACAGAATCTATAATGTCCAACAGACTGAATATGGAGCCTTTATTTCACTTGTTATCAAACCATTATACGGAAACAGACTGACTGTGCTAAACCAGAGCTACCAGTGCCAGTGAACATAGGATGGACAGTTAGTGGCAATGGTCTGCAGCCAACATTGATGTTGTTAAGCTCTTTATCTGCAGCTATATGTATGAAGGCTGTTCAAATAATACGTGGACATTTTCGATATCGCACTATTTTATTGACGTAAACCTTTAGGATTCATACATCTTGTAATCCATCTCATAAGAAATCAAATGATTTAAACACAAAATCGATACCATGTCTAGTTACGTTGCAATGACTGATATAATAGGGCAAGAAACCCACCTACGGAGCAGTCCAAAATGTGACGTCTGTAGTTCATAACTGCATTTTGGGAATGGCTAAATAAACGGAAAATCGGCGGCAAAAATATACAAAACTTAAGAAGCATTGTCACTGGTATTCCAAAATTACAATTATGAAATTTTGTATATATTGAACATGGAGAACTAGAATAAATATAAATAAGTAGATAAACACTTCCTCGCGTTTAAGTTAAAATTTACGAAGTCAGAAAAAATCACGGAGCACTAAAATGTTAATAAAATATTGAAGAATAGGAACTTTTAATGAAACAAAATGTTTAATACAAAAATGAAATAGAAAAACATAAAATGTTAAACTCTTACATATTTTCTTCAAAATATATATGTTAATACATAAATAATACTGATATATGTTCAATAAACATGTCTTTTGCAATGACTATGCTCTTTTTTTTTCTTAATATTTTCTTAATATTTTGAATATGTATGCTAATCTCGATCAAATTCCTATGATCTCTTTCCGAAGCTGTGATATACCTCAAAAACATGATTATTCAACACTGCTGTACTAAATTTATTTGATGCAAACCATGAATAATACAATAATCTAATTAAATGATTATATGGTTATTACGTTTGTTATTTCTAGCATTTTTCATCATTTATAACATTAGGTTGTTGTTAGTTTTAACGGCGACGCCATAGCACACAAATGACGTGCTACGTGACGGCTATAGTGGGGTTGTAAACACTCGTATTTTTTGAAATCTGTTTCAAATAATTGTATAATATATACTGATATGAAAGTGAAAATGTAAACATTTATTGTTATATAATTTAATTTACTTGATTTATAAAAGTGTAATAACTATTAATAATGTTCACGTATTATTTGAACGTCCCTCGTACATATAAAAACACAACACTGTAGGATCCGTCGCTGAAAATGCTGCAAGTCCATTGAAATATGCACAGTAATGTGTGCAAGCATGCTAGCATGGAACTAAAAGGAAATCACAAAGAGGCATATAATTCCTTTGAATTATGAAACATGACGAGACGTTAGGTACAACTGTAGACAGATGTTGGATGAATGGTGTTTTAAGTAATTTTCATCACATTTTTAAGGCTATACATGACAGTCGATGTCTTTTTGTTGTTTTTAAATCGTGGTGGAGGCAGATGAGTCACTTTTTCATAGCTAGATCCAGTACTGTATAGCTCCCGCCATCGATAAGAATCTGCAATTAATACAAAGAAATATAAAAAGATTGGGCAGGAAAAGTAGCATTCAAGGAGGACAGTCAACCCAAGTTTAATTAACAATATCAAAATTAAAATCATTTCTCTTGTCATATATTTTGCTTTGTTAAGTTGAAGCTCTTTAGGATATATATTATTAACCATAGTAGAAAAGAAAGGGTTGTCAATGTTCAATATGTCATCCAGATACCGAGAGGTGTCATTACATCTACCTGGTATCTGTTGAAAGACTCAACATGAAATCTCTTTCATAGCAAAATAAAAAAACAAATCTGCGACAAGTGGTGCACAGTTCGTACCCATAGTGATACTAACAATTTGTCTATAAACGGTGGTTCCATACCTGACGAAAATATTATCTAATAGGAAGATAAGTGTTTCACAAACTTCATAGCAAGTCCACATAGTATAATTGTCTAAACTGCCGTTAGTAAAAAACGCTTTAATATTATTACATGCCAAAAATGTAGTATTTTCTCTATCGAATGTTTTTTGAATAAGAGAAATTAGCTTGTCTTTAATAAGGTGATGTGGTAAGGTTGTATATAGTGTAGAGAAGTCACCAGTGCTTAGTCACAAGTCACAATTCGAATAACAATAAACAATGTGAACCATATTGTTTAAGTAAGCATTCCAAAAAGAAATATTTAAAAAAAATCTACATTAGGCAAAAAATAATAGAATATTATTCACGTGAATTTTTTTTTTAATATATTAAAAAAAAAGATCCAAGTAAAAATACCAAAAAAAAAAAATGTTCCAAAAAGTTGCCTTTCCAGTCAACATTCAGCTTGAAATAATATTCCTATAACAAACCAATATATATGGAGTCAAAATACTCGTATGTAGAGACTATTAGTAATTGATGTAAAATGTGTATTTAAAAAATATATTCCAAAAAATACCCATTATAATTAAAAAAACACAATGAAATGTCCAAAATAGTGCTTTCCTGTCAAAATTCAGTTTGAGATATTTCTCAAATAAAAGGTAATTCATATGAAGTCAATTATTGGGAGAAAATTGATAACTGATGTAAAAGGTTTCTTTTAAAAAAATATTCCAAATATTTCCAGTAAAATTATTCAAAAAACAATGAATGTCCCCAAAATAGCCTTTCCTATCAAATTTCAGCTTGAAATATTATTCGTATGAGAACTTGATAAGTCAATGTATATTAACTCAAAATACGTGGAGAAAATTGATAACTGTTGTACAATGTTTATTTTAAAAAATTATTCCAAAAATTCCGAGTAAAAATAACAAAAGATGATTAAATGTCCCAAAAATTGCATTTACTGTTAAAATCCAGCTTGAAATGATATTCCTGTGATAAGTCAATGTATATGAAGTCAAAATATGTAGAGAAAATTGATAACTGGTTTAAAATGTTTATTTTAAAAAACATTCCAAAAAATCCCAGTAAAATTATCAAAAAACAATGAACTGTCCCAAAAATTGCCTTCCCTGTTACAATTAAGCTTTGTATCCACCATAATCGAATTCGGCATACTCAAATTAATAACAGCACCATATAGAAATAGGTTTAGTCTTTATATATGCTCCATAGTCTGCTGTGTTACCCTTTATATATGCTCCATAGTCTGCTGTGTTCCCTTTATATATGCTAAATAGTCTGCGGTGTTACCCTTTATATATGCTCCATAGTCTGCTGTGTTACCCTTTATATATTCTCCATAGTCTGCTGCGTTACCCTTAATATATGATCCATAGTCTGCTGTGTTACCCTTTATATATGCTCCATAGTCTGTGGTGTTACCATTGATATATGCTCCATAGTCTGTGGTGTTACCATTGATATATGATCCATAGTCTGCTGTGTTACCCTTTATATATGCTCCATAGTCTGCTGTGCTACCCTTTATATGTGCTCCATAGTCTGTAGTGTTACCCTTTATGTATGCTCCATAGTCTGTGGTGTTACCATTTATATATGCTCCATAGTCTGCTGCGTTACCCTTTATATTTGCTCCATAGTATGTGGTGTTACCCTTTATGTATGCTCCATAGTCTGTGGTGTTACCCTTTATGTATGCTCCATAGTCTGTGGTGTTACCATTTATATATGCTCCATAGTCTGCGGTGTTACCCTTTATATATGCTCCATAGTATGTGGTGTTACACTTTATTGATGATCCATAATCTGCTGCGTTACCCTTTATATATGCTCTATAGCCTGCTGTGTTACCCTTTATATATGCTCCATAGTCTGCTGTGTTACCCTTTATATATGCTCTATAGTCTGCTGCGTTACCCTTTATATATGCTCCATAGTCTGCTGCGTTACCCTTTATATATGCTCTATAGCCTGCTGTGTTACCCTTTATATATGCTCCATAGTCTGCTGTGTTACCCTTTATATATGCTCCATAGTCTGCTGCGTTACCCGTTATATATGCTCCATAGTCTGCTGTCTTACCCTTTATATATGCTCCATAGTCTGCTGCGTTACCCGTTATATATGCTCCATAGTCTGCTGTGGTACCCTTTATATATGCTCTATAGCCTGCTGTGTTACCCTTTATTTATGCTCCATAGTCTGCTGTGTTACCCTTTATATTTGCTCCATAGTCTGTGGTGTTACCCTTTATGTATGCTCCATAGTCTGCTGTGTTACCCTTTATATATGATCCATAGTCTGCTGCGTTACCCTTTATATATGCTCTTTAGCCTGCTGTGTTACCCTTTATTTGTGCTCCATAGTCTGCTGTGTTACCCTTTATATTTGCTCCATAGTCTGTGGTGTTACCCTTTATGTATGCTCCATAGTCTGCTGTGTTACCCTTTATATATGATCCATAGTCTGCTGCGTTACCCTTTATATATGCTCTATAGCCTGCTGTGTTACCCTTTATGTATGCTCCATAGTCTGCTGCGTTACCCTTTATATATGCTCCATAGTCTGCTGCGTTACCCTTTATATATGCTCCATAGTCTTCTGCGTTACCCTTTATATATGCTCTATAGTCTGCTGTGTTACCCTTTATATATGCTCTATAGCCTGCTGTGTTACCATTTATATATGCTCCATAGTCTGCTGCGTTACCCTTTATAAAGGCTCCATAGTCTGCGGTGTTACCCTTTATATATGATCCATAGTCTGCTGCGTTACCCTTTATATATGCTCTATAGCCTGCTGTGTTACCCTTTATTTATGCTCCATAGTCTGCTGTGTTACCCTTTATATTTGCTCCATAGTCTGCTGCGTTACCCTTTATATTTGCTCCATAGTCTGCTGCGTTACCCTTTATATATGCTCTATAGCCTGCTGTGTTACCCTTTATGTATGCTCCATAGTCTGCTGCGTTACCCTTTATATATGCTCCATAGTCTGCTGCGTTACCCTTTATATATGCTCTATAGTCTGCTGTGTTACCCTTTATATTTGCTCCATAGTCTGTGGTGTTACCCTTTATGTATGCTCCATAGTCTGCTGTGTTACCCTTTATATATGATCCATAGTCTGCTGCGTTACCCTTTATATATGCTCTATAGCCTGCTGTGTTACCCTTTATGTTTGCTCCATAGTCTGCTGTGTTACCCTTTATATTTGCTCCATAGTCTGCTGCGTTACCCTTTATATATGCTCCATAGTCTGCTGCGTTACCCTTTATATATGCTCCATAGTCTGCTGCGTTACCCTTTATATATGCTCTATAGTCTGCTGTGTTACCCTTTATATATGCTCTATAGCCTGCTGTGTTACCATTTATATATGCTCCATAGTCTGCTGCGTTACCCTTTATAAAGGCTCCATAGTCTGCGGTGTTACCCTTTATATATGATCCATAGTCTGCTGCGTTACCCTTTATA
This sequence comes from Cyrtodaria siliqua, assembly GCA_037043455.1. Taxonomy (NCBI): domain Eukaryota; kingdom Metazoa; phylum Mollusca; class Bivalvia; order Adapedonta; family Hiatellidae; genus Cyrtodaria; species Cyrtodaria siliqua. Next base: position 73,041 of record JAWPHD010001466.1, on the reverse strand, counting down.
TATGCTCTATAGCCTGCTGTGTTACCCTTTATTTATGCTCCAAAGTCTGCTGTGTTACCCTTTATATTTGCTCCATAGTCTGCTGCGTTACTCTTTATTTATGCTCCATAGCCTGCTGTGTTACCATTTATATATGCTCCATAGTCTGCTGCGTTACCCTTTATAAAGGCTCCATAGTCTGCGGTGTTACCCTTTATATATGATCCATAGTCTGCTGCGTTACCCTTTATATATGCTCTATAGCCTGCTGTGTTACCCTTTATTTATGCTCCATAGTCTGCTGTGTTACCCTTTATATTTGCTCCATAGTCTGCTGCGTTACCCTTTAGATTTGCTCCATAGTCTGCTGCGTTACCCTTTATATATGCTCTATAGCCTGCTGTGTTACCCTTTATGTATGCTCCATAGTCTGCTGTGTTACCCTTTATATTTGCTCCATAGTCTGCTGCGTTACCCTTTATATTTGCTCCATAGTCTGCTGCGTTACCCTTTATATTTGCTCCATAGCCTGCTGTGTTACCCTTTATTTATGCTCCATAGTCTGCTGTGTTACCCTTTATATTTGCTCCATAGTCTGCTGCGTTACCCTTTATATATGCTCTATAGCCTGCTGTGTTACCCTTTATTTATGCTCCATAGTCTGCTGCGTTACCCTTTATATTTGCTCCTTAGCCTGCTGTGTTACCCTTTATATATGCTCCGTAGTCTGCTGTGTTCCCTTTATATATGCTCTATAGCCTGCTGTGTTACCCTTTATTTATGCTCCATAGCCTGCTGTGTTACCATTTATATATGCTCCATAGTCTGCTGCGTTACCCTTTATTTAATCTCTATAGCCTGCTGTGTTACCCTTTATTCTCCATAGTCTGCTGTGTTATCCTTTATATTTGCTCCATAGTCTGCTGCGTTACCCTTTATATATAATGAATGAATGAATGAATGGTGTTTTACGGCACGTTGACACATAAATAGGTCATATTGTGCGCAAAAATTGATGAAAAATGAAGTATTAATTAAAAATTAATGAAAATATATAAAGATAAAACTATTAAAAAATAAGGGATGATAAGGTGTAATATAAACTATGTATGTAAATCAACAAATGCCCGTCAACGGGTATATAAAAAAGTAAATATATATAAGAACACATTACAATGATTTATATAGTCTGATCTCTTTCAGGAAATCTAAAACAAGACTAAAACCTACAGTATCAAATAACTCTTTCATAGTATTAACACTGTAGTACCTTTGACGCATAGGATCAAAGTCTACACATTCCAATAAGATGTGTTGGACCGTTAACGGTGCAAAGCAGGGTATACATTCTGGTAATGGCTCACCTTGTAATAAATATGAATGAGTATAACGTGTATGCCCTATCCTGCACCGGGCTAAGACAACTTCCTCTCGACGAATGGGTCTACTAGAAGAACGCCATTCTCCGAGTAACGGTTTAATTGGATGGAGTTTATTGTTAACTGACAAATCCCAAGCGGCTTGCCAGGAGTTACGAATATATGTGTTAATACAACTTTTAAAATCAATATAAGGTAATTTGGTATTAGTTATATGTAAATATAATGCTGCCTTAGCAGCAGTATCAGCTCTATCATTACCACGTATTCCTACATGGCTTGGAAGCCAGCAGAAAATAATAACATTATCAATTATAAGAGAATTGTACTTTTCTAAAAGTTGAAGAAAAACTGGGTTATCATGTTTAATATTACCCAGTGCTTGAAGAGATGAAAGGGAATCAGAAAATATTACAGAATGTTCATCATCAGATTCCTGAATATAATTTAAGGCAAGTTCAATTGCCTTAAGTTCAGCTGAAAAGATAGAGGCCTTATCAGGCAGGCGGCTCTTTATGCTGTGTTTGTGAACAACAGCTGCTCCATAGACTACTGCGTAACCAAACTCTGCATCATTGGGCTGCGTTGTTACCGCAAGTTTTTACTCTAAAACTTATAATGCCTTTAATACCAAACATGTAGTTGCATATTGATTTATATGTAGCATGTGCGTCTATCGGCAGCACACATTTTCGTAATTCGAGCTATAAGTCCGCAAATAACTTGATTCAAAGTTGGAGCACATGTGTTTTTTTTGATATAATGAATGAATGAGAAAACCCAACACTTCCTGGAGTAACGAACACGTTGGATAGTTAGAGTAAAGTATGGAGATCCGAAAGCACACGGTCGTTTCTCAGAGAACTAAGATTTAATACATAAGCAAATATTTTTTTTACCTGTTGTCATTTTTTCATACCGAAAACATCTAAATATTTTTTAAAATGCTTCGTAACTACTGCCATAGAAGAAACGTTACCGCCATAATGAGGTGTTGGGGGGTAACATATGGTGTATATATAATATTTAAAATAAAACAGCCTAGAAAGCCACAAAGTAAGTACTCAGTGACTTGGCAGAACCCAGAGCAACAAGAGAACAAACCGTGAAGGGTACGACAAAACAAGATTAAAGACAAACATCAAACGCTACCGTCCTTTAAGGATAAGGTAGACGTCCACAATACGTCCGGACACAATTAAAGAGTAAAGCCCTTATTTATGATTGTAAAGCATATTAACGGATTAGAGTGGAGGCGGAATTGCTTATGTAATTTTCTCACACATAGTAATAACTTATATATAATAATGAACTTTGAATCGTAAATAAACATAGGTCCGGTTTCAGAACTCAGTACATATCATATATCACAAAAAAATTCATTCATGTACTTTCTCATTTTCGGAACTCAGTATGTATCACATATTAAACAACAAAATCATTCATGACAATACAAATATGTGCTTTCTCCTTTCCAGAACACAGTATATATCACATAGTACACATTTCCAGAACACAGTATATATCACATAGTATACAACACACTCATTCATGACAAAATAAAAATGTGCTTTCCCATTTTCAGCACTCAGTTTATATCACATTTTATACAACACAATCGTTCATGACAATTCAAATATGTTCTTTCTTATTTCTGGAACTAAGAAAGTAACACATATTATACAACAAAATCATTCATGGCAATACAATTATGTGCTTTCTCATTTCCAGAACTCAGTATATATCATATATTATACAACACAATCATTCATGGCAATACAATTATGTTCTTTCTCATTTCCAGAACTCAGTATATATCACATAGTATACAACACAATCGTTCATGACAATACAAATATGTGCTTTCTCATTACCAGAACTCAGTATGTATCTCATATTATACAACACAATCATTCATGACAGTACAAATATGTGCTTTCTCATTTGCAGAACTCAGTATATATCTCATATTATACAACACAATCATTAATGGCAATAAAAATAAGTGCTTTCTCATTTCTAGAACTCCGTATTTGTCACATATTATACAACACAATCATCCATGACAATACAAATATGTGCTTTCTCATTACCAGAACTCAGTATGTATCTCATATTATACAACACAATCATTCATGACAATACAAATATGTGCTTTCTCATTTCCAAAACTCAGTATATATTTCATATTATAAAACACCATCATTCATGGCAATAAAAATATGTGCCTTCTCATTTCCAGAACTCAGTAAGTATCTCATATCATACAACACAATCATTCATGACAATACAAATATGTGATTTCTTATTTCCAGAAATCAGTAAATATACATCACAATCATTCATGACAATACAAATATGTGCTTTCTCATTTCCAGAACTCCGTATGTATCATATTTTATACAACACACTCATTCATGACAATACAAAAATGTGCTTTCCCATTTTCAGCACTCAGTTTATATCGCATATTATACAACACAATCGTTCATGACAATACAAATATGCGATTTCTTATTTCCAGAACTCAGTAAATATACAACACAATCGTTCATGACAATACAAATATATGCTTTCTCATATCCAGAACTCAGTAAGTATCATATATTATACAACACAATCATGCATGACAATACAAATATGAGCTTTCTCATTTCCAGAACTCAGTATGTATCACATATTATACAATACAATCATTCATGGCAATACAAATATGTCCTTTCTCATTTCCAGAACTCAGTATATATCATATATTATACAACTCAATCATTCATGGCAACACAATTATGTGCTTTCTCAGTTCCAGAACTCAGTATATATCACATAGTATACAACACAATCATTCATGGCAATACAAATATGTCCTTTCTCATTTCCAGAACTCAGTATATATCATATATTATACAACTCAATCATTCATGGCAACACAATTATGTGCTTTCTCATTTCCAGAACTCAGTATATATCACATAGTATACAACACAATCATTCATGGCAATACAAATATGTCCTTTCTCATTTCCAGAACTCAGTATATATCATATATTATACAACTCAATCATTCATGGCAACTCAATTATGTGCTTTCTCATTTCCAGAACTCAGCATATATATCATAGTATACAACACAATCATTCATGACAAGACAAATATATGCTTTCTCATATCCAGAACTCAGTAAGTATCATATATTATACAACACAACCATGCATGACAATACAAATATGAGCTTTCTCATTTCCAGAACTCAGTATGTATCACATATTATACAATACAATCATTCATGGCAATACAAATATGTCCTTTCTGATTTGCAGAACAACTTATTATCACATATTATACAACACAATCATTATTGGCAATACAAATATGTGCTTTCTCATTTCCAGAACTCAGTAAGTATCACATATTATACAACACAATCATTTATGGCAATATAATTATGTGCTTTCTCATTTCCAGAACTCAGTATATATCACATATTATACAACACAATCATTCATGACAATACAAATATGTGTTTTCTCGTTACCAGAACTCAGTATATATCACATAGTATACAACACAATCATTCATGGCAATACAATTATGTGCTTTCTTATTTGCAGAACTCAGTAAGTGACACATATTGTACAACACAATCATTCATGGCAATACAAATATGTGCTTTATTATTTGCAGAACTCAGTAAGTGACACATATTATACAACACATTCTTCATGGCAATACAATTATGTGCTTTCTCATTTCCAGAACTCAGTATATATCACAGAGTATACTACACAATCATTCATGACAATACAAATATGTGCTTTCTCATTTCCAGAACTCACTAAGTATCATATACTATACAACATAATCATTCATGGCAATACAAATATGTGTATTCTCATTTCCAGAAACTCAGTATATATCTCATATTATAAAACACCATCATTCATTGCAATACAAATATGTGCTTTCCCATTTCCAGAACTCAGTAAGTATCTCATATCATACAACGCAATCATTAATGACAATACAAATATGTGATTTCCCATTTCCAGAACTCAGTAAATATACAACACAATCATTCTTGGCAATACAAACATGAGCTTTAGCATTTTCAGAACTCAGTGTGTATCATATTTAATACAACACACTCATTCATGACAAAATAAAAATGTGCTTTCCCATTTTCAGCACTCAGTTTATATCACATTTTATACAACACAATCGTTCATGACGATTCAAATATGTGCTTTCTTATTTCTGGAACTAAGTAAGTATCACATATTATACAACAATATCATTCATGGCAATACAATTATGTGCTTTCTCATTTTCAGAACTCAGTATATATCATATATTATACAACACAATCATTCATGGCAATACAATTATGTTCTTTCTCATTTCCAGAACTCAGTATATATCACATAGTATACAACACAATCGTTCATGATAATACAAATATGTGCTTTCTCATTACCAGAACTCAGTATGTATCTCATATTATACAACACAATCATTCATGACAATACAAATATGTGCTTTCTCATTTCCAGAACTCAGTATATATTTCATATTATACAACACTATCATTCATGGCAATAAAAATATGTGCTTTCTCATTTCCAGAACTCAGTAAGTATCTCATATCATACAACACAATCATTCATGTCAATACAAATATGTGATTTCTTATTTCCAGAACTCAGTAAATATACATCACAATCATTCATGGCAATACAAACATGAGCTTTTGGATTTTCAGAACTCAGGAATTCGAAGTATCACATATTATACAACACAATCATTCATGACAATACAAATATGTGCTTTCTCATTTCCAGAACTCCGTATGTATCATATTTTATACAACACACTCATTCATGACAATACGAAAATGTGCTTTCCCATTTTCGGCACTCAGTTTATATCGCATATTATACAACACAATCGTTCATGACATTACAAATATGTGCTTTCTCATTTCTAGAACTAAGTATATATCACATATTATACAACAAAATCATTCATGACAATACAAATATGTGTTTTCTCGTTACCAGAACTCAGTATATATCATATATTATACAACTCAATCATTCATGGCAACACAATTATGTGGTTTCTCTTTTTCAGAACTCAGTATATATCACATATTATACGACAAAATCATTCATGACAATACAATTATGTGCTTTCTCATTTCCAGAACTCAGTATATATCACATAGTATACAACACAATCATTCATGACAATACAAATATGTGCTTTCTCATTTCCAGAACTCAGTAAGTATCATATATTATACAGCACAATCATTCATGACAATACAAATATATGTTTTCTCATTTCCAGAACTCAGTATGTATCAAATATTATACAATACAATCATTTATGGCAATACAAATATGTCCTTTCTGATTTGCAGAACAAAGTATGTATCACATATTATACAACACAATCATTATTGGCAATACAAATATGTGCTTTCTCATTTCCAGAACTCAGTTAGTATCACATATTATACAACACAATCATTTATGGCAATACAATTATGTGCTTTCTCATTTCCAGAAATCAGTATATATCACATATTATACAACACAATCATTCATGGCAATACAAATATGTGCTTTCTTATTTGCAGAACTCAGTAAGTGACACATATTGTACAACACAATCATTAATGACAATACAAATATGTGCTTTCGCATTTCCGGAACTCAGTATATATCACATAGTATACAACACAATCATTCATGACAATACAATTATGTGCTTTTTTCATTTCCAGAACTCAGTATATATCAAAGAGTATACTACACAATCATTCATGACAATACAAACATGTGCTTTCTCATTTCCAGAACTCAGTAAGTATCATATATTATACAAAACAATCATTCATGACAATACAATTATGTGCTTTCTCATTTCCAGAAACTCAGTATATATCTCATATTATAAAACACCATCATTCATGACAATACACATATGTGCTTGCTCATTTACAGAACTCAGTAAGTATCTCATATCATACAACGCAATCATTAATGACAATACAAACATGAGCTTTCGCATTTTCAGAACTCAGTAAGTATCACATATTATACAACAGAATCATTCATGACAATACAAATAGGTGCTTTCTCATTTCCAGAACTCAGTGTGTATCATATTTTATACAACACACTCATCCATGACAAAATAAAAATGTGCTTTCCCATTTTCAGCACTCAGTTTGTATCACATATTATACAACACAATCGTTCATGACAATACAAATATGTGCTTTCTCATTTGCAGAACTCATTAAATATCACATATTATACAACACAATCATTCCTGGCAATACAATTATGTGCTTTCTCATTTCCAGAACTCAGTATATATCACAGAGTATACAACACAATCATTCATGACAATACAAATATGTGCTTTCTCATTTCGACAATTCAGTATTTATCATGTTTTATACACCACACTCATTCATGACAATACAAATATGTGCTTTCTCATTTCTAGAACTAAGTAAGTAACACATAGTATACAACAAAATCATTCATGGCAATACAATTATGTGTTTTCTCATTTTCAGAACTCAGTATATATCATATATTATACAATAAAATCATTCATGACAATACAATTATGTGCTTTCTCATTTCCAGAACTCAGTATATAGCACATAGTATACAACACAATCATTCATGACAATACACATATGTGCTTTCTCATTTCCAGAACTCAGTAAGTATCATATACTATACAACACAATCATTGATGGCAATACAAATATGTGCTTTCTCATTTCCAGAACTCAGTATATATCTCATATCATAAACCACAATCATTCATGACAATACAAATATGTGCTTTCTCATTTCCAGAACTCAGTAAGTATCATATATTATACAATACAATCATGCACGACACTACAAATATGTGCTTTCTCATTTCCAGAACTCGGTATGTATCACATATTATACAACACAATCGTTCATGGCAATACAAATATGTGTATTCTCATTTCCAAAACTCAGTATATATCTCATATTATACAACACAATCGTTCATAGCAATACAAATATGTGCTTTCTCATTTGCAGAACTCATTAAGTATCACATATTATACAACACAATCATTCATGACAATACAAATATGTGTTGCATTTTATACAACACATTATATATCACATATTATTCAACACAATCATTCATGGCAATACAAATGTGTGCTTTCTCATTTCCAGAACACATTATATATAACATACATTATATATAACATATTATACAACACAATCATTCATGACAATACAAATATGTGCTTTCTCATTTCCAGAACTCAGTATCTATCATATTTTATACAACACTATCTTTCCAGAACTAAGTATATATCACATATTATACAACACAATAATTCATGACGATAAAATATGTGCTTTCTCATATCCAGAACTCAGTATATATCTCATATTATACAACAAAATCATTCATGACAATACAAATATGTGCTTTCGCATTTGCAGCACTCAGTATCTATCATATATTATACAACACAATTATTCAAACCCCAGTAGATATACAACACAAGCATTCATGATAATACAAATATGAGCTTTCGCATTTCCAGAACACAGTAAGTATCACATAATTTACAACACAATCATTCATGACAATACAAATATGGGCTTTCTCATTTCCAGAACTCAGTATATATCACATATTATACAACATAATCATTTATACAACACAATCATTCATGGGGATACAAATATGTGCTTTCTCATTTCAAGAACTCAGTATATATCTCAAATTATACAACACAATTATTCATGGCAATACAAATATGTGCTTTCCCATTTAAAGATATCAGTATATATCACTTACTATACAACACAATCATTCCTGGCAATACAATTATGTGTTTCCTCATTTCCAAAACTCCGTATGTATCACAAAATATACTGCACAATAATTCATGGCAATACAAATATGTGCTTTCTCATTTCAAAAACTCAGTATATATCACATATTATAGAACACAATCATTCATGACAATACAAATATGTGCTTACTCATTTGCAGCACTCAGTATCTATCATATTTTATACAACACTATCTTTCCAGAACTAAGTATATATCACATATTATACAACACAATAATTCATGACGATAAGAATATGTGCTTTCTCATATCCAGAACTCAGTATATATCTCATATTATACAACAAAATCATTCATGACAATACACATATGTGCTTTCTCATTTCTAGAAATCAGTATATATCATATATTATACAACACAATTATTCAAACCTCAGTACATATACAACACAAGCATTCATGATAATACAAATATGAGCTTTCGCATTTCCAGAACACAGTAAGTATCACATAATTTACAACACAATCATTCATGACAATACAAATATGGGCTTTCTCATTTCCAGAACTCAGTATATATCACATATTATACAACATAATCATTTATACAACACAATCATTCATGGGGATACAAATATGTGCTTTCTCATTTCAAGAACTCAGTATATATCTCAAATTATACAACACAATTATTCATGGTAATACAAATATGTGCTTTCCCATTTAAAGATATCAGTATATATCACTTAATATACAACACAATCGTTCCTGGCAATACAATTATGTGTTTCCTCATTTCCAGAACTCCGTATGTATCACAAAATATACTGCACAATTATTCATGGCAATTCAAATATGTGCTTTCTCAATTCAAAAACTCAGTATATATCACATATTATAGAACACAATCATTCATGACAATACAAATATGTGCTTACTCATTTCCAGAAATTAGTATATATCACATATTATACAACACAATCATTCATGACAATACAAATATGTGCTTTCTCATTTCCGGAACTCAGTATATATAACATATTATACAACACACAACAAATCATTCATGACAATTCAAATAATTGCTTTCTCATTTCAAAGACTCAGTATATATCACATATTATGCAACTAAATCATTCATGGCGATACAAATATGTGCCTTCTCAGTTCCAGAACTCAGTTTATATCAGTTTATATCACATATTATACACCACAATCATTCATGGCAGTACATGGCAGTACAAATATGTGCTTTCTCAGTATATATCACATATTATACAACACAATCATTCATAGCAACACAAATATGTGCTTTCTCATTTCAGGAACTCATTATGAATCGTATATATACCACACAATCGTTCATGGCAATACAGATATGTGCTTTCTCATTTCAAGAACTCAGTATATATCACATATTATACAACACATTCAGGAAGACATCGAGAGTGATTCAAACAAGTTCATAGAGGTTTCGTTACAATCGATGAAAAATAAATAACTTTAAACTAATTAGAAAATCGAAAGGACATGATAGATAAGCCACTGAATTGCCGATTGTCCGCAGTAATTGGAATGAAATTGCTTTCAGAAATTTCACAGAATACTCTTGAGCAGATAGTGTACCAATTTCATCACTTCAGATAACACGAACGTGATGTCGTCTGATGACAAAATGTCGATGTCGTCTGCCGATTGAGGGAATTACAAAGAAATCAATCACTTGACGATATTTGTCGAGAAAACGTACAGTAGTGCAGAATGAACAAGTATACATAATGTATTGATCATGTGACATATCGGTCATGTGATTATTTGTCGTCTGCTCTGTATCATAAACTAAACAACAGTGCGGCATGTCGGACTGATACGTTATCCGGTTACTAGATTGAGTGTTTTGTTTCCATGACGACGTACTATACATGTTATTAAGGTAAGTTTGATTTACTCAACTAACTCGATTTGCTAGAGCGTGTAATGATGTATAGACTTCAATGATCGAAATCAAATTATTACAAGTAAACTTATTCAGCAGAATTATCGTTTTCACAAACTACGTAGATCTTTCTCTAAATTCTACCGCCGCATCGAGGGCCTGCTGGAAAAGTACAACACCAACCTTAAGACACTTCTGCGACTAGGCATATCACAACCCTCATTTTATTGAGATGTGGTCTATAAACTTCGAAAGTTAAAGGGGTCTGACGGGTTTCCTGACCGCTTTACACATTTAATCAGGAAGTTCGTCAGAAAAGGATATAACCCTTTGGTTTTACAGCGCACTGCATGTTTAGTGATTGACCCCTCTACAGTCAGTCATTACGCTTCACATTTCACTTGTGCGATGACTGGACTACCTCTTGGGACTCTATGATTATACCTATTGAAACCCCAACTAAGGGAGGTGGGTGCATGAGTTTTCGTCCCTTGAGTTTTCTGGTCGTACCCTAGATTGGTTTTCTCTTTAGCTGCAACTACTATGGTTGTTCAGTACGTTTCTGGATACATCCTGAGCTGTTTTATTATTTTGTATGTGTTTCTTAGTTAGTTTCTCAGGATGTGGACTTTATTGTTAGAGAATTCCTTTTGATGGGATGTAGCTTTGTTTACACTGTCTTGTCTATTTGGGCGCTGAAGACAGGATAATAGCGAGGATTGTGCGTATATAAAATCGATTCAAGCTATCCAGTGGCCTTATTGCCTACTGACCGTTCCAAGTCGGTAACCCTGTCTTCACCACCCTTTCTGTTGTTTTTTGCCTCTGTCATTGTATGTTCAAGTCCTAGTTTGCAGTACAGTGCGAACCTACCATGTCTTTGCGCTCGGACGCTGCGGTTTCTATAGGACCCTATATCTCATTTTTTCAAAATAATCCCAATACTATAGTATGGTGACATTGACGGACTTCGTAAGATCCTTGGTCATAATCACTTTCATACAATCTTTATTAAACTTGTTAAAATATTTATCAAAAGAGGTTATGACCCTATCATTTTGACACATACTGCATGTTTAGTGGTTGACCCATTTACAGTTCGCCACTATGCTTTCCTCTTTGATTGTGCGATGACCGGACAGATTGTGGACCCTATGATGACGTATACCTAAATCTTTATAGGACGGTAGCGTTGAGTTTGTCTACAATCTTGTCTTCTCGTACCCTTACCGGTTTGTTCTGTTGTTGCTCTGGCTTCTGCAAAGTCAATGAGTACTTATTTTGTGGCGTTCTAGGCTTTTGTTTTTTTATATTATATATATATATATACATACATGATCATTTATGTGTTTTACTTATATTGCCTATTAACGCTGCCTTGTTTGTTAGAGATTATAACCTGGCGGGGATATGTTTATTTACACTTTCCCGTTTATTGAAATGACAATAGGGTAAGAGTGAGGTTTGGTGCACCCTAGATTCTGGTTTAAACCCCCAGCGGACCGCTTTTTGCCACTGACCGTTCCAAGGCGGTAGCCCTATCGTCAACCCTTGTGTGTTTGTGATGTCTTAATTTGCCTCCTTTTATTCGTCTTTATATATAGTAGTTCTTTGTTTCTTTGTGTGTTTGTGGTTGACTGGCGTCCTTAAATGCTACATTTCCTGTTCGATTTTTATATCTACTTTGTCTGTCATAATATTATAACTGGCAACTATATTTGTTACTGTTTTAAAGAATGACTATTTTGCATAGAAACATTGCAAAACAAAACTAATTGATCATAAGGTATGTTTATTTATTTGAACAAAAATAATCCAAACCAAATAACTATATAACTATATAAATGCGATCAAATGAACTTTTTATCCGAATCTTTTCACCATACCACGTTTTTAGAACTTAATCTTATGTTTGTGTAACAATGGTATACTTCTAAATTAAGATGATATGATAACGTGGATTATTTCCTTTTTTTTAAAGAAATGATTGCTCTTGCGATCTAGAAGGATAATTGACCAATTTATTTCACTTAAAGAAATAAAACTACTCCGAGTAAACTTTTACCGAACTAAGTAACTAAGTTTTGCGATATAAAGGGCACAATTTCTGCCATATATCAGTAATGTAACATTACTGTCGTGTATTATATGCCTATCATATCTCATGCCTAAAACATGCACATTTGGTTGAAAATTTCGTTTGACCATATATATACTTCATCCATTTTTGATAAAAAAAGTTAAATGAATGAACAATAACCCTTTAATACTAGCCCGAATAATGTTACATTACTGTCGTGTACTATATGCTTGTCGTTGTTCATTCCTAAAATATGCATTTTATTGACTGACCAATAACCCTTAAATACTGGAGCATAACTATCCCGATACTGGACCATAACTAGCCTGATACTGGAGCATAACTTGTCCGATACTGGAGCATAACTAGGCCGATACTGGAGCATAACTAGCCCGATACTGGAGCATAACTAGTCCGATACTGGAGCATAACTAGCCTGATACTGGAGCATAACTAGCCCGATACTGGGGCATAACTAGCCCGATACTGGAGCATAACTAGCCCGATACTGGAACATAACTAGCCCGATACTGGAGCATAACTAGCCCGATACTAGAGCATAACTAGCCTGATACTGGAGCATAACTAGCCCGATACTGGAGCATAACTAGCCCGATACTGGAACATAACTAGCTCGATACTGTAGCATAACTAGCCCGATACTGGAGCATAACTAGCCCGATACTGGAGCATAACTTGTCCGATACTGGAGCATAACTAGCCCGATACTGGAGCGTAACTAGCCCGATACTGGAGCATAACTTGTCCGATACTGGAGCATAACTAGCCCGATACTGGAGCGTAACTAGCCCGATACTGGAGCATAACTAACCCGCTTATATTTAGTAGAGCAGACATATATTCAGCATTATAAGTTATTGATATGATTATTGTACTGGATAAAGTAAGTGTATTCCCTGGTGTATTTCTGTTAGCTGCAATCGATTTGTTTTATTATAGTACTTGAGTAAACAAGATTCCCTGAAGAATTTCTGTATTTAAGACAAACATCAAACGCTACCATCCTTTAGGTAGGCGTCATCATAGGGTCCACACTATGTCCAGTCATCGGAAAATCAAAGAGGAAAGCATAGTGACAAACTGTAAATTGGTCAACCACTAAGTTGTGAGGATTTTTCCATTTTGTTTACGTGAAGTTTTAGTCAAGATTTCAGAATAGCCAAATTGAGCAAACGCATATGAATTAAATGGAAACTGTTTTTTTTCTCTAGCAAAAACTGAAACAATGGGTAATGAAGTAACGAATAACTAGCAATGTAACATTCAATTTCCTTATTGACATTGCCATTCATGTTTGTCTTTTTGCGTGTTTTGGGGTTTACTTTTTTTCTGTGAAGGCTGCATTTCATGTTCGACTTTTGTACTTATTTCGTTGGTTGCAATTGAATTTTGTTATTTTAAAACAAATTAAATCTGGCAAACTCAAAATGAAATACAATCGATGCACTATAACTACGATATAAATGTTTATCAAACCGTGGTATCAACTCAAGCAGAATATCCAGTCGCAGCCATTCAAAACCAGTATTGGTCACCCATAAACCGGTATTGGTCACCCATAAATCAGTATTGGTCACCCATAAACCAGTATTGGTCACCCATAAAGAGTATTGATCACCAATAAACCGGCATTAGTCACCCATAAACCAGTATTGGTCACCTATAAACTAGTATTGGTCACCATAAACCAGTATTGGTCACCTGTAAATCGGTATTGGTCCCCCGTAAACCAGTATTATTCACCCATAAACCAGTATTTGTCACCCATATATCGGCATTGGCCACCAATAAACCAGTATTGGTCGCCCAATAAACCAGTATGGAACACCCATAAACCGGCATTAGTCACCCATAAACCAGTATTGGTCACCTGTAAACCAGTATTGGTCCCCCGTAAACCAGTATTCTTCACCCATAAACCAGTATTAGTCACCATAAACCGGCATTGATCAGGAATAAACCAGTTACCCAAAAACCAGTATTGGTCACCCATAGACCGGCATTAGTCACCCATAAACCGGTATTGGTCACCTATAAACCAGTATTGGCCACCCGTAAACCAGTATTGGTCACCTGTAAACCAGTATTCTTCACCCATAAACCAGTATTGGTCACCCAGTCACCCATAAACCGGCATTGGTCACCAATAAACCAGTATTGGTCACCCATAAACCAGTATTGATCACCCATAAACCGGCATTAGTCACCAAAAACCAGTATTGGTCACCTATAAACCAGTATTGGTCACCTGTAAACCAGTATTGGTCGCCCGTAAACCAGTATTCTTCACCCATAAACCAGTATTGGTCACCCATTAACCGGCATTGGTCACCAATAAACCAGTATTGGTCACCCATAAACCAGTCTTAATCACCCATAAACCGGCATTAGTCATCCATATACCAGTATTGATCACCTATAAACCAGTATTGGTCACCCATAAATCAGTATTGTTCACCCATAAACCAGTATTGTTCACTCATAAACCGGCAATGGTCACCCATAAACCAGTATTGGTCACCCATAAACCAGTATTTATCACCCATAAACCGGCATTAGTCACCCATAAACCAGTATTGGGCACACATAAACCAGTATTGGTCACCCATAAACCAGTATTAGTCACACATAAACCAGTATTGGTCACTCATAAACCGACATTTGCCCACAAGCTCAGTCATCCATTCAAGGATAAAATCAAAATTCGAATATCGACAAACTGTAACGGGAAGTAATGAATTAATTTGGACAGCATTTGATGCAAGATATTCCATAGTGGAATAGAAATATGTGGTATAGTGAATAAAAAATAGGTAAAGACGAACAGGAAATTTAGTTTTCATAGAATACAGACAACCAAAACACGCATTGAAAAAATTAACAAGTGCAAAGTTTAATAGTTCATGGCGGGGATATCTTTATTTACACTGTCCCGTTTTATTGGGATGAAGTAGGGTAAATGTGAGGTTTGGTGCACCCTGGTTTAAACCCCCAGCGGCCTTTTTTGTCACTGAGCGTTCCAAGGCGGTAGCCCTATTGTTAAAAAATATAAAAAGATCGGACAGGGAAAGTAGCATTCAAGGAGAACAGTCAACCACAAAACACAGAAACAAACACGCAAACAGACAAACAAGAAGGCAAAAGCAATAATAAATGCAAACGACATCACAAACGCAAAAGGGTTGACAATAGGGCTACCGCCTTGGAACGGTCAGTGGCAAAGTAGGCCACTGGGGGATTAAACCGGTTCTAGGATGCACCAAACCTCACACTTACCCTACTGTCGTCCCATTAAAACAGGACAATGTAAATAAAGAAATCCCCGCCATGATCTAATCTCTAACCAACGAGGCAGCATCAATAGGCAATATAAGTAAAACACAAATATGCTCGTGTAAATATAATACAAAAAAACAATAGCTTAGAAAGCCACAATGAAGGTCCTCAATGACTTGGCAGAAGCCAGAGCTGTAAGAGAATAAAACATTAAGGGCACGACAAGAAGGTCATAGACAAACATCAAACGCCACCGTCCCAATGGGCTTTAGGTAGGCGTCATCATAGGGTCCACAGCCTGTTCGGTAATCGTACAATTAAAGAGGAAAGCATAGTGGCGAACTGTAAAAGGGTCCACCACCAAGCATGCAGTACGTTGCAAAACCCTTATTGTGTTTGTGACGTCATATGCCTTTATTCCTTATTAACATTGCCATTCATTTTTGTCGTTTTGCTTGTTTTTGGGTTTACTGTATTCTGTGAAAGCTGCATTTCCTGTTCGACTTTTATACTTATTTTATAAGAAGCAAGGCATGCGACATCATTTAAGTGAATGCTAATTAACGATGTCGAAATCATCGCTCTTGTCTAACAGTTTGCTTTTTATGTCTCCATTTTAATTGAGAGATGCAAATCGATAAAATAACCGACAGTATCAGAATTATAAGATTTGTTGAGTTGAAGATAATTAGGATTAATATTATATACCAAAGAAAATGTCGCAAAGGTGTTTATTAAAGGCTTCGATTACAACTGTCTGAGTGTCTGGTGAAGAGAGTATGAAAGGGGAAACACTCAACATGAAATATCTTTCATAGCAATACAAAAACAAATTTGCGACAAGAGGTGCACAGTACCCTAACAAGTCGTATATAAACAGTAGTTTCGCACATGACAAAAATATTATCCACATAGTGAAACACGCTTTATTATTGTTAAAGGCCAAAGCTGTAGTTTGTTCGCTATGAAAAGTATTTTGAATAAGAGCAATAAGCTTGTCTTTGATAGGGTTGTGTGGTAAAGTTGTATATAGCGTGAACAAGTTATAAGTACTTAAAGGGGTTGATGCAATATTTTCAAACAATACTTATTTAAAAGGGCTCTGAAAAACTTGAAAAAAGCTGGACGAATTATCAAAATGTCATGAAAAATAAAGGAGTTATGCATCAGTATTTGGAAATGGAACACATTGTCTATATACTCGCGTGTATGATATGTAAAAGTAGTGTATTATTTATTAATTGATAATACAAATTATACTGGTTTGTGAAAATATTTAAATTATGTTTATACAATACTTGCTTGCCATATTTTAAATTGTTTTGTAACTCATAGACATGTTTTGTCTTTTGGATGAATAAAGTTATCTATCTATCATGACCTATTGAAAATGTGCAAAGAAAATAAATGGAGGCGGCCATCTTGGAACGATGACGTCATCACGCCTTTTTATCATATATGGAATACTGACAAAATATAGATTAAAGCAAAGAAAATCAATGCAAATTGATCACAAATAAATATAAAGATGCAAAATGTATAAAGTGTATGCTTACTTTTCATTTGCAGCAATTTTCTCAATATGCCATATATGGTAAAAAGGCGCGATTACGTCATCGTTCCAATACGGCCGCATATAGTGCAATGTTTGTGTCATTGCTGTATTTTTTAATACACGAATTGTGTATCTGTTAAGAAAGTCACGTCAGTTCTTCAGTGTCATAGATTACAACTGACCCTTTCTGAAAGTAAATATTCTTAAATGGTTATAATACAGGTGTGTTTTTTCAGGACATTTGAGTACTTACGTTGTGGCTTTCTATGCTGTTTTTTTATTCATATATACATGATCATAAAGAGATTATATATATATATATATATTTTATTTACCTCGTCATAGGTATATGGAGGTTCGAGGCCATCCTCCATAAACCTTACAAATGTATATATAAAATGTTGCAATAAGTCTGAAAAGACCCTTGAGAAAATCAATCAAATACAAATACAATTTAAACTATGTTTCTCGGTCATAGTGGACAGTGTGACTGTTTTCTTTGTTACCTCATATAGATGTCTGAAGACAGTATGGCAGTCAAATTATAAACATTCATCCATTCATGAGTTATAATTAAAATATATACGCCTACAGAATATAAACACTTAGCACTCTTTTCTTAGATTCGGTTTGTAATAACAGTGAAACTTATATATATACGGAAATAATAAAATAAATCGTCAATCAAACAATCATAACATTTGTGTTCATCTGCAGCTATATATCCAAGTGTTGCTTGTTATATTTAGACATTAACTAAACCATATTTTTTAGTTATATGCTTTATTATTATTTAAAGCATATTTTTATCAAATAGAAAATAGTCATAAATAGTGATATACACATAATAGTGATCATCTATGTTTATACAAAAAGATACTCGTGCATATATAAATACAAAAAAAACAATAGCCTAGAAAGCCACATAACGGGTACTCAGTGACTTGGCAGAAGCCAGAGCAACAAGAGAATAAACCATTGAGGACACGACAAGACAATATTGCAGCCAAACATCAACCGTCACCGTCCCAATGGGCTTTAGGTAGACGTCATCATAGGGTCCACAGCCTCTCTGGTCATCGCACAATTAAAGATGAAAGCATAGTGGCGAACTGTAAATGAGTCCACCACCAAGCATGCAGTGCGTTGCAAAATGATAGGGTCATAACTTCTTTTGATAACCTTTTAACACGTTTAATAAAGATAGTATGAAAGTGATCATGACCAAGAATCTTACGAAGTTTATAAATCACGTCACCATAAAAGTCAGGTTGTGATAGTCCTTGTCGCAGAAGAGTTCTTAAATTACTTTTATATTTGGAAAGAAGATAATAAAATGTTGCAAATTTTAAGAAGTTTATGGTAACGAGTTGAGACACATAGACCCAATAAGAGGTTGCTCGGGGAACATCCCCATCTAATTCGGGATAATTAACAATATCAAAATTAAAATCATCTCTCTTGTCATAGATTTTGATAATTATTTCAACATTTTCAATAGAGAGATGTAAATCGAGAAAAAAAGCGTTCGTATCAGAAATATTAGCTTTGTTAAGTTGAAATTCTTAAGGATATATATATTATTAACCATAGTAGAAAAGAAAGGGTTGTCAATGTTCAATATGTTATCCAGATACCGAGAGGTGTCTTTAAAGGCTTCAATAACATCTACCTGGTTATCTGGTGAAAGACTCAACATGAAATCTCTTTCATAGCAATATAAAAACAAATCGTCGACAAGGGGTGCACCGTTTGTACCCATATGGATACCAACAATTTGTCTAATAAAGTTCCATACCTGACGAAAATATTATCTAATAGAAAACAAAAGTGATTCACAAACTTCATGTCAAGTCCAAATAGTGTAATTATTCAAACTGCTGTTAGTAAAGAAACGCTTTAATATTGTTACAGGCCAAAAATGTAGTACTTTCCCATTTTTTGAATGAGAGCGAAAAGCTTGTCTTTGATAAGGTTGTGTGGTAAAGTTGTATATAATGTAGAAAAATCATAAGTACTTATAGAAGAAGCTTGACGTTAATTGCAAATGTTATCAAGAACGTCGCCTGAATTTCTAATAGATCAAATTAATCCCAGGGTTTTCATAAGCTTTAGCACAATATTGTTTAACGCGATCTTTAACGGCAGTAGGACAAGATGTTAAAAGTTTGGAGATATTTGTAGTGGTGCAAAAACTAGAATTGGAAATAAAACGGGCTTTATATGGTTGTTTGTGTAATTTGGGAATCCAGTACATCGTTGGAAGTCTGTTTTGCTTTTAGTCTATTCCAGCCTTGAAAATCTTGCACTGAGTGATATGCGTCGAAACAATAGTATCGTCAGTAGATTGCACTGGAGTATACGAATTAGTACTCCCGAGTTCCTGAGATAAAACATTGACGTAATGGAGGCGTCAAACAATAATTATATTATCTGCTTTATCAGCAGAAACTAAACAAACTTATTATACAATTCCTGGATTCCCGATTTTAAATTACGGAATGAAAACCTAGGTCTAGAAGGAAGCGGGGAGGGGTTAGCCGTACAGAAGTTAATACGGGTATCTGTGATGTTAAAGTAAAAAGGTAGTTAGGGTCAGCATGTTCTCTACGACACCATTTTGTACTAAAATCCTCAATGGATTGGGCGATCTGACCACGAGATGCATTAAAATCAATCACAGAAGTCAATCTATTCTTCGGAAATTTAGAAAACAAATGCCGGATACGTTTATTTATAATATCAAAATTACCAGTTATGAGATGACCGGCCGGTGGAAGGAAAAAGATCGACCCCCATAAAATAATGACCTCCCGGTCATTGTAGTAAAATTACCCCCTTCTGTAAAATATTGACTCCATACTTAAATTTTGACGCCTGAATGGGGTCAATTTATTACAGTATAATAGTAATAGAATGACCCCTAGAAATAGCGACTATTGTATTTTGTTTCCATTTTTATATTTGCAGATAAACTAGTTGTGCATATTTTGTCAAAATAAGCAAATTGAAACCGCCAGTGGTGCTATTTTTGTACACGGCTTTTGTAAGTAAGAGTACCAAGATGAGTATCGATTTCGTTTTTTTTCTAACATAGAATACTTATTATCAAGTGCATATAAAATGGGCCAACTAAGTATATCTAGTACATACTTACATTTAAATCATCAGAATTAAATGACAAACTTAAAGTTGTGTTCTGAAAATAAACCTTTCCGATAGTCTGTACCAATTTATCGAGAAGGTTGGTTTTCAGACGTCGATTATAAGTAACGCCCAAATCGGTACTCATAAATGTCTGTCACATGACCTTCATAGTGACTCGTGGCTGTCTTAAAGCGACTATGCACTTCTTGGTAACGCATATGTATGCATACACATAGACATGGATGATGTGTAGGCTATTAAAATATATTCAAACGATATGTTTATTGGCATATGAATCTTAGTTTCAATTGTATCCAATAATAAATTACTTAAATATTTGCTTACTTTGTAACCAATGTCCCATTGTTTACGTTTTTCCAAAACAAACAGTCATGTTTTCGTAAGATAAGCAGACATTGCAACACAATTTTCTACAATAATAGCTATAGAGTCATGACATGTTTTATTATTTATAAACTTATTCTTGTTCAGGTGTACACATACATGTACTCTACCGCGAAGAGCACAGCCCTTTTAATCGGAGGATAGCATCAGAAGGCGGATTCCGTTGATGTATAATATCGTTACGCTTAAGTTTGTTGAAAAATGAAGTCAGTATTTTGTATTATTGTGACGGGTGAGTCTATTGGCCAATAACTGCTAGCGTCACTTATCCAGCGAGTATCGTATTAACTTAATAAGATAATCGCTGAATAAGTGACGCTTAAAAGTTAGAAATATCTGCCGTATGTAAATGCAAATATGTGTATGTATGTGTATGTGTTATCTACGGAAGCACGGAAGGGCATGTTTGAACAAATAGTTCATGCGTTCGAGGTAATATTGATTATGTGCGCACGAGATAATATGCCACCTGTGGTAGTGATACCGCTCCTCACTGAGTATCGATACGCTCTCCACGTACAACTTCCCAACGGAGTATTGATACCCTCGATTGAGTATTAATTGATAACCCTTTCCCATTGAGTACTGATACCCCTCCCCATTTAGTATTGATACCCCTTCCACATTGAGTATCTATACTACCTCTCCATTGAGTATTGATACAATTACCCCTCCCACATTGAGTACTGAAGTGGTATCAATACTCGACGGAGAGATTATATAGGTACTCAATGTGGAGGGGGTGTCAATACTTAATGGGGACAGTACCAATACTCAATGTAGTGGGGCTATCAATACTCAATAGTGAGGGGTATCAAAACTGAATAGCGTGGGGTATCAATCCTCAATAGCGAGGGCCTGTCAATACTCAATGGGGAGGGTGTATCAAAACTCAGTCGGAAGGAGTATCAATACTCAATCGGAAGTGGGTATAAATACTCAATGAGGAAGGGGTAGCAATACTCAATGAGGAAGGGGTTACAATACTCAATCGGGAGGTAGTATCAATACTCAGTGAGGAAGGGTGTCAATACACAATAGGGATTGGGTATCAAAACTCAATCAGGAGGGGTTATCAATACTTATTCTAGAGGGGTATCAATACTCAGTGAGGAGCGGCGATATCGGGAGGGGATATCAATACTCAGTGTGAAGTAACGTGGAGGTACTAGTATTAATACTCAGTGGGGAGGAATCATCAATACTCAATGGGGAAGGGTATAAATACTCAATGGAGAGGGGTTATACATTCCGAATTAGATGGGGTATAAATACTCAATGGTGAGGGGTTATACCTACTGAATGGGTGGGGTATCAATATTCAATGGGGTGGGGTATCAATACTCAATGGGGAGGGGATATAAATACTCAATGGAGTAGGGTATCAATACCACAGATGGTGTCATAGATTGGCTAATTATCTCGTGGGCATGATTCACTATTTTGTGCGCACGATTTATTTTTTCGTGCGTATCAATTATTATTTCGTGCACACGAATTATTATCCCATGCGTACGAACTATTATTACGTTGCTACGATTAAACGATTTCAAAAGAAATAATTCAAAGGGGAAATCTGGAAAATCGTTTTACCAGTTACATTGTTTCAAATCTTCTTATCCACTTTATATCAACAAACGAAATTGTCATGATTTCCTAAATACATCATAAACATAAAGAAGATATGTTGTCCTATCTATTGTAATTTGACGTGTGTATCTTTTCATATAGACATGATAGATAAGGTTTTCTTATAACAAGTCATGTGTGAATACTAGGCAAAGATTGTATTCTGCTTCTTCCAAAAGTAATATCGTATTCAATTATTAGGTTCCAAGTGGTCTTTAATGGCACAATTGCACCAGCTATTAGTATAGTATCAAGTGGAAGCATTTCCAGTTGCTTGCAGAATGTTGGTTAGTACTGGTAACAGAAGCCAAGGTTACGATAACTGACCGAAAAGGACTGAAAAATGTTGATAAATGGCGTGAAAACCAAACACAACAAGAACATCGGTGAATTGATATCCCCGACACTTCGTTAATTGTCTTTTGGGTAGAAGCGAAGACGGAAAATAAAAACAGACTTGGGTTCTGCAAGTCGTCTTGCTAATTTGAGTATATGCGCCTATTTATTTCAAAATCCATCCATGCATGTGAGAATTATACAGCGGGCACGAAAATTGTAATGGACGGACGGACGGACGACGAATGAACGTACGGACAACGGATCGTCGGGGATAAAAAACAAAAGTTGTCTATTTCGGGTGTAACGAAACCGCAGGGTTAGACATGTCGGTACCGGAGTCATTATTTATTCCTATATTAAATACGAATTCTCGGTTTAGCGTGAATGGTTAAGACAATGCAAAACGAATGACTGCGGTACCGACATGTCTAACACTGAGATAGTTAACCACGAAAAGTTCCTTCCTTGAACCATTCATATAAACTGAAACGAAAAAGAAACGCAACTCAGGAATTTCCACTATATATTGTGTATACAATATGCTGCTGTTAAGCGAATAGTATATGACTATGTAAGACATTTCCTTTCGGAAAAAAAGACTAAAACAACCCATAACACCGCAAATAATATTTCTTCAAAGTTTCATTATTGACAGAGTACGCGTTTGACATCAAACATGTGAGCAAACTATGTGCTCAAATGTGAACGGAAATTCCTGAGTTGCGCTTCTTTTTTGCTTCAGTATATAAACTGAATGATACCTAAAGTTTCTTTTTTTTATGTAAAACAGATTAAATTTGCTAGGAGTCAATATTTTACAGGGGTAATATTTTTACGTGTGAGGGGTTGTAATATTACTGGCTTTCTCGAAAGTGTCATCCCACGACAGAACAAATTATGATCGGGGTGTCATTCTGTTACATAGAATTTTGACCGGGGTCATGTTACTACTTAGTGTTTATCCTACTTTTTAACTTTTTGGCTCTGAATTTCAATACTGGCAGCATTTATTCATGAAGAATTTACTACCATCGCTCTTCATGGTTTAGAGTGTGAACTATATAGAGACTATAGATAAAACATATGGTAAACACTAAGCCGGATAGAGTCTATGAAGAGAAATCTTAACCATTAAGAAACCGGCGTCGGTCGCTACGCTCCCTCCCTTTCGGTTTCTTAATGGTGAAGATTTCTCTTCATAGCCTCTATCTTGTACTTAGCAAAATGACCTGGAGGTCATTATTTTATGGGGTCGATACTTTTAAACAACAACATTGAATCCGTGACATGTGAAACGTTTCAGAAAATCGGGTTGCAAGGTCGATCATTATGCTTGTTTTGATCTAGCAATCAATAGTTGAGATAATGTCAGCTAACTAGAGTGTATAGTCCATTAAAGAGACTGGAAGAGATCTGAAAGAGTAATTATTGGTGCCAATACAAATACAAGAGAAACCCCTAATTACGTGCTTCAGTTTTATATGAAATGTGTACATGCATTAAATAAGCCACATATTAAGTTCGGTTGAATTATTATATACTGTAACTTTGTGGATTGGAAAACACGACGACTTGGTGTATTTTTGTTGTTAAATAATCAATATTAATTCGTTTCTGGGTTGTTGTACTTATTATTAATTAAAAACATTGCTAGGTTATAAAACAATACTTTATTGTAGCCTTAAAGCATCAAATTAATTTATTTTTTAATCATTAATGTACCAAACGAAGCCGACATGTCGATTTTTTCTGACCAAACTATATACTGAAAGAAATAAGTTTAGCAAGTAAATATGAATATCTAGCTTAAATAAATATATTGTAATTTGATAATGTGAAGTATTTGAAAACATTGGAATGTCATAGGGTGATATTCTTTTTCATCTGTTATTTGTGTTCCAATGTAAGTATCAGAGTTATCTCCCATTTAGTTAAAACAGCATATTTCACATTTAAAAAATACAAATATGGTAAAGAAATAAATATAAAAAGATCGGACAGGGAAAGTAACATTCAAGGAGGACAGTCAACCACAAAACACAGAAGCAAACACGCAAACAGACAAACAAGAAGGCAAAAGCAATCATAAATGCAAACGACATCACAATCACAAAAGGGTTGACAATAGGGCTACCGCCTTGGAACGGTCAGTGGCAAAGTAGGCCACTGGGGGTTTAAACCTGTTCTAGGGTGCACCAAACCTCACACTTACCCTACTGTCATCCCCAGGGCAGTGTAAATAAAGAAGTCCTCACCATGATCTAATCTCTAACCAACAAGGCAGCATCAATAGGCAATATAAGAAAACACAAATATGATCGTGTAAATATAATACAAAAAAACAATAGCCTAGAAAGCCACAATGAAGGTACACAATGACTTGGCAGAAGCCAGAGCAGTAAGAGAATAAACCATTAAGGGCACGACAAGAAAGATCATGGACAAACATCAAACGCCACCGTCCCAATGGGCTTTAGGTAGACGTCATCATAGGGTCCACAGTCTGTCCGGTCATCGTACAATTAAAGAGGAAAGCATAGTGGCGAACTGTAAAAGGGTCCACCACCAAGCATGCAGTACGTTGCAAAATGATAGGGTCATAACCTCTTTTGATAAGCTTTTTAACAAGTTTAACACAGATTGTATGAAAGTGATCATGACCAAGAATCTTACGAAGTTTATAAATCACATCACCATAGAAGTCAGCTTGTGATAGTCCTTGTCGCAGAAGAGTCCTTAAATTACTTTCATATTTGGAAAGAAGATCAGGGTTACGATAATAAAATTTTGCAAAGGTTTTTCGAAGTTTATGGTAACGGTAACCCTGATTATGTAACTTTTTAGTTATACAAAGATTACGAATATTAAAGTCCTCAACTCGAGTACAAGCTCTAGAAAAACGAATAAGTTGAGACACATACACCCCATAAGAAGTTGCTCGGGGAACATCCCCATCCAAGTGGGGATAATTAACAATGTCAAATTTAAAATCATCTCTCTTGTCATAGATTTTGCTAATTATTTTACCATTTTCAATCGAGAGATCTAAATCAAGAAAAGAAGCGTTATTATCAGATATATTAGCTTTGTTAAGCTGAAGTTCTTTAGGATAAATATAATTAACCATAGTTGGAAAGAAAGGGTTGTCAATGTTCAGTATGTCATCCAGATACCGAGAGGTGTCATTAAAGGCTTCAATAGCATCTGCCTGGGTATCTGGTGAAAGACTCAACATGAAATCCCTTTGTAAGCAAAATAAGAACAAATCTGCGACATGTGGTGCACAGTTCGTACCCATAGGGATACCAACAATTTGTCTATAAACGGTGGTTCCATACCTGACGAAAATATTATCTAACAGGAAGATGAGTGCTTCACAAACTTCATAGCAAGTCCACATAGTATAATTGTCTAAACTACTGTTAGTAAAAAACGCTTTTATATTATTACATGCCAAAAATATAGTATTTTCTCTAGCGAATGTTTTTTAAATAAGAGAAATTAGCTTGTCTTTAATAAGGTGATGTGGTAAGGTTGTATATAGTGTAGAGAAGTCATAAGTGCTTTTTGATGAAACTTGACCTTTACTGAAAATTGTATCAAGAACGTCTCCTGAATATTTTATAGACCAAAATAAATTAATCCCAGAGTTTTCATAAGTTTTATCACAATATAGTTTAACGTGGTCTTTAACGGCAGTAAGACAAGAAGTTAAAAGTTTGGAGATGCTTGTTGTGGTGCAGGCACTAGAATTCGAAATAAAGCGAGCCTTATATGGAGTTTTATGTAATTTAGGAATCCAGTACATAGTAGGCAGTTTATTTTGCTTATCGTTTACACCAGCCTTGAAAGTAGTGCACCGAGTGATATGTGCGGAAACAACATCATCCTCAGTAGAATTAACTGGAGTATACGAATTGGTGCTGCCGAGTTCCAGAGATATACCATTGACGTAATGTAGGCGTCAAACAATAATTACTCTATTAGCTGCTTTATCTGCAAGAACTATAACAAATTTATTATGAAATTCCTGAATTCCCGATTTTAAATTACGAAAGGAAAACCTAGGTCTCGGAGGAAGTAAACAGGGATTAGCATTATAAAAGTTAATACGTGTATCTATAATTTTCAGAATTGACTTTTTCCAAGTAGAAAGTGAGTTTGGGTCCGCATGTTCTCTACGACACCATATGATACTAAAATCTTCAATGGAGTGGGCGATCTGGGCACGACAGGCATTAAAATCAATAGTTGAAGGTAATCTTTATTTAGGACCTTTCGAAAACAAATGCCGAATACGTTTATCAATAATATCAAAATTACCAGTGATGACATGACCTGCTGAAGCATAGCAAAATATTGATGTGTTGCATTCACATTCCTTAGGAGTATTAAGTACTATATCAAGGTCAGAAACTATTTTGTTGTAGTTGAAAATAATATTTCTAAAAGGCTTTTTATACTTATAACACATTACAGGACTTTCGGAATTTTTGAAATATTTTGGGATAGAATCAACTACATGAGTATGTCGAAAAATACTAAGCATGTCAATGAAATCAATTCCTTTATTAATATATAGTAGTTTTAGAAAATGCCTGACGTGATCAGACTCCTTGTCAATATGGGGTCGGAGAACATGTTGTGTATAGCTTTGAACTATGGAAGCAGTGTTATACAAGCGATCTGTAC
This sequence comes from Cyrtodaria siliqua, assembly GCA_037043455.1. Lineage (NCBI taxonomy): Eukaryota > Metazoa > Mollusca > Bivalvia > Adapedonta > Hiatellidae > Cyrtodaria > Cyrtodaria siliqua. Next base: position 44,725 of record JAWPHD010001466.1, on the reverse strand, counting down.
GAATGAAATTTTGTCGGCTTGATTAAACTTTATTAAATAATTGTTTTGGGTCTCAAATTATAAAAACCGCAAAACCAATTGACAATAACCTTGCCATTATAAAGATATAGGGAACCACAGTTTACCATTTGTAAAATTACCTCCCTTTACATTGAAATAAGAACGAAATTACAATTTCTACATAGCTGGTAAATTTAAACATTTTGATTTTTTCCCCGCAGATATCGTTTGAAAACAATGCCCTGTATATAATCCATAATCATGTTAATTATATTGTTCATGACCTCTGCCACGCATAGTGTAGAACATGAGCAATGGAATTTACCACGTTATTTACTTGCTAAACTTATTTCTTTCAGTATATATAATTAACAATAATTAAATCGACTATATTTTATGGGGCTGAGTTTAGTGCATATGTGCAGAACCGGTTTAAACCCCCAGTGGCCTACTTTGCCACTGACCGTTCCAAGGCGGTAGCCCTATTGTCAACCCTTGTGTGTTGTCGTTTGCATTTATTATTGCTTTTGCCTTCTTGTTTGTCTGTTTGCGTGTTTGTTTCTGTGTTTTGTGGTTGACTGTCCTCCTTGAATGCTACTTTCCCTGTCCGATCTTTTTATATTTCTTTTGAATATGCAGCTGATAAACTATCTTGCTCATTTATATCTGTATCTGTATTTGTATCTGTATTTGTGTATTTGGATTGACACCCATTATTCTTTCAGATCACCTCCAGTCCCTTTAAGCAATCTTGCAATACTCTCAGCTAACGAGTGTTTGTAATCCATACAGCGTTCTTGCAATTACCACTGAGAAAGTTTCCAGATGTTTTCCCATTTCAACATTCAGTTATCTCCGGGTAAAATGCTTTTGATGTATTATCGTTTGAGTTTATTGATCAATCTGGACAAATCAATACATTAATACATGTGGATTATCGTTATAGATTTATTCACGTATTGTTGCCGTTCTTTCTTTCAGTTAAGGTGTGGCCGTACGTACGGACGGACGCATACATGAAAAAAAATATCGCAGAGGACAGGAAAACCAAACTAGTTACATGTACTGGGTATCAACTGAAAATGAAATACTATAACTTCAACTTGAACATTTTGTGAAATTTACAAATAAACAGAATAGTTTATAAGCAATTACATTTTTACTAGGTCGTCTAAAGTGTGTACGTGTTAGTATTGTAAAGGAGTTTATTAAAACCATAGAGTTTATGAGGAATTTGTTAACTTTAAAGATATCCGAAAATGTTGTTGCGAAAGAAATAGAAACCGAATGTTAAATTACTGTTTATCTTAATCCAAACATTAAAGATAATATATACTAAGCAAGAAACATGTCAGCCGAAGACGGGGTATACCGTGTGAATTCTAGTGTAAACGATAACGAACACATACTGCAGAGGATCCGAGAAGGCGATTTGGAAGATATTACTGTGGATGATGAAGATGATGATAAAACAAGTGTAAAGAATAATAACGTGAATAATAAAGATGGTGCGTTTATGGTAACAGACGGTGGTACGTCTAGTAGTGTGTCGACAAGTTCAAACGACGAACAAATGTCAAGGTGCAGCAGCAGACGGTCTGCTATTGTCGAACTGCCAATACTCGAAAACACTGATTCACTCCCAGGTGTATATTCACAAGACACTCACGACGCATATGAAGAACTGAGAAGGCATTCAACAGGAAGTTTCCTAAGATCTAAGAAAAATAGAGACTCTGGCTCAATACGTTCGTCTGGTTCGGCGACTCATACGCCGTATGTGAGTCAAAGACCACTTCGATCTTCCCGTGGAAAATATACATTTGAACATTTAAATAATATACAGAATCCTGAGGCATTGCTGTGTAGACGTTTTAGCATGCGCAGAAACGCCCTATGTGACCCATTCCGTTTACCTATGCCACAACGCACGCGCGAACGACTAGAACGAGATGTTGAACAACGCAAAACGTCTGTCACAAGAAAAGTTTCAAAGTTCTTTACGTTTTTTTTTGATCTTAACCGAGAAGAAGAACTTATTTAGACAGAAATACACGATTTTTTTAATTCATTATTTATCTTTAGCAATCGCTTATTTTTCTGTTTGGTGTACTATTACAAACATTTCACGTGCTACACTTTCATGTATCTTACCTGTTCAAATATAAAATGTTGTTGCTATTAAATTTAAATCATGATACTATGAACATGATGAAGGTATTTACTTTTTATTTGACATAAATAAAGGTAAAAGGGTTTAATGAATTGACGAGGGAACAATAAAGAGAACGATCAACGTATACTCATAGCAACCAATCAGATTGCATTATCATAGGAACCAATCAGATTGCATTGTCATCGGAACCAACCAGAATGCATTATTTTAGGAACCAATCAGATTGCATAATCTTAAGAACCAATCAGAATCAGATTACGGAGAATATCAAAGCGTAATTATGATATAATTTTAAAGAAATGGTATAACGATCAAAGTTATGTTTTATATAAAATCATGTTAATATTATGTAATTTGTTTTAAATACAAACTATTAATATCATGAAATAGTTATTTACAAGCAAATGTATTTTTTTCGCACAGTAATACGTGCTATCCTAGGTTATACACCAGAGTGATGTAATCATTTTACACCCGATTTAATTCGAAATATATTCAAATGAATTCAAACGTTAGAGCTAAACGTTACAATGATCCCACCATATTTAGATTGGCAGAGGCTCATATGCAGAGTCCCAGGAACCAATCAGATTTATTCCGTAGTAGTTTTGAGTTATTTGATAGTTTCGTATAATATTTTCGAAATATTTAAAAATAATATGTTTTTTTTCCCCCCTTATATGATGCTAGAACCAAGGTCTTCAGGTTGATGCACAAATATTAGAAGCCGCCTTATTCAACTGCGCAATTGTTAGTTGCATCGCAGATTAATATTAATTAGTATATAACAAATGTTAAGATATGCAATCTGATTGTTGTTGTAGAAATCATGTGTAAAATCATCAAAGTATCAAATGTGTGAAAAACAATTACCAAAGCTGTATGGGTTATCTGAAAGTCGTATTAATATACATACGTCAACACAATAAACTAAATATCTTAGTAACTATCTGAAATTGTGTTGCTGTACGCTATGAAGTAGATTGGATCACCATTTTAAAGGTTAGCGTCTACATCAATAGCTGTAGTACGAAATATTAGCACGTATATGATACGAATATACGCTTGTATAATAGCGATCTGATTATAATGCATTACCTTGTGCGTACAGGTTCCCCAGGAGTGGTAATGGTGTTTCACGTTATTATCAACACGTTTTAGGCTATATATGACGGTCGATTATTTCGTGGTGGAGGCAAATCACCCACTTTTTCTTTGGTACAACCAGTACTGTATACCTCCTGCCATCCGTAAGATTCAACACGTTCTCACTTACAAGTCGAGCTTCCACTGGGATTCGAACCCGCAGCGGTGTGAGGCGACACGGTTTCAAAGGCAGCGTCCGGGCAACGGAGGCCCTAAATTATGAAAGGGTGATTGAAATCCAACATTACATGTAACACAAAGAATTGCTGGGAACTGTAATTCCCGGATCCAGGTTTTGAGACTAGGAGAGTCCAGTCTTTAAACAATCATTTGACGACCAAAAACAAAAAAGAAAATCGAACAAAAAACAACTGTAGTTCACTGAACCATCGAATGTGTTACGTTTTCACACTGACCCTTTACTATGCACACAGTATTAAGGATGGTGTCCAATGTTGTGGAATCTCACTGACAGTGTATTAATAAAAGAAAACTAGTAGAACTCAAATAATCCTAAATATTTTTTAAATGTTACTTGCAGTTTAATATGCTTACACGTTTATCTAGACAGTACGCTACTTGAATAATAAATACAAACTTGATAAACGTCTGTTTTGATTAGTACTCAGCTTATGTCATACTCTAGGTCATGTCTGTATTGACTAATTCACGTATTTATCAAGTATGTATTTATAATGCACAGGTAGCACTGCCTATATAAATATAAAACTGGAAGTTTCATGTAAAAATATTCAAGATTATTTGAGTTTTAATTGCTATCATTTTCAAACGTAACTCAATGGGATTACACAAAAGGGACATACTTATTGATGTTTGCCAAACATGCAACGAAGAACAGAAAACCAGGACTTGAAATTTTGGACTGAACTGAATAATATAGGAGTGTTTATTATATTTTCGGTGAATAAGTCCTACACAGACTTCAGGCACATGTCGATGAAATAAACTGCACTTACCTTTTAGAAAATGTACACATTTAGGATATTTTGTTAAAGCATTTCGTGTTTACTGTTCTAGGGTCTGTGATATGTTATTTTGACTGGACATATTGCGGACCCTATGATGACATCTTCATAAATCCTCAAAAGGAAGCTAGCGTTTGATGTTTGTCTTCGATCTTGTCTTTCCGTACCCTTAATGGTTTATTATATTTTTGCTCATGCATCTGCCAAGTAATTGAGTACTTATTTTGTGGCTTTCAATGTTTTGTTTATATTCATATATACATGATCATCTTTGTGTTATACTTATATTGCCTATTACTGCTGCCTAGTTGGTTAAAGGATATAGCCTGGCGGGGATTTCTATATTTACACTGTCCCGTTTTACTGGAATGACAAGGGTGAGGGTGAGGTTTGGTACACCCTAGAACCTGGTTTAAGCCCCCCTCTATCTTTTTTGCCACTGACCGTTCCAAGGCAGTAGCCCTATTGTCTGTTGTGTATTTGGTTGACTGTGTTCTGTGATAGCTACATTTTCCTCTTCGACTTGTATACCTACTAGTTTTGATACTGGCCTGTTACACATTGTGGTACACATGACAATGTATTTAAAGGTTCGATGTGGCATCGGTGTAAAACACACTAGGACAATGAAGCTGTCCGAAGTGTTGATTTTAAACCGTAATGTACTTCATACTCTGATGAATGCACAAAATATCGATTTCAATTATAGAAGAAGATAATAAGTTTATTATTAAGTGGCACTCATCTATATATGCAACTCAATTGTAACACGTTAAACAAATGTACGATAACATATGAGATTTTGGAACGAAATTTACCTATGAGACATTATGCCACATTCAAACACCATATGCATACACGTAAAGAGTAATGCAAATAAAGTAGAACAACAAATACTGAATTATAACACTTATAATACACGACAATAGTGTGCAGTCATTGTTAATCATGACAATTAAATTTATAGAGAAACGTTATATATTCATTTTATATTTTGTATTGTTCAGTTTCAATTATACGACTGATATTAGTTGAATCACTGCTTGTAATTACAACAGAGAGAACATTCCAACAGAGCAAACATCTCAACAGATAGAACATTCCAACAAGGTGAACATCTCAACAGAGAGAACATTCCAGTTGAGAGAAAAGCCACTGTATATATGGTACCATATGATACTGTTGGATAAAACATAGTCGTACGACAGACACGTCCACATCCACAATGTATTTCATCGAGAAATAAAGCGCAATTAGAAACAATAATGCGTGCAATAGAAGCGCAAATAATTATAGGTTATTAGATTTGTATTGGGATATATGCACGAGTTCTTTTTCTCAAGTTTCTATTACTTTTTTCAAATTCACCCATAGTACAAATGTTATTACATTTCATTCCGGTATACATAATATATCAATATTGAATGTATGGAAAAAACTGTAACTAATGTTGTTATAACTTGTAGTTCAATCCATTTGCGTATGTTATATATAAATATGTATTATCATATGATGTTCATTCTCTGTAACATAAGTAATAAAATATGTTTAAACTAAGTTCTTTGCGTATTAATATTGCGCAATTTTTGGAGCGCAATATTTATGCGCAAAAGAACGAGTGCATATATCCCAATATAAATATAATAATCTTTTTATTGCATACGCATTTTTAAATTAGAGGGAATAAAATAGGTTGTAATATTTAATTTTCACCAAAAACATATATTTCAACAAACATATTGTCATAACAAAATGGTCATTTTCACAATAAACAGTGTTTACATCACGTGACAGAATTTCTTTGAAATGAACAGAAAAGTTCACCAATCACGAACGAGTATACATTACACGCCCAATATGACTTAAATACACGTCAATATGTATGGTACCGCCAAAAAAATATGTTTCTAATAACTCATCCAGTCAAAGATAAATTAATTCATCGGTATTATATTAAATTCATTGTAACTTTACCAGATCCACTTCCTTTTTTGAAACCATCTAATCAAACTTAAAACAATTTGATGCTTTGTGAAATAATCCGGAGTGATTTTTCAAACCATCTAATCGAACTTGAAACTATTCAATGCAATGCTAAACAGTTCATTCGAAAATATAAATCAACTCGAGCGAATGTGAACCAATTTAAAAGTAACTCAATCAGTTTACCGATACGTGAAACAATCTATAAGAAACTGAATTAATACAAGACCAAAGCAGTCAGTTCAATGATAAGTTAAACGAATCGGTTCATATTCGAAGCATTCAGTCGAAATCGATTTAGTACGGTGATATTCGATTAGACCTTATTGAAACGGATTTAAATATATGCTAAATGAATTAAGCTTGCATAAACAGATCTAGAATACCGTTTTAACAAATAATCGATGATGCTACTTTTAAATTGGTTCACATTGGTTCAATCGCCCGGAAAAACAGTTTTTCCTCAGGGTCCCCTCCATGAAAAGTTGGCAAATTTGCGTTTTGCGGCGTGCGGCGTGCGGGACAAGCTAAAAATAAATAAATCGGAGACAACAATTAGTCCCAAGACGGGGTGACACTGTACTGCCAAACCCCGAAGGGTGAACTCCGCTGGTACCCCTCGTTTCTATACTACTCATAAATAATTGATAATATAACTTGCTACTTCTTTGGGAGAGAGCAACTATTTTATTTTTCTAATTTTGGATGAATCTACTTTCAGCGAAGTTTCCAAATCACACGACCCAAAACGGCATCAACTCCGGGTCTAGTCAATAACTCCCGGGGACTTTTGAAAAGAGTTATTGTATTAAATATTCCGGGACTTTTGAAAAGAGTTATTGTGTTACATATTCTGGGACTTTTGAAAAGAGTTATTGTGTTAAATATTCTGTATGTATTCCTCAGGGTCTCCTCCAAGAAAAGTTGGCAAATTTGCGTTTTGCGGCGTGCGGGACAAGCTAAAAAAAAATATAATCGGAGACAACAATTAGTCCCAAGACGGGGTGACACTGTACTGCCAAACCCCGAATGGTGAACTCCGCTGGTACCCCTCGTTTCTATACTACTCATAAATAATGGATAACATAACTTGCTACTTCTTTGGGAGAGCACAACTATTTTTTCTACTTTTGGGTGAATTTACTTACAGTGAAGTTTCCAAATCGCACGACCCAAAACGGGTATTATATTATTGTATTAAATATTCCGGGACTTTTGAACAGAGTTATTGTGTTAAATATTCCGGGACGTTTGAAAAGAGCTATTGTATTAAATACCCGCGGGAATTCTGAAAAGAGTTATTGCATTAAATATCCACAGGACTACTTAAAAGCGTTATTGTATTCCAAATCCCGGGGACTTATGAAAATAGTTATTGTATTAAATATTCCGGGACTTTTGAAAAGATAATCTTATTCCGAATTCCGGGGACTTTTGAAAAGAGTTATTGTATTAAATATTCCGGTACATTTGAAAAGAGTTATTATATTAAATATGCACAGGACTTTTGAAAAGAGTTATTGTATTAAATATCCACAGGACTTTTGAAAATAATTATTGTATCCCAAATTTTCGGGACTCCTGAGAAGAGTTATTGTATTAAATATGCCGGGGACTTTTGAAAAGAGTTATTGCATTAAATATGCCGGGGACTTTTGAAAAGAGTTATTGCATTAAATATCTACAGGACTTTTGAAAAGATCATTCTATTCCAAATTCCGGGAACTTTTGAAAAGATAATTTTATTCCAAATTCCGGGGACTTTTGAAAAGAGTTATTGTATTACATATTCACATGACTTTTGAAAAGAGTTATTGTATTAAATAACCACAGGACTCTTGAAAAGATAATCTTATTCCGAATTCCGGGGACTTTTGAAAAGAGTTATTGTATTAAATATCCACAAGTCTTCTGAACAGAGTTATTGTTTAAATATCCCGGGCACTTTTGGAAAGAGTTATTGTATTAAATATCCACAGGACTCTTGAAAAGATAATCTAAGTCCAAATTCCAGGGACTTTTGAAAGAAGTTATTGTATTAAGTATCCACAGGAGTTCTGAAAATAGTTAGTGTATTCAATACCACAGGACTTTTGAAAAGATAATTCTATTCCAAATTCCGGGGACTCTTGAAAAGATAATCTTATTCCAAATTCCGGGGACTTTTGAAAAGAGTTATTGTATTCGGGATATTTTCCGGGTGGATTTGAAAACAAATAATATTTTTTGATGGGACCATAATTGTTTGTTGTAACAAATGTTGCTGGATGACCCATAAATTTAACAAGATGTAATTATCCCGGGGATACTCTTTTCAAATCCTGAGGGGTTTGGAACTGAATTATCTTTACAAGGAGTTCTGGCATATATTACACAATAAATCTTTTCAAACGTCTTGTAAGTTTAGAATAATGTTATATTTTCAAAGAGTTCTGGAATATTTAATACAATAACTCTTTTCAAAAGTCTCCGGGATTTGGAACAGAATTATCTTTTCAGAGAGTTCTGGAATAGATTACACAATAACTCTTTTCAAAAGTCTCCGGGATTTAGAATAGGATTATCTTTTCGTGGAGTTCTGGAATATTTAATACAAATACTCTTTTCAAAAGTCTTGGGAACATTTAACACAATAACTCTTTTCAGAAGTACCCGGGATTTGGAAGAGGATTATCTGTATCAAAAGAGTTCTGGAATAGATTACACAATAACTCTTTTCAAAAGTCTTCGGGAGTTTGGAATAAGATAATCTTTCCAGAGAGTTTTGTAATATATTATTCAATAACTCTCAAGAAGTCTCTTGTAGTTTAGAACAATGTTATATTTTCAAATTGTTCCGGAATAGAATACACAATAACTCTTTTCAAAAGCCCTGGAAGTTTAGAACAATGTTATCTTTTTCAAAGAGTTCTGGAATAGAATACACGATAACTCTTTTCAAAAGTCTCCGGGATTTGGAAGAGAATTATCTTTTCGTGGGGTTCTGAAATAGAATACACAATAACTCTTTTCAAAAGTCTCAGGGATTTGAAATAAAATTATCTTTTCAAAAGAGTTCTGGAATATATTACATAATAACTCTTTTCAAAAGTCTCCAGAATTTGGAACTAAGATTATCTTTCCTGGGAGTTCTGGAATATTAAATACAATAACTCTTTTCAAAAGTTCTGGGAATATTTAATACAATAAATATTTTCAAAAGTCTCCAGGATTTGCAATTGAATTATCTTCATCAAAAAAGTTTTGGAAAATGTAATACAATAACCCTTTTCAGAAGTCTCCGGGATTTGGAACCAAGATTATCTTTCCTGAGAGTTCTGGACAAGATTGCATAATAACTCTTTTCAAAAGTCCCAGGAATTTGGAATAGAATTATCTTTTTGGGGAGTTCAGGAATATTTAACACAATAACTCTATTCAGAAGTCCCCGGAATTTGGAATAAGATTATCTTTTCAAAAGTCCCCGGAATTTGGAAAAGAATAACTCTTTTCAGAAGTCCTGTGGATATTTAATACAATAACTGTTTTCAAAAGTCCCGGGGATTTGGAATAGAATAACTATTTTCAAAAGTCCCCCGGATTTGGAATAGAATAACTATTTTCAGAAGTCCTGTGGATATTCAATGCAGTAACTCTTTTCGGGGGTCCCCGGGATTTGGAATAAGATTATCTTTTCAAAAGTCCCCGGAATTTGGAATAAGATTATCTTTTTTAAAGTCCCCGGCATTTGGAATAGAATAACTCTTTTCAAAAGTCTCCAGCATTTGGAACTGAATAACTCTTTTCAGAAGTCCTGTGGATATTTAATACAATAACTCTTTTCGGGGTTCCCCGGATTTGGAATAAGATTATCTTTTCAAAAGTCCACGGAATTTGGAATAAGATTATCGTTTCAAAAGTCCCCGGGATTCGGAATAGAATTATATTTTTGGGAGTTCTAGAATATTTAATACAATAACTCTTTTCAAAAGTCACCGGGATTCGGAATAAGATTATCTTTTCAAAAGTCCTGTGGATATTTAATACAATATCTATTTTCAAAAGACCCCGGAATTTGGAATAGAATAACAATTTTCTGAAGTATTGTGGATATTTAATACAATAACACTTTTCAAAATCCCCTGAATTTGGAATGAGATTATCTTTTCAAAGTCCCCGGAATTTGAAATAGAATTATCTTTTCAAAAGTCCTGTGGCTATTTAATACAATAACTCTTTTCAGAAGTCGTGTGGATATTTAATACAATAACTCTTTTCAAAAGTCCCCGGAATTTGGAATAAGATTATCTTTTCAAGAATCCTATGGATATTTAATACAATTATTCTTTCCAAAAGTCCCCGGGATATTTAATACAATAACTCTGTACAGATGTCTTGTGGATACAATAGCTATTTTCAAAAGTCCCCGGAATTTGGAATAAGGTTATCTTTTCAAGAGTCCTGTGGATATTTAATACAATAACTCTTTTCAAAAGTCCTGTAAATATGTAATACAATATATATTTTCAAATATCCCCGGAATTCGAAATAAAATTATCTTTTCAAACATCCCCCGGAATTTGGAATAAAATGACCTTTTCAAAAGTCCTGTGGATATGTAATACAATAACTCTTTTCAAAAGTCCCCGGAATATTTAATACAATAACTCTTTTCAAAAGTCCCCGGAATTTGGAATAAGATTATCTTTTCAAAAGTCCCCGGAATTTGGAATAGAATGATCTAAGTCCAGACTCTATTGTGCCCATCGCGTCAGGTATACCCTGACGTGTTCGTTGGCGGACGGACTATAAACCTTAGAATTACACACACACACACACACACACAATAGAATGATCTTTTCAAAAGTCCTGTGGATATTTAATACAATAACTCTTTTCAGAAGTCCCGCAGATATTTAATACAGTAACTCTTTCCAAAAGTCCCGCAGATATTTAATACAGTAACTCTTTCCAAAAGTCCCCGGAATATTTAATACAATAACTCTTTTCAAAATTCTCCGGAATTTGGAATAGAATGATTTTTTCAAAAGTCCTGTGAAAATTTAATACAATAACTCTTTTCAAAAGTCCCCGGAATATGTACACAATAACTCTTTCAAAAGTCCCGGAATATTAAATACAATAACTCTTTTCAAAAGTCCCGGAATATTAAATACAATAACTCTTTTCAAAAGTCCCGGAATATTTAATACAATAACTCTTTTCAAAAGTCCCCGAGATTTGGAATACAATAACTCTTTTCAGAAGTCCTGTGGATATTTAATACAATAACTCTTTTCAAAAGTCCCCGAGATTTGGAATACAATAACTCTTTTCAGAAGTCCTGTGAATATTTAATACAATAACTCTTTTCAAAAGTCCCAGAATATTTAACGCAATAACTCTTTTCAAAAGTCCCGGAATATTTAATACAATAACTCTTTTCAAAAGTCCCCGGAATTCGGAATAAGTTTATCTTTTCAAAAGTCCCGGAATATTTAATACAATAACTCTTTTCAAAAGTCCCCTAGATTTGGAATACAATAACTCTTTTCAGAAGTCCTGTGGATATTTAATACAATAACTCTTTTCAGAAGTCCTGTGGATATTTAATACAATAACTCTTTTCAAAAGTCCCAGAATATGTAACACAATAACTCTTTTCAAAAGTCCCGGAATATTTAATACAATAACTCTTTTCAAAAGTCCCCGGGAGTTATTGACTAGACCCGGAGTTGATGCCGTTTTGGGTCGTGTGATTTGGAACTTCGCTGAAAGTAGATTCATCCAAAATTAGAAAAATAAAATAGTTGCGCTCTCCCAAAGAAGTAGCAAGTTATATTATCAATTATTTATGAGTAGTATAGAAACGAGGGGTACCAGTGGAGTTCACCCTTCGGGGTTTGGCAGTACAGTGTCACCCCGTCTTGGGACTAATTGTTGTCTCCGATTTATTTTTTTAGCTTGTCCCGCACGCCGCACGCCGCACGCCGCAAAACGCAAATTTGCCAACTTTTCATGAAGGGGACCCTGAGGAAAAACTGTTTTTCCTGGCGATTTAGCTTGTTGTCTATGCCGTAACATGCACATTTTCCAGCTTTTCATGTAGGGGACTCCAGAGGGTGAATTGCGCCAATATTCCTCGTTTGTATACTACTGTTGATTAAAAGTTTAGGTTTATTAAAATATTCGTGACTGAATATGTGTAAAATTAATTATGAGTTGGTAACACTTAATTCAACGCTCCAGTTTTGGGGTTTAGCCTGGGTAGTTAAAGCGGTTTATATTGTGTATATAGAGTTTGGATTCTCAAAATAGGTAAATTATATATACCTCGTTGTCAGTTAAGAAGCGGCGTATATTATGTTGTAAAAATTGGCTGTTGTTGACGGGAAGAGCGACTTTAAAGTTAAAACGTTTCAATTTTCAGGAATAATAAAAAGAGAGCAGCGGTCATGTAGCGTTATTAAAACATAAACGTTACAATATGCAGACACATTAAAGAGAGAGAAGCTGTCATTGAATGTTTTAAAATACAAGTGTTTCGAGTTTGTCATTGCCTACAAAACAACAGTACAACCCTCTGTCTGAATAAGGAACTTAAACAACAGAATACAATGGGGTTGACGACACTGTTAACCATGAAAGAAGTTCCCGACAAATCTATCAGTATGCTTCCATAAGTACTCATCCTCCCGTCAAAGGCACGGCCGTAAATGCCCACATACAAGTTTATAACCCATGAAAATATGAAAACTAACGTTCCCAAAAACATAATCTTTGTTATGCGATTTATTCTTTGCATATCTGATGTCAGACTGTCAGGTTCTACTTGTTGCCTTTCGGTGGCTGTTTGTTGTCGCCGGTTAAACGCCCCATCCGCAGGTTCGGTTTTACCTTGCTTTTCGGTGGCTGTTTGTTGTCGCCAGTTAAACGCCCATTCCGCAGGTTCGATTGTACCTTGCCTTTGTGTAGCTCTTTGTTGTTGCCTGTAAAACGCCCCATCCGCAGGTTCGGTTTTACCTTGCCTTTCTGTAGCTGTTTGTTGTCGCCTGTTAAACGCCCCATCCGCAGGTTCGATTTTACATTGCCTTTCGGTAGCTGTTTGTTGTCGCCAGTTAAACGCCCCATCCGCAGGTTCGTTTATATGTTGTCTTTTGGTGGTTGTTTGTTGTCGCCAGTTAAAAGCTTCATCCGCAGGTTCACTTTTAAGTTCCTTTTCGATGACTGTTTGTTGTCGCCAATGTATCGCACTACACGAAGCAATTGGCTCAGTTTCACGTTGCGATGTTGAATCATTTATGTCTTTTGGCATGCCTGTTTTGTTTGTCTTCGTTAATTCGCTTGTTTTTAGAAGTATTCGGCCTTTAGCAACCATGTTGACCATTCCTTGCCCCAATGTAACATAGCTATGAATTGTCGTCGTCTGCTGAATGATATAATTTATGGTATTTAGCCTCATAATTTTGCTTCCTGCGTCTGTGCTGTTTGTTCCTTTCCTTATCGAGTTAATATGCTGTGGTCCCCACTTAATTCGATGTACTGACCTTCGAATTGCTTTAGCAAACCTTGATGACATAGGTGCTCGATCAGCAATGTCTGGTGATGTAGTATCAACGTTTGCAGTTTCATCAGTATTTTTGAAAATGCTGCTGCTTCCAGGGTTTCTTTGGTTTGTTCGAACGCGTGTTAGTTTTCTTCTTCGATGACGAAGTCTGAGACGGCGTACTACCATTGTATATGACCAGACGATTATAATGAACGTAACGATATAACATAGTGTCAGACAAACAATAAACACAAGCATTAAATTGCTCCAGTTTGTTTCACAATCGTTAACTACACCATTTAATCTACTCTCTATCAGACAAGGCGTGCAGCAGACAATGGTAGCCAGTGTTATACACATGCACGCGTACTTGGATTTGGCACGGGTAAACCACCTGCTGTGAGGTCTGCATGTTTTTACATACCTATCTAAAGCTATTGTGGCCAACAACAATGTAGTGGACATGCTTGTTATGTAGAGAAAATAATAATGGACAGCACAAATTAAGTCCGAAGCTATTTCCTTCCAAATGTCAATGTGGCATCTTATCCCATACACACTTGTTAAAACACCAGAACATATTAAGTCTAATATTGCACGTGTTAAAACCAGCCAGTCTGTGCTCGATTTTGTCGTATTTTTTAATTGTACCAGAATAATTATCCCGTTTCCAGGGACGCCAACGCAAGCTATAAGCAACATGTAAACAAACCTTAAATACTTCGCCCATAATGGCACCAACAGTTCCATGTACGTAGATTCGGTCTCGTTTCCGTAGTTATTTATGTTAGAAGATGCGTTCATAGCCATTTTACACGTTGACAATTATTATTTCTAAACAAAGTTACAACGTTCTACTACAAGAAAATCGACTTAACATTAGTTGTTGCCGAACCATGAAGTATTATAAATACATGCACAGTTATCACTAACCTGTTCCGTTGTGCAGTTACTTTATTCAATTTCACTAACTCCTTCCACTTTACAGTAACTTTAATATAATATGTTGTTTTACTAACGTCTTCCGTTGTACCGTTACGTTATGCAGTTTCGCTAACCTATTCCGTTGTTTAGTTATGTTATACAGTTTCGATAACTTCTACAGTTATGCTGTTTCATTAACCCATCAAATAATTGCAAAAACAACACCAGATTGCACAAACACCAGATTTAATTGTCACTAGTGATGCAAAGCTTATAACTGTATATTAAACCACTGGATACTATATATCACCAACACGCCCAAATAAATACCCTTTCCAAAGGCTGTATGATAACAACTTAAATTCATATTTAAACATTAACTACAATAGTAGCGGCTGCAACTTTTAACAGTTTAACCGTTCGATCAGTTATATAAAATAGAGGACTCGGAAAGACGCTGAAATTCCAATGTTTGTTAGAATTGCCTCGTCAGTTTCATCACAGACTATAGCTTCATCGCAAAAAGAGTCCCGGACTTTGAGAGCGCAAACATACAGCGGTGACGGCCAAGTGATTTCAAGTCAGAGAAAAGAAGCGACAGTCTTAGAAATATCAGCTTTGCTGAGAAACATATACCCCATAAGAAGTTACTTGGGGAACATCCCCGCTTGGCTAATTTTCATAAATCGCTTGGCTAATTTAACCAAATTTCTCATGGATGGTCTTTAGGTAGTATACGACGTAGGTTAAAGCGCCATTGCTAATACAGGAAAAAAAATGTATTCTCCTCAAGAACCCCTGAACAAGTGTTTACTGTTTTATTTAGAAATGCTAGGTACTAGAGTACAAAACTTGCAAACCGAATGCCCGGGGTAAACAAAAAGTCCACTCTCTGGGGTTCCGAGGTTTGTATATTGATATTTATCATGTTTTACAGAAACATATATTTGTAAAAGAAATGGAAACTTGTGTCATTATTACAGAAACTTCTGTAAAGATGATAGACACTTCGGAAAAGACGGTAGTAAAAAACAAACAAACACAAAAAATAATTAAATATTTTGCAAACTTCTGTTAAGTTGATAGAAACTTCTTTAAAGATGACGGAAACTTAGAAACTTCTTTAAAGATGATGGAAACTTCCGTGAAGGTGAATAGAAACTTCTGCATAAACGATAGAAACGCTTGTAGAAATAAAAGAAACTTCTTCAAATATGATAACCTATTATGAACGGATGACAGATAATGATGACAGATGACAGAACGGATGACAGGTAATGATGACAGATGACAGAGCGGATGACAGATAATGATGAAAGAACGGATGACAGGTAATGATGACAGATGACAGAACGGATGACAGATAATGATGACAGATGACAGATGAAAGAATGGATGACAGATAATGATGACAGCTGACAGATGACAGAACGGATGACAGATAATGATGACAGATGACAGAACGGATGACAGATACTGATGACAGATGACAGAACGGATGACAGATAATGATGACAGATGACAGATGAAAGAATGGATTTCATATAATGATGACAGCAGACAGATGACAGAACGGATGACAGATAATGAGGACAGATGCCAGAACGGATGACAGATAATGATGACAGATAACACAACGGATGACAGATAATGATGACAGATGATAGATGACAGAACGGATGACAGGTAATGATGACAGCTGCCAGATGACAGAACGGATGACAGATGACATAATACAGAACGGATGACAGAACGGATGAATGATGACGGATGAAAGAAATAATGGATGACAGATAATGATGACAGCTGACAGATGACAGAACGGATGACAGATAATGATGACAGATGACAGAACGGATGTCAGATAATGATGACAGAAGACAGAACGGATGACAGATAATGATGACAGATGACAGAACGGATGACAGATAATGATGACAGATGACTGATGTAAATATGGTAAAAATTGCAAACTTCTGTAAAGTTGATAGAAAACATTTGTGAAGATGCTAGCAACTTCCGTAAAGATAAGTATATACTTCTACAAACGTTTGGGAAGATGCAAGCAACTTCCGTAAGGATGATAAGTATAAACTTCTACAAACGTTTGCGAAGATGCTAGCAACTTCCGTAAAGATGATAAGTATAAACTTCTACAAACATTTGTGAAGATGCTAGCAACTTCCGTAAAGATGATAAGTATAAACTTCTACAAACCTTTGGAAAGATGCTATCAACTTCCGTTAAGATGATAAGTATAAACGTCTACAAACCTTTGGGAAGATGCTAGCAACTTCCGTAAAGATGATATAAACTTCTACAAATGTACAGATGAGAGACATTTCTCTTGCGATCATAATAAACTGTATCGTTTTAAATAGTGTGACGTTGACCTGTATGTGACCTGTGGGTGATACAAAAGTAACATAAATATAATTAATAATACAATATTAATTTAAATAATACTTTAAGACCGATGCAAACGGCAGTAAAAAACTGTTTAGGCGTTGCTGAACTGTTATATTCGCTGCGTTTATGATTAAATCACGTGTCTGTGTGATGATGTTCACACCTGGTGGGTACGTTTGGTGTACCAATACCAGACTTGGCGGGTAGTTGTACAAATATGGCCGTGTAATAACCACTTATTTAGTCTCTATCATCCAGACACACTCAAGCTGACTGCGAACGCTAGCAAGCGTCTGGACTCACTGTTCTTTAAAAAAATTGCCCGATAGACGACGCCAACCGTCAAAACTGACTGCGACTTGACGTCATTTTGATTGCAACATCAAAGTGCACGTTGAATAAGTTCCAATGGGATGTGTGTACGTCCTTATTAAATATACAATAAACTTCGTTTTATTGTAGTTTCTCTAAAATCATAATATAATTTTACAAACTGATGTTAAAATTTAATTTTTAGCATTAATCGTGATCCGCTGACTATGTTTGGAGTAATTTTATTGCACAACATTGCGCGTAACGTCACGTATTTTTTGACGCCGTCGTGACGTAGGGGGTGATTCCCACGGATTTCCATAACAAACTGAAGTGGACCAATCAGAGGCCGGTGATTTTGTTTTGTCCACACCTCGTTTTGATGTCAAATTTTTTAAAGAAGCTTTACTCCAGACCATCGTTTGGACTTCTTTAAGAGAAGTCTCGCGAGAGGTCTGGATGATCGAGACTACCACTTATTGTGTTTTTGTTGGATTTATTAAATGTGGATGTATGCCAGTTACCAATGCTGTGTTCTGGCTGGGATGATATATATAAAGCCCTGGTTCTGGATATGTAATAATCAGATACTGGCGTTGCGACGTGGATACATGTACGTAGCTCTTAGATATAGCGGAGACGTATTCCGCCGGATACGAGCGTTGCGACGTTGATACTTAGCTCTTAAATACACCAGAGACGTAATCGGATACTGGCATTGCGACGTTGATACTTAGCTCTTATTTACACCAGAGACGTAATCGGATAATGGCGTTGCGACGTTGATACTTAGCTCTTAGATACACCAGAGACATAATCGGATACTGGCGTTGCCACGTTGATACTTAGCTCTTAAAAATACCAGAGACGTAATCGGATAATGGCATTGCGACGTTGATACTTAGCTCTTATTTACACCAGAGACATAATCGGATAATGGCGTTGAGACGTTGATACTTAGCTCTTAAATACACCAGGGACGTAAACGGATACTGGCGTTGCCACGTTGATACTTACCTCTTTGATACACCAGAGATGTAATCGGATACTGGCGTTGCGATGTTGATACTAAGCGCTTAGATACCCAAGTGACGTAATCGGATACTGGCGTTGCGACGTTGATTCTTAGCTCTTAGATACATCAGAGACATAATCGGATAATGGCGTTGAGACGTTGATACTTAGCTCTTAAATACACCAGGGACGTAAACGGATACTGGCGTTGCGACGTTGATACTTACCTCTTTGATACTCCAGAGACGTAATCGGATACTGGCGTTGCGATGTTGATACTTAGCGCTTAGATACCCAAGTGACGTAATCGGATACTGGCGTTGCGACGTTGACATTTAACTCTTAAATACACCAGATAAGTGATCGTATAATGGCGTTGCGACGTTGATATTTAGCTCTTAGATACACCAGAGACATAATCGGATACTGGCGTTGCGAGGTTGACACTTAGCTCTTAGATACACCAGATACGTAATCGGATACTTGTGTTGCGACGGTGATACTTAGCTCTTAAATACACCAGTGACGTATTTGGATACTGCCGTTGTGACGTGGACACTAAGCTCTTATATACACCAGAGAGGTAATCGGATACTGGCGTTGCGACGTTGACACTTTGCGCTTAGATAAGGGATTGGATACTGGCGTTACGAATACTGGCGTTTCGAACACTGGCGCTGCGAACACTGGCGTTACGACGTTGATACTTAGCTCTTAGATATACCAGAGAAGTGATCGGATACTGGCGTTGCGACGTTGACACTTAGCTCTTAGATACACCATAGACGTAATTGGATACTGGCGTTGCGACGTTGACACTTCTCTCTTAGACACACCAGAGACGTAATAGGATACTGGCGTTGCGACGTTGACACTTAGCTCTTAGATACACCAGAGACGTAATCGGATACCGGCGTTGCCACGTTGACACTTAGCTCTTAGATACACGAGAGAAGTGATAGGATACTGGCGTTTCGAATACTGGCGTTGCGACATTGATATTTAGCTCTTAGATACACCAGAGACGTAATCGGATACTGGGAATGTAGCTCTTATATACACCAGAGACGTAATCGGATACTGGCGTTGCGACGTTGACACTTAGCTCTTAGATACACCAGAGCAGTGATCGGATACTGGCGTTGCGACGTTGATACATATCTCTTGGATACACCAGAGACGTAATCGGATACTTGCGTTGCCACGTTGACACTTAGCTCTTAGATACTCCAGAGACGTAATCGGATACTGGAGTTGCGATGTTGACACTTAGCTCTTAGATACACCAGAGACGTATCGGATACTGGCGTTGCGACTTTGACACTTAGCTCTTAGATACTCCAGAGACGTAATCGGATACTGGCGTTGCGGCGTTGACACGCATGAATGTCCATGGTGTAAATCCGAAAGAAATCAACTAAGCATCTTTTAGGTCCATGGATAGTATTTATAATGATTATGAAGCACATGTTTGATGTTTGATTAATTTCAGTTATGAGTACTTTTACGTTTATTTTGGTGTATTGGAATATGCGTTCTTTTGTTTTTTTGGAGGCTATAAATAGAAAAATGTGAACCTATCAAAATCTTCCAAAAAGTAGGTAAAATGGCTGATTTAGACTCACGGGGTGATCAGCATGGAATAACGTTTTAAAACGCCGGAGTAGGTATGCAAAGTTTAGCATTTCTTGATATGCAAGAGCATTATGAGTGCAGACATGCTTTTTGATACTTTTATTTGGTATGGAAACATGGGTAATTTTATGGTCTTCTAAGAAATGTATGACAAAATGATGATGTGGTTTATTTTTGCTCAAGGATTCAGGCTAAGGGCTTGTCATGGGTTTGTTGATTGAGAAATGTACATTAAACTGTGGAGTGCCCCCTTAGCTCTTAGATACACCAAAGACGTAATCGGATACTGGCGTTACGACGTTGACACTTAGCTCTTAGATACATGAGAGAGGTAATCGGACACTGGCGTTGCGACGTTCACACTTAGCGCTTAGATACACCAGATAAGTGATCGGATACTGGCGTTACGAATACTGGCGTTGCGAATACTGGCGTTGCGACATTGATACTTAGCTCTTAGATATACCAGAGAAGTGATCGGATACTGGCATTGCGACGTTGATATTTAGCTCTTATATACAACAGATACGTAATCGGATACTGGCGTTGCCACGTTGACACTTAGCTCTTAGATACACCAGAGAAGTGATCGGATACTGGCATTGCGAATACTGGCATTGCGATGTTGATACTTAGCTTTTAGATACACCATAGACATAATCGCTTACAGGCGTGGCGACGTTGACACTTAGCTCTAAGATATACCAGAGAAGTGATCGGATACTGGCGTTGCGACGTCGACACTTAGCTCTTAGATACACCATAGACGTAATTAAATACTGGCGTTGCGACGTTGACACTTAGCTCTTAGACACACCAGAGACGTAATAGGATACTGGCGTTGCGACGTTGACACTTAGTTCTTGGATACACCAGAGAGGTAATCGGATACTGGCATTGTGACGTTGACACTTAGCTCTTAGATACACCAGAGGCGTAATCGGATACTGACATTGCGACGTTGATACTTAGCTCTTAGATACACCAGAGACGTAATCGGATACTGGTGTTGCGACGTTGATTATTAGCTCTTAGATATACCAGAGATGTAATCGGATACTGACATTGCGACGTTGACACTTAGCTCTTAGATACACCAGAGAAGTGATCGGATACTGGCGTTGCAAATACTGGCGTTGCGACGTTGATACTTAGCTCTTAGATACACCAGAGACGTAATCGGATACTGGCATTGAGACGCTGATACTTACCTCTTACACGTAAACGGATACTTGGGTTGCGACATTGACACTTAGCTGTTAGATACACCAGAGACGTAATCGGATACTGGCGTAGCGACGTTGATACTTAGCTCTTAGATATACCAGCGATGTAATCGGATACTGGCGTTGCGACATTGACACTCAGCTCTTAGATACACCGGAAAGGTAATCGGATACTGGCGTTGCGACGTTGACACTTAGCGCTTAGATACACCAGATAAGTGATTGGATACTGGCGTTACGAATACTGGCGTTGCGGACACTGGCGTTGCGAACACTGGCGTTACGACGTTGATACTTAGCTCTTAGATATACCAGAGAAGTGATCGTATACTGGCGTTGCGACGTCGACACTTAGCTCTTAGATACACCATAGACGTAATTGGATACTGGCGTTGCGACGTTGACACATCGCTCTTAGACACACCAGAGACGTAATAGGATACTTGCGTTGCGACGTTGACACTTAGCTCTTAGATACACCAGAGACGTAATCGGATACCGGCTTTGCCACGTTTACACTTAGCTCTTAGATACACCAGAGAAGTGATAGGATACTAGCGTTGCGAATACTGGCGTTGCGACATTGATACTTAGCTCTTAGATTCACCAGAGACGTAATCGGATACTGGGATTGCAGCTCTTATATACACCAGAGACGTAATCGGATACTGGCGTTGCGACGTTGCCACATAGCTCTTAGATACACCAGAGCAGTGATCGGATACTGGCGTTGCGAGGTTGATACATAGTTCGTGGATACACCAGAGACGTAATCGGATACTGGCGTTGCCACGTTGACACTTAGCTCTTAGATACACCAGAGACGTAATCGGATACTGGCGTTGCGACGTTGACACTTAGCTCTTAGATACACCAGAGACGTAATCGGATACTGCGTTACGACGTTCATACTTAGCTCTTAGATACACCAGAGACGTAATCGGATACTGGCGTTGCGACTTTGAAACTTAGCTCTTAGATACTTCAGAGACGTTATCGGATACTGGCGTTGCGACGTTGATACTTAGCTCTTAGATACACCAGAGACGTAATCGGATACTGGCATTGCGACGCTGATACTTACCTCTTACACGTAAACGGATACTGGGGTTGCGACGTTGACACTTAGCTGTTAGATACACCAGAGACGTAATCGGATACTGGCGTAGCGACGTTGATACTTAGCTCTTAGATACACCAGAGAAGTGATAGGATACTAGCGTTGCGAATACTGGCGTTGCGACATTGATACTTAGCTCTTAGATTCACCAGAAACGTAATCGGATACTGGGATTGTAGCTCTTATATACACCAGAGACGTAATCGGATACTGGCGTTGCGACGTTGCCACATAGCTCTTAGATACACCAGAGCAGTGATCGGATACTGGCGTTGCGACGTTGATACATAGTTATTGGATACACCAGAGACGTAATCGGATATTGGCGTTGCCACGTTGACACTTAGCTCTTAGATACACCAGAGACGTAATCGGACACTGGCGTTGCGACGTTGACACTTAGCTCTTATATACACCTGAGACGTAATCGGATACTGCGTTACGACGTTCATACTTAGCTCTTAGATACACCGGAGACGTAATCGGATACTGGCGTTGCGGCGTTGACACGCATGAATGTCCATGGTGTAAATCCGAAAAAATCAACTTAGCATCTTTTAGGTCAATGGACAGTATTAATAATGATTATGAAGCACATGTTTGAGGTTTGATTAATTTCAGTTATGAGTACTTCTACGTTTATTTTGGTGTATTTGAATATGCATTCTTTTGGTTTTTTGGAGGCTATAAATAGGAAAATGTGAACCTATCAAAAACTTCCAAAAAGTAGGTAAAGAGGCTGATTTAGACTCACGGGGTGATCAGCATGGAATAACGTTTTAAAATGCCGGAGTAGGTATGTAAAGTTTAGCATTTCCTGATACGCAAGAGCATTATGAGTGCAGACATGCTTTTTGATACTTTTATTTGGTATGGAAACATGGGTAATTTTATGGTCTTCTAAGAAATGTATGACAAAATGATGATGTGGTTTATTTTTGTTCAAGGATTCAGGCTAAGGGCTTGTCATGGGTTTGTTGATTGAGAAATGTACATTAAACTGTGGAGTGCCCCCTTAGCTCTTAGATACACCAAAGACGTAATCGGATACTGGCGTTGCGACGTTGACACTTAGCTCTTAGATACATGAGAGAGGTAATCGGATACTGGCGTTGCGACGTTGACACTTAGCGCTTAGATACACCAGATAAGTGATCGGATACTGGCGTTACGAATACTGGCGTTGCGAATACTGGCGTTGCGACATTGCTACTTAGCTCTTAGATATACCAGAGAAGTGATCGGATACTGGCATTGCTACGTTGATACTTAGCTCTTATATACACCAGATACGTAATCGGATACTGGCGTTGCCACGTTGACACTTAGCTCTTAGATACACCAGATACGTAATCGGATACTGGCGTTGCCACGTTGATACCTAGCTCTTAGATACACTAGATACGTAATCGGATACTGGCGTTGACACGTTGACACTTAGCTCTTAGATACACCAGAGAAGTGATCGGATACTGGAATTGCGAATACTGGCATTGCGATGTTGATACTCAGCTTTTAGATACACCAGCGACATAATCGCATACAGGCGTGGCGACGTTGACACTTAGCTCTTAGATATGCCAGAGACGTAATCGGATACTGGCGTGGCGACGTTTACACTTACCTCCGTGATACACCAGAGATGTAATTGAATACTGGCGTTGCGACGTTGATACTTAGCTATTGGTTACACAAGTGACGTAATCGAATACTGGCGTTGCGACGTTAACACTTAGCTCTTAGATACACCAGAGAAGTGATCGGTACTGGCGTCGCGAAAACTGGCGTTGCGACGTCGATACTTAGCTTTTATATACACCAGAGACGTAATCGCATACAGGCGTTGCGACGTTGACACTTATTCTTAGATACGCCAGAGACGTAATCGGATACTGGCGTTGCGACGTTGATACTCAGCTCTTGGTTACACAAGTGACGTAATCGAATACTGGCGTTGCGACGTTAACACTTAGCTCTTAGATACACCAGAGAAGTGATCGGTACTGGCGTTGCGAATACTGGCGTTGCGACGTTGATACTTAGCTTTTATATACACCAGAGACGTAATCGCATACAGGCGTTGCGACGTCGACACTTACTCTTAGATACGCCAGAGACGTAATCGGATACTGGCGTTGCGACGTTGATACTTACCTCTTAGATACACCAGAGCAGTGATCGGATAATGGCGTTGCGACGTTGATACTTAGCTCTTAGATACACCAGAGACATAATCGGATACTGGCGTTGCGAGGTTGACACTTAGCTCTTAGATACACCAGATAAGTGATCGGATACTTTCGTTGCGAAGTTGATACTTGGCTCTTAGATACACCAGAGGCGTAATCGGATACTGGCGTTGAGAGGTTGATACTTTGCTCTTAGATACACCAGAGAAGTGATCGAATACTGCATTGCGACATTGATACTTAGCTCTTATTAAGATACACCAGGGACGTAATCGGATACTGGCGATCTCAAGTCATACAACATATTATACTGCCAGCATGTTTTTGCTAGAGAGTGGAGCTGCGAAAGACACTTCAAGCCTTGCAATATAACATACTGCCAACATGTTTTTGCTAGAGAGTGGAGCTGCGAAAGACTCTTCAAGCATTGCAATATAACATACTGCCAGCATGTTTTTGCTAGAGAGTGGAGCTGCGAAAGACATTTCAAGCATTGCAATATAACATACTGCCAACATGTTTTCTGCTAGAGAGCAGGGCTGCGAAAGAAACCTCTATGTATTCAACATATAATACTGCCAACATGGTTGCCGCAAGAGAGAGGGAGCTGCGAAAAACACCTCAAACCATACAACATATTACACTGTCAACCTGTTTTCTGCAAGAGAGAAGAAGCTGCGAAAGACACTTCAAACGATACAATATATTATACTGTTAACATGGTTTCTGCAAGAGAGGGAGCTGCGTGACACACCTCAAACCATACAACATATTATACTGCCAACATTGTTTTCGTAAGAAAAAAGAAACTGCGAAAGACAACTCAAACCATACAACATATTATACTGCCAACATGGTTTCTGCAAGAGAGAAGAAACAGCAAAAGACATCTCATACCACACAACATGTACTGTCAGCATGTTTTCTGCAAGATGGAGAGCTGCGAAAGACACCTCAAGCCATACAACATATACTGCTAACATGGTTTCCGTAAGGGAGGAAGCTGCGAAACCCCTCAAGGCATACAACATATACTGCCAACATGGTTTCCGTAAGAGAGGAAGCAGCGAAACACCTCAAGGCATACAACATGTACTGCCAACATGGTTTCCGTAAGAGAGGAAGCAGCGAAACACCTCAAGGCATACAACATGTACTGCCAACATGGTTTCCGTAAGAGAGGAAGCAGCGAAACACCACAAGGAATACAACATGTAATATAGCCTACACGTTTTCTGAAAGAGAGGGAGCTGCGAAAGACAACTCAAGCCATACAAAATATATTGCCAACATGGACCACACTTAAACAAATTAGTGTTTGCCCTTTCCCGAAAAACCCGAAGAAAGGGCCCTACCCAAATAATGTATTTTTATTTTTTTTTTTTTTTTTTTTTTAATATTTATTTTTTATAATTGCCATAATAAAAAAATGTATGTCCGCCGATTCGTTAGCACTTTTTCAAATCATCGTCAAGTGAGCGCTCGAAGGTCAACATTTACAGTATCTCTATGACAAGACTTGTGATCGCAATCTCGAACAGGGTCACATGTCGTATGTGGATGAATTGAACTGAATGTTGTTTAACGGCTCATCAACACAGTATAGGTTATTTAGAGCCGCCCTGTATGTGGATGACAACTTTGGATAGCGAGTGATGTGATCGTAGGAAACATGTTCACATATTTGGTTGATAAATAGTTTTAAGAAAATAGTCTTTGGTCGATGGTTACGATGAAAATTAAATTAAATGAAATTATTGTATCAAATAGATTATACCAGCACAAACATGCAAATACGTGGATTGAAGTCCTCAATGAAGTTATCAACGATTAATTTGGCCGCTGTTGTCAGGACAATTTACACATTTTTTTTAGCTTTCTGGGAGGTGAATATATATTACATGTTAAAGACAATACTGCTTCCTTTCTATTAGCGGCACCAGGTGGTGAAGGTTTATTAAAATATTTCAAGGGAATGCAAAGTTATTGAGCGAAAACATTGTTTTTATTTATAGTACCAGCGACCATGATGTTTTGCCCAAATGACTCGATTAACAATTCGCCTTCCATGAGGCGCACTTTGTGGTGAAGTTTCGTTAAATTCCATCAAGGTAAACTAAAGTTATATAGCGGAAACCAATTTTCGATTTATAATAACAGTGGACTTGACCTTAGACCAAATGACCCGAGCTTCCATGCACTGGAACTTGCGATGAAGTGTTATTAAAATCCCTCAAGGTAAACTTAAGTTATTGAGCCGAAGCCAATTTTCTATTTCTCGTAACAGTGACCTTGGACTTTGACCAAATGACCATAATAACAATCACAAGCTTCCTTTCCAAGGTAAACTACAGTTATTGAGGGTGAACCATGGTAACAGTGACCTTGACCTTTGACAAAATGACCCGAATAACAATTCCCAGCTTCCTTTCCATAAGCCGCATCTTGTGATGAAGTTTCGTTCATCTCCCTTCAAGTCCCTTGAGGGAAACTTAAGTTACTGAGCTAAAAACAATGTTTTATAGTAACAGTGGCCTTGACCTCAGACAAAATGATCTGAATAACAATCCCAATCTTCCTTTTCATAAGCCGGACTATGTGGTTTTCTTAAAATCCATTAAATATTGCTAGTTGTACAACTAGTAATTATCTAGTTTCGCACGGTGGTTTTAAATGAAAACACTACATCTATTTTAAATATTTTATTCATTAAAAGTTTATAAATGTGCCGGAAATTGCATGGACTCCAGTACGGTCTAAGTTTTAAAGAAAGGTTAAAATAACCTAAAAAGTTGTTAACTGATCCCAAACGTGAGCCTGGTAACTCTTAATTCGACGGTCCAGTGTTGGGGTTTGGTCTGGCTGGTTAAAGCCGTTTAAATTGTGTTATAGAGTCTGAATTCTCAAAATATAGAGTTATATATATGCCTCGTCATCAGTAGGTTTAGAAACAATATACATATGTTGTAAAATTTGCCAGTTGATGGCGGGATGGGGACTTTAAGTATTTTTAGTCTCATTTTGGGAAAAGTGCCTAGGCTATCCATATAGCAATCAAGACAGATAAAAATATCGGACAGGGAAACAGCATTCAAGGATGACAGTCAACCACAAAACACAAAAACAAACACGCAAACAGACAAACGAGAAGGCAAAAGTAATAAAAAATGCAAACGACATCACAAACACAAAAAGGTTGACAATAGGGCTACCGCCTTGGAACGGTCAGTGGCAACAAAGGCCACTGGGGGTTTAAACCGGTTCTAGTTTGCCACTGACCGTTCCAAGGCGGTAGCCCTATTGTCAACCCTTTTCGTGTTTGTGATGTCGTTTGCATTAATTTTTTATTATTGCTTTTGCCTTCTTGTTTGTCTGTTTGCGTGTTTGTTTCTGTGTTTTGTGGTTGACTGTCCTCCTTGAATGCTACTTTCCCTGTCCGATCTTTTCTTTTTCTTTTTATATGGTATTTCCTCAAAACTGGTGATCCTAGAGGAGTTACGGAAACTTTAGAGCCATTACTAAAAATCCTAGTAATATTATTAGAAGGAACATGAAACGAGGTTGCCGAATAAAGATTTAAAAGTGTAAGGCGTGCATATGGTTTAGTTCTAAAAAATGCAGAGTTATTTTGTGGAATTTGTATTGATGACGCAGAGTGTAACCGAAGAGGTGAACGATTTATTTTTAAAGTTTTAACTAAAAGGCTCATAATTGTTTTTATTGAGAGTAATACCATTCTGTGAAAAGCGAAATAATGGCCAATATGTATTTATTAAAGATACGAAATAGAATCGTATCAAAGATCCATATGAAATCATATTAGTAAACTTACGGACTGTTAAAAGAGGTCCAAAACTCACGTCAGTGTCTAATACAAGACAAGAAGGAAAGTTAAGGAAAACCCTAATAAAATGGGCCAAAATGTCGATGAGCACAAAACCTTCAACGCGGCATATGAAACACACGTGTTTAAGGAAAAACTTGATCAATTAATGTCATACAATCCCTGCAGGATGTAAAAATAACAATATTGATTGGATGTACAGGGAGACTTTTTACGGTCGCCACACGGCACAAACAACACTATTGTGAAATTAAAGACCGATAAAAATATCGGACAGGGAAAACAGAATTCAAGGACGACAGTCAACCACAAAACACAAAACACAAAAACAAACACGCAAACAGACAAACGAGAAGGCAAAAGTAATAAAAAATGCAAACGACATCACAAACACAAAAGGGTTGACAATAGGGCTACCGCATTGGAACGGTCAGTGGCACCAAAGGCCACTGGGGGTTTAAACCGGTTCTAGGGTGCACCGACTTACCCTACTGTCATCCCATTAAAACAGGACAGTGTAAATAAAGAAATCCCCGCCATGATCTTATCTCTAACCAACAAGGCAGCATCAATAGGCAATATAAGTAAAACACAAATATGCTCGTGTAAATATAATACAAAACAACGATAGCCTAGAAAGCCACAATGAAGGTACTCAATGACTTGGCAGAAGCCGGAGCAACAAGAGAATAAACCATTAAGGCACGACAGGAAAGATCATAGTCAAACATCAAACGCCACCGTCCCAATGGGCTTTAGGTAGGTGTCATCATAATTTAAATTCAAAATAATATATAGGGTCCTATAGAAACCACAGCGTCCGAACACAATGGCATCGTAGGTCCGCACTGTACTGCAAACAAGGACTTGAAACTACAATGAAAGAGACAAAAAACAACAGAAAGGGTGGTGAAGTCAGGGTTAAAAAAAACTAATTTCTGGCAAGTACATAACTACATCTGCATGTAGGTCTATGTTTTTGTATATAATAGAATGGATTCGTTTCTAAGCCACTTCCTTTTTGGGGTGTGTGGTGGGGGAGTGTGGTGGTGGGGGTGGGGGGGGGGGGGTGGGGGGGAAACATCGGATCTCTTTTAACTAAAGATGTGTACTGCTCTACCACAGAGCTAGTGATTACTATTCATATTAGGTCGGTGGTTTCACATGAATTATGTCCCATGAAAGAACCTGATAAATCGAAACCCTTCCATTGCCTCACGAAGTACTGCGGCTTGAACCCAGCCCAATATAGTTGAAGTACCAGCAATACAAAGGTAAAACTTGTAACAGCAACGGTAATTGGTCAACGCTTTATTCATGTGTTTTCAGTGTTCGATTTGTGAAATAAACCAAATACTGAGTTTTGGTCACTGTATTAGATGTTCACTAGCGACATAGTTTTAATGTAATACAAAGTTCTGCAGATTAAACAGTCGATTAAGACAAATTTGATGGGGTCGATTTTTTCCGCGAAAGTGATTAGCCAATCAACTCGAGTTTAACAAAACGAGATGTTTACGTACACATACTGAGCTCCATTCAAACTGAACGGGACAGAAACAGATAGAAGTGGTGTCTCGTCAATATGTGGAATATTATGTAAATTATTCATTGTTTGTGTGGATTAATTTTTCAGGGACAGGCATGGATAATAGGACGACCCGAAAAATATTAAAATCTCCTGTAGCAAAGCGAAGAAGTCGACTCGTTCCGAAAGACCAAAATGTGAGTTTGTTTGAAAGCTCTCGTGACTCATCTAGTTTAAATTTAGGTGCCATGCATTGATTGAATGGCAAAACATAGGTGTCTTACGCAGTGACTTCATACAAGAAACGTTTACACATGGTCTGAAATTCTTCACATAATTTTTGATCAAACGCAGTGCTTATTGATACAGGACGAGTAGAAATTCAGATAAACTCTTTAACAATTTATCAATTTGACCATTTCAATAATATGAAAAAGGCACAGCCTAAATGGGGATTTATCCAGTTTGAGTAACTAACTTAAGGTTTGGTTTGGCACGTTTTGCCTTTTTCAAGTTTAAGAATATATATAAAACTTGGAGAAAATTTAGTGGAGTGTCGTAACCAATGTGTGTTTAAACGACTTTTAAACGCATTGAGCGAAGGCGTCGGGAAGTTATCCACAACTCTGTTTCCATGTAGCTCTGCCACTGGGAGAAGAATTTATCCTTTTGATTTAAAAATAAGATTTTATTTTTTTTCAATTGTGGGGTTGGCTTGGAAAGGACGCCGTGCTGAGATTTGTATTGCATTGATACTTAAAGTGTCTTTGGTACTAGACGTCTTTGAAGATGACATTTTAACTCCAAAATGTCACTAAAAAAAGAAAAATAGAGTCACTGAACATTTTCACCATTTTTTTTCATTACATTAAATTTATTGAAAAACAAAGATTACTTTTCGATTACCTATATACATACACATCTTTGAAAACATACACAAACAATTGTAATCCTCATTCGTCTTTTTACTTTAAAAATACTGTTAAAGGGATATATATATATGGACCGTATCCCACCTTTTTCTTTACAAAAAAAAAAAGATTCGATATATAAAAAACGTATGTTATAATGCTTACTTTTGTTAAAACTTATATATGACAAGATCCTATGACATTTCTTTCAAAAACAAGTAAATATATATAGATCTAGGTTCTAATTATTTTTTTATTATAATTTCTATAAATTACACATATTTTGGAGTTACATGTAGTTTGACATTTTCGCTGTAAAAATACTGTACACACAATTTTGCTGACATGGAGATCGAATATAAAATATCAAACTGTATAATTGAGGATATTTCACTCATCTTCCTTTAAATGTAAAAAAAAAGGACAGAGATTCACATTCACGTGTTGTGGGATGAAAATTGAAATAAAAATTCCTGATTTCGGAATCAATCGAGATGCTGCGAAGGTGCATGATACAATTGTCAGATTATTAACGATGTCGCAACATACAAAGTGAACTAAGTAATGCCTATTAACAGTGTTAACATTGATAACAGACAAAAGGAAAATCCCTAGGTTTTATGGTTAGGAGTTTTCCTTTTTCTTTTTTTTTATACTTTATTGTGTACGAAACAACAATTCTATTACACCCATACCTACGTCTAGTTTGTAATTATCTCCAATAAGTATATGCGCATGATCTGGGAAAGATTGGTTGACGTCATACAGTGATGCATTAGATAGAATGTCTAAGAACACGCTGGGATTTTGTTAAGTACGTTAGTACTTTGAATTATTGCAGCTTTCGATGTTCCTAATTCTAAAATATGCCAACTTTAATAATTTCGTCATCATATTTTACTAGCACCTCAAACATCACCACAAATGCTTTCGCAAAAGACGTTTTTGAAATATTTAATGTTAACCCTTTAATGTTCCGATTAATCGATTGTTTTAAACCTATCATCGGTTTGTTAAGCATCCGATTATGAAGATCGATTATGAAAGTCTATAATCGATCATCGGTTAAATGTAAACGTGCACTTTAATTAACATTCAAAATAGAAATAAACATAATTATCCGGGAGACAACTCTTGTAAAAATGAGTTTGATACACAAATAAACACATTTATATCAGTTATAATAAAATACAGACTTTCATGGCATCAAAACTCAGATTAGCATACACATGCTATACTTCCTATACGGGTAAGTATTATCGAGGTAATTTAAAAATATCCATATTTCATTTCATGCAAAAATATATTTAAAGCATAATTCTGCATCTTGATCGCGGGAAGTAGGTAACTAGTAGATTTAAACAATATAGAAGATAAGCACACATATAGAATGTATGCATGCTAAACTGTTCATGACTCAAACCCGTGGTCCAAAGCACACAATTATAATGTGACATAAAAAAATAGTGGTTGTAATTTATTCGATAAATCTGAATTTAAACACTGTGTGTTTGTTTTCATTACCAAATGTTACGTTTAACTGAAACAAATAATAATATATTATTAAACTTATTTGCCAGGTGTGCATGTGAAAAGCCTTATCATAAAAGTGTTGTAATATGTATTTCTTAACTAATTTTCTAATTATAAACTGCGTTTTAAATTCTTATTAGTTAAAAAAAAAGTAATACATGTATTGTCAAAATTATTCATGGAAATGCTGGAAACTGAAGCCATTAGGGTTTTGTTCTCGGTTTATCGTGACTAATCTAAATCAAAGACCAAGATTCACTTTAGAAGATTCCTTCCATTAATTTTCTTTTCTTTTTCATTTTATTACTTAAAAAAAAAATATAATTACAAAATAATACATTATTTGCAGATTCGAACTCGGATCTCCTGCGTGACAGGCGGCCGTGCTTACCACTCCACTGTCACAATTTAATGACGTCATCATTAACTAGTATATATTTTAATGTGCGTTAGTCTGTTTCCGCGACTCGTGATACTTAGCAAGACCTGAGTAGTAGAGTAAATACAAGACTTGAGTAGTAGAGTAAATAGAGTTTTTTAAGACCCAAATCAATTAAAATTGTTCTGTTTAGTCGTATTTATCGATTATTAGTAACTGGCGAGACTACTGGCCAGTATTGATTCATCCTCTCTAATTGCGGAAAATAACGAAGAGTTCCGATGTCTTTGATCGTACATAGTCGGCCAATTCCGTCATTCTTCGCTTATGGCGAGATGTCGCGAATGGCGACCAGACAAGGGACATCGCCGAAGAGGCCCGAAGTGAATTTACCATGCCTATCAGCGGAAGTAGAGACTGGTTTCCCATTCCGTAAGCTGGACTCTCATATACTTGGCCGTAATCGGAAACCAAAGGGATAATTATTTTCAGACGAACAGTATGTGGAGAAAAGTTGATACCGTTAAGGGGATTTTCATCCCTGGCGCTTCGCGCCAGTGATAAATCCCCTATTATGTAGGATGAGTAACTCAGAATTTGTTTTCCTGCCCTGGATATTTTCGGTCCCGTCCCCTAGCAAAACAGAATTACGTTTTTCCCCTCTTTGGCTGAAAAAATGCCACTTTTTTTTGGTTTAACATTATTCCCCCCTCTAACTTTGACAACATTATTCACCAAAAATCACATAATATTATGTTTGGGATACATTTATAGACTGTTTTATCTAAAATTTACCTCTTTTGCATATTTGCACACCCAACATTTTCAATTTCTGCCTAATACACTGTTCCCCCTTTATCTCTAAATCGCATTATTGTTTGCCCTTTTACTAAAAATCACACTTTTTTCTCCCTCTTGAAGGGCCTGGACCTCTTCCCCTATTTCCGAATAAAAGCCCTGGTGCATCTATAAACGTCTGTATACATGTAAAAAAGCACCACAGACATCAAATAAATATGAATATCGGGTACCCAATATCACCACACTCCTCCCTCTTTCAACTTTAAGAACTGACCTAGCTCTTCCGGTCTTTCTAAACCCCCGGTGTCGCTATCCTGCGTTCACCAAGTTATCTTCATCACCAATGAGGGGGAAAAGTGTGGCTGGTATGGGATTCGAACCCAGGACAGGGGAGTGCTCTACCAGCTGAGCCAACCGGGCCATTCGATATACAAATTGGCAATATCACCACAACACACTAAAGAAACCTAGTGGCACCTGCGAGGCTGGAACCATTGCTGAACAAATTAAAAATATTAAATTACCATGCCATCCACTGGGTCACCAGTCTGGCGAGTTGGTTTATTTCAACACCGAGACCCATCAAGGTTTTTAAATAACCAATAAGCTGAGACAGACTCTATCTTTTTTGTAGTGGTGTACATGTACTTAGTGACCCTGACCATCAATGGGAGTTTAGAGTACGGACAGCCAGCCTGTCTGTACTGTAAACTTCCATTTATGGGACGATGGGACATTAGAGTGTGGTAAAGAATTAAATGATTTAATGTTATGTATTTCATCGATCATACTACAATTACACCTTAACATAAATACAATTACAATTAGGAAGTTCTGCATTTTGTCCTCTTCAAGGTTGTTAAAAAGCTGTTTGTGTTTATATAGATCTGCTAATTTACATGTACCGCACTGACACAAAATCTGGTTTAAACCAATAGTGAGTCATTTTAAATGACCTTGTTGAATCTGAAAGTATTTTTAAAATATCATATTAAAACATGCTTATATCTATAGTTATCAGGTAAAATTTGTAGTAATATCTTTTTACATTTTCTGCTCATCCATCCTGGTTTCACACCTGGTTTGTATCAGATTATTCCCCACAATGTTGAGATAGGTAAACCTAATATAAGTGCCCAGCATACTTTCACAGATTAGATCTTCTTCTGCAGTTATTGTATATGGGAAGGAAAATTATTGGTGTCATTCACAGTTGAGAGATTATAATATTGTTTGTTTGAAGTGCTTGTCTGCGATTATGTAGGTTGGGTAAGGCCAGAAAAAATTGGTTTGTTTCCGCTTACAGCTTCAAAAAAATAGGGTACTAAGGTAGGCAAAACTTTTTTTTTTATTATTATTATTACTTATTATTATTATTATTTTTGTTAATTAAAAAACAGTTTTAATATGATAAACTATACTGGGGAAGGTATTAATACCTAGATAATACATGATCTCCATTTAAGAAACCTTGGTTCATGGGTTCAACATTTTATTATTATTATTATTATTATTTTATTTTTTTGCAATAAAAACGTTAGGGTCGGCGGCTAAATAATAGGGTCGGTCGGGTTAGCGGAAACAAACACTTTTTTCTTTTAAGCCTAAACTCAAAGCAGATACTGTACCTATATGTATTCTAACATTTCGGGTTATACATTACGGGAAGTGACAATAAGGAACCTATGCAGGACTGCATGTGTACATGGGTGTAAACTATTTAAACAAATCTTCTACATGTATATATTTGTCCTTTAGCCCAGGAGTGTTTTATAGTAATTATACCCGAGCCTTATATTGGTAGAGCAGGCCTTTTTCTGGGTATTTTGGAAAAAGGGCTCCCTGCAAAAACTGGAAAATTTTCATCGGGGAAATTGCAAGAGTGGGAAATATTTTTATCGACAAAATACAGGATCTGGGAATTTTTAGAACAAATTATTGCAGCAAAATACAAGTAATTTTTAGCTCAAAGGATGGCGAGTTGTCCGTCGTCGCGTCGTCTGTCGTCCGTTACCTTTTACCTTGTTAAGAAGATAGAGCCTTCATTTTTCATCCGATCTTTATCAAACGTTAACAGATTGTTAAAACCAGCCAGATTTGACCAGTAACAGCGGAGTTATGGTCCTTGATTTAGTTATAAATGCTATATTTCACCTTTATAAGATGAAACGGCCTTCATTTTTCATCAGATCTTTAGAAAACTTTACAAGATTGTTAATATCAATGAAGGCTCGAAAACCAGCCAGATTGGACCATTTACACCGGAGTTATTGCCATTGATTTTCTGAATATGCTATATTTTGGCCTCATTAAGACGAAAGGGCCTTCGTTTGGCTAGATTTCAGTGAAACTTTGCAGGGATGATAAGTACCAAGCCTAGTTGTACATATAGTCACTGTGTTCCGGTTGATTGATTTTGGTGGAGTTATGGCCCTTTTAAATGATGTTATACACAAACTTTGTCCTGACTAGTTCGCGTGAACCCCTTGCCGGATTTAAAAAACTGTTTATGGATGATCAGTTCCGGGTCTGAGATGTGCATGTCATTGCCGTGTTCCAGTTGAATGATTTTTGGTAGAGTATGACCCTTTGAAGGTTTTAATACACAAACTTTGTCTGGACTAGTTTTCCTGAACCCCTCGCCGGATTTCAAAGAAACTTTGCAGGGATGATCAGCATCAAGCCTAGTTGTGCATATCTTCGCCGTATTCCAGTTGAATGCTTTTTGGCAGAGTTATAGCCCTTTAAATGTTTTAAAATCCAAACTTTGTCCAGATTAGTCTCTTATGAACTCCTTGCCGGATTTTAACGAATCTTGGTGGGGAAGATCAGTACCAAACGTAGTTGCACCTGTGTTCTGGTTGAACAGATTCTTTGGCCCTTTTAAGGTTTTAATGCACAAACATGTCCCAAGTAATTCTCCTGATCCTCTGGCCGGATTTTAACGAATCTTGAAGGGTCCTGATCAGTACCAAGCCTAGTTACATAATTATATCATTGTCATGTTCCGGTTGAATGATTTTTGAAAGATTATAACCCCTTATACATAAACTTTATCTTTAGCAAGCAGAGCCTACACAGGCCCTCTTGGGCCTCTTGTTTGAATCTTCTGAGACTTGATCATCTTTTTCCTGATTTTTGCGTTACTATTTACTATTATGTGACATGCTTGTTGTTGGTTTACCTGCATTACACTCGCTAAGAAAATTGCGCACCGAGAACCATACTGCGCTAAGTATATGAAATATCCGATTGTATAATTTTTCCAATTGTAAGGGCCCTGCCATCATTCCAAAAAGACTGCAAAGGAACACTGGGGTTACTTGAATTATAAATCACAAAATGTTTAACCAGTGACGGAGAACAACAGTAATATACTGTATAATTATATGCTTTAGTATTTATTTGTCTAAAGATTCACTAGAAGGTTATTTGTGTCTACAATTAGACCTTTATTGGCTACAAAAGTTCAAGAGTCTTTACCCACTCAACAACAATTGTTAAACTTAAAGGGTTGTAAA
Organism: Cyrtodaria siliqua; assembly: GCA_037043455.1. NCBI lineage: Eukaryota > Metazoa > Mollusca > Bivalvia > Adapedonta > Hiatellidae > Cyrtodaria > Cyrtodaria siliqua. Next base: position 7,560 of record JAWPHD010001466.1, on the reverse strand, counting down.
TTGCACTGAAACTATGCCTGGTTGATCTGTAGAGGGAGGATAGGTGCAACTTTTGAAGAAGAAAAAATGACAACTTGGTCAAGCTATAAAAATGTGTTGTTTGACAAATTTAAATGTGATGCAAACTGTTTATGGGGAAGGCCATGAATGTTTTTACTTCCATATAAGCGGGAATAGAGGTGGATGCATACATAAATTATATTGTGTATAATACTAAATGATAAAATTATAATAGAATTGTCTTGATGGCATTATTTTTTTTTCCACCAAAAATCGACCGGAGAGTTGGCCTTACTTAAAACAAATGCAGATCAGTTAAAGATTCCTAAGAAAAACATCAAATCGCAGGGACCTCTTCCCAATTGAAAATTTGACTGTTTTTTTCCCCAATTTTGGCAGAAATCTTTCCCATTCAGAATGCAACATTCTCTTGAGCAGAATTTGATAAAAAGCGTAAATAATGCAATGTGTTGTTTCGTCTGTGAAGTAATTATAATTAAAAATATAAATAAAGCATAGTATTGTCATATCTACCGAATTTATGAAATCTTACATTTTTCCCAAAATGAGAAAAAGTGCATTATGTGTTTCCCAAAATGGACAGGCCTAGGCCTCTTTCCAATTTGGTGGGGAAAAAGGCCCTGAATCGGTCTACCCAGTACTTTTAAAATGTAAATGCTAAAACACAGCTTACCCTTTCGCTGCCACAGCCGAAGACATTGATTTTTGTGACCATTGTAAACCCAGATCAACCTGTCCATAATGTGCATACTGATCAGGGTTTACACTGTACCCACTCAGTAAGAATGTTTTGCATTACACAAAATATCACTGGAAGGTTTAGCAGACGACATTTAAAATTTGGCATCTTGTTTTTACATCTTGTTGTGCAGACCAAATACCTGTGAGGACTATATGGGGTATCGCACTGGTCTGTTTTGAATTCCACTCTTGTTTGTATACACAAGCCTCATGTTAATGCTAATCTATGTTTACACCGAGGTCAGCCACTTTCACCTATTTGATATAAACATTTTCTGACCTGACACCCTATGAGAAGTGTGTTTGGACTAAGAGCACATATACCAATCATTCATATCCCATATTACCATAATCCCTGTGTATTGTCCCATGATGTGGCTTCGGGTTCGAATCCCACTGGAAGCTTGACTTGTCATGTTAGAAAGTGTCTCAACCACAAAAAAACCCATCATTTATGGCCTAAATAGTGCTAAAAATGACGTAAAACACCATTCAAACAAATTAAAATTAACTCTTTGACAATAACATTTTTATACTGTTAAGGATGGGTAAAACATTAAAACTAGAAAAAGTGTCCATGGACTTTTGGTATCTGAGAAATGGAGTTTAAAAAATTGAATGTAAAACTTGGACAGACGGACGGACGGACGGACGGACACGGGTAACAGCTCTATATGCCTGCTCGACAACAGTTGCGGGGTGGGGAGCCTCCACATTATTGGCGGAGCATAATTTAATTGTTCATTTTATCATTTCTTTTCATTAACATTGAATTAACTCTTCTTACTTTCATATCAGATAGTTGCGTAATGTTTAAGATGTTTAGTGTAGGAGTATGACCTGAAGAAACAAAGTGTTACTTTAAGAAATCGGGCATGTTGTGTGTAATACTTCATCATTTATGAATGCTTATATATACACCTGTATATATCACATTATGTGTACAGAAGATAGTGTCAGTATAGAGAAAATGTGGATGTGGTCATTTGAATTATTTTGTAAAATAATTGAATTATAGTCGCACCAACAGCTACATGTATTAAAGGTCATATGGCGACTAGGCCCGTGTGGCTCCGGGGGCCCCGTTTGGTTACTGGGCAAAGAATAGGGTCACTGCAGATCCGTTGGAAGGGAAGGCAGTGGGGTAGAACCCCCCAAATTAATGTTCATTTTATCATGTTTTGTTCATGCTCATTAAAGGTCTTCATCATGACCCCTGTATTGCAGGACCCCTGTATTACAGGTGTCATCTCTCTCACATCACTAGAGCAGTGCAGAAAAACTATAACATGGCTCCAGCGTAAATGGAGTGTCTACAATAGAATTTGAAGCAACTCTGCAGTTCAGGGTGAGAAGTTTCTAGGTCCGTTCTCCATATTTTATCTCAATGTACATGGAGGATGAGCCTGGCATGTTCATTCCTGTTAAGCGCCATATAACTTTCCTGTGTTGGTGCGCCTTAAAACCCCAATTCAGTTCAATTCATATGGCGACTTTACTTTTCTAGCTTCCATCGGTGGAGGAAGACCCTAGGTGCCCTTCGGGCAATTTTCGTGCACAGATGGGCATCTAGTTAGAACCACCGAAGTTGCCAGCTGGATAGTTTCCTCACATAAAGATTCCTAGGCTCATTAGGGATCGAAGTCACAGCGGTGAGGAGCTTATGATTTCAAGTCGGAGACTCTTACCACTCGGCCACGAACACCCAATTTTTTGTGAAAGATCTATTCCGTAAAAAGTGAACACAGCAATCTTTATTCCTAAAATCAATTGCTGCATTAATTTTGTTACTTCTTTTTTCATTTATATATACCCTTGTATATATATTCCTGATCATTGTCCAGTACGATGTATCATATTTTGCTAAAGTAAAACCGGTGCTATAATGATGCAGAATGAATAGTGCTTTGAAGTAATACATTAAGGTACATATGTATTTAAAGTCATCAGGCAGTTCAAAACTTCAGAAAGTCAACAGTATAGAAAATACATGCAAATGAATTATTTCGAGAAAACAACAACTTTGGAATCCCTTAATGTAAATATATCAAGCAGCTTTAAGCCAAGTAAACAATGCATAATCAGTGAGTGGCAATACAGTGTTAGCTATAAATAGATTGGGGGTGGGGTGGGGGGGGGATTGCAGCAGACAGAACACACATTGTTTACCTGTTGATTGTTAGTAATTCCCATGAGTTTTAAACAGATACAACATAATTTTCTCTTCCAAGTGATTAAATACATGTAGACTTGTATGTCGCATAAACTAAACATGTACACAGTAACTGTATTTATGATATTCATTAGTTTTATTATTATAAAACAGAGTCCACATCATTCAGCCAAATTGATCTACACAAATTGAATGTTTTCTTTTGAGCACTTTTATTTTATTTGTTTTCCTTGACAAATTGTCATCCATGTCTCTCTCTGATGTAACTGGTTTATTCACATTTTCATTCCAGTCAAGAAATGCCAAATGTGTACGAAAAGTGTATGCTTTGTCGGAAAAGTTTATTATTTTATCTTGGTACTGTAGTAAAGCGTTGTTGAAACTTTCAACATAAAACGTATCCATACTGTGCTGTTTTATATATTTGTATTTTTTCAAAGCGACAATTAGTAATTATTCAGCCTTTGGATCTTTGATTGTTATTTTACTGCTTTCAAAGTTGTCATCTGTTTTACATCTCGATAATCTGTGGCAGTGTTTAGATTTCCTTTATAATGTTCATGTATATTCAGAATGTTTGATCTAAGAATTTCTTTATTACCGCAGCAGTTATTCATACACCAGTAAAATGTGTTTTAATGCTAGCTGCTTTATCGGTGAGTTCATGATGCCATGTCTTACCTTTCTTGTATTATGGACCTGAACAAACAGTTTTTATTTCTTTTGTTATATTTTTAGTTGCATGCCATGTATCATTTGTGGAAATTGTTTTTGGCCTGTCTGTTTTAATGAATTTGTTAACACTTGCATTTGTGTCATTGCAATGTAATTTTATATCAATACCACTTTCTCCATGATTATGAAAAAAGTCATAAATTCGTTTTGTTCCAGTTGATTCATGTTTTTGGGATGAAGCAGAATCTTCTTTCGAAACATGTTCTGTTCTAAGAACTTTGTGAATATTTGCTCCAATGCATCCTACATCTGTACGATACGAGTATTTACGTGTACCATGTCGTGCATCAGTGAGGATGTTAATGGTATTATCATGTTCTTTGTTTGATTGTATTTCCATTTCGATGGCTTCCTCATAAGATTCATCTGTCATTTGAGTTACTACCCTGCTATATTTATTAAACACTTCTGATACATACTTTTCTCCCAAACACCCTATGCCTGCTGACTGGCAGAATCTATTAAACTGGTTGGGGAGCATCCCAGAGACTTTATATCATGCACGATTCTTTGATTTCCAACATTTGTTTTGTTCCATATATGGTGTGCTGCTCCACAAAATATCATGTTTTAAAGCACATGAACATTTCACAATTCCTACATGACCCTGGTATTTTATTGAAGAAACTACCAGCTTTTCCTTGCATAGTTTGATATGATCATTTGCACGATTAAGGAGATTTTCTATTTTTTCCGACGTTGTAACAAACATTTGATCTTCACTGTCATCACATGGTCTAATATATTGAAAAGAAGGATCATGAAAATGTTACTCTGTTTGATTTTCTTGCTCAATTTCTTGACGAATATCAATGTGTCTGCTTTTATAGGATTTCAATACCTCAAGCAACAGCTCTTTTAAGGTCATATTATTATGATTTCCTTCTCCTAAAAATGCTTTTATTTCTTTCACAAGATTGTGTATTACATATTTTCATTCTTCATTTTGACAAATAAATCCAATTTTCCCCTCAATACACGTTTTCTTTCTTTGAGCATTCCGTTTCTTGACTGCCAAAGGATTGTCTTTATAGTACTTTCTCTTTTGTCCCTGTTCATTAAATTCCATTTTGTCTTTGTGTACATTTGTTTAATGAATGTGTAATCTGTATACAGCAACACTGTTCCACAAATACCAGACATAATCAGTATTTACGTTGACCTTACATTATTAACCTATACTCACCCCTGAGTTGCGCTCTGTTTGATGTATATTCAAAGTATACACTTCCAATGGTATAAATAAAATAGATACACCGATATGAAGAAGGCTAAAAATATCGGACAGGGAAAGCAGCAGAAATTGAATTGGCCATTTATTTACTAAATGACATAATTGAAAAGTTATTCAATTCACATCTTAAAACAGTCATGTATAACATTCCGTGTATTTATTAAATTTGAATGAATAACATCAAAGGTGGGGGACGAATATAAACGCAACAATACAAAAACATAAAATGAAATAAGAAATAATATCTATCTATATCATGGTTTATGCAGATATAGTAAAATATGAGGTTTGTTGGATGGGATGGTGGGTTTCCTTTCTGTGTTTACTTTGCCTCTCGATCAAAGGTGATGCGTTATACCTACAACAGCGTAGAAACCACTCATATTTTCTATATAAGCATTAGAATAGTTAAAGCAAAACAACTTTAAACAAATGATTAGTATTTTAAGTAACATAAAAACATTTATTTAACAATAAATTATTATTTATGTTGACCTATACTCACTCCTGAGTTGCGCTCTGTTTGATGTAAATTCAAAGTATACACTTCCAATGGAATAAATAAAAGAGATACACCGATATGAAATTGAATTGGCCATTTACTTAGTAAATGACATAATTGAAAAGTTATTCAATTCACATCTTAAAACACTCATGTGTAACATTCCGTTTATTTATTAAATTTGAATGAATAACATCAAAGGTGGGGGACGAATATAAACGCCACATAATGCTGAAATATCTACCTTAGCAGGTATTACAGCAATAACCCCAATCGCAACTGTAGAGTGAGACAAGTATGTGAACTGGAAATTACAATTGTTACATTCATGTAAGCAATGATTAAACACATGTGAATATACTACATTTGACTACATATTATTATATATATGTCAAGACCTTTGATAAGGTTGCATTGTAAGATCATGTTCTGCTGGTCCAATTAGCCTGACTCTTAATTGGACAATTGCATTACAAGTAAAGTAGAGGATCCTTTTCTGCACTTTTATTTTTCCATTCGTTTTATTAATTTCTCATCATACATTTCAAACAAACATATGCGTAATCTAATTACCCGCAAGTCATCTCTACTTATGTAGGGTGACGATAATAAAATTTTGCAAAGTACGAAGTTTATGGTAACGGTAGCCCTCATGGAGTAGCTTTTTAGTTATTAAAATATTACGAATATTAAAGTCCTCAACTCGAGTACAAGATCTAGAAAAACGAATAAGTTGAGACACAAAGGCCCCATAAGAAGTTGCTCGGGGAACATCCCCATCTAAATAGGGATAATTAACGATATCAAAATTAAAATCATCTCTTTTGTCATAGATTTTACTAATTATTTCACCATTTGCAATAGAGAGATGTTAATCGAGAAAAGAAGCGTTACTATCAGAAATATTATCTTTGTTAAGTTGAAGTTCTTTAGGATATATATTATTAACCATAGAAGAAAGAAAGGGTTGTCAATGTTCAATATGTCATCCAGATATCGAGAGGTGTCATTAAAGAACCGGTTTAAACCCCCAGTGGCCTACTTTGCCACTGACAGTTCCAAGGCGGTAGCCCTATTGTCAACCCTTTTTGTGTTTGTGATGTCGTTTGCATTTATTATTGCTTTTGCCTTCTTGTTTGTCTGTTTGCGTGTTTGTTTCTGTGTTTTGTGGTTTACTGTCCTCCTTGAATGCTACTTTCCCTGTCCGATCTTTTTATATTTCTTTTCAATAACATTTGCCTGGATATCTGGTGAAAGACTCAACATGAAATCTCTTTCATAGCAATATAAAATCAAATCTGCGACAAGCGGTGCACAGTTCGTACCCATAGGGATACCAGCAATTTGTCTATAAACGGTGATTCCATACCGGACGAAAATATTATCTATTAGAAAAATAAGTGATTCACAAACTTCACGGCAAGTCCACAGTGTTATTGTCCAAACTGCCGTTAGTAAAAAACGTTTTAATATTGTTACAGGCCAAAAAATGTAGTATTTTCCATAGCAAAGGTTTTTTGAATGAGCGCAACAAGCTTGTCTTTGATAAGGGGGTGGGGTAAAGTAGTATATAATGTAGAAAAGTCGAAAGTACTTATAGATGAAGCTTGACGTTTATTGGACATTTTATCAAGAACGTCGCCTGCACTTTTAATAGACCGGGTGAAGCTGAAGAACGCAATCTTGAAGATGGCATGCATATGGCGGAGGACATAGCGACCTTTATACTTATTACACCCCCATGTCCAGCGGCGTATAGCCCCAATATCTAACAAAATTCTATGCCCCGAAGAGCGAAATAAACAAAATGAAATTTAGTTGGGAGCAGCGGTTATGGAGCCTGCGTATCACAATTAACAGCCAAAAGACTAAATTGAAAAGTAGACAACATATCCTATGGGTGGTTAAACCATACCCAGAGCCTTTATTGGCCGGAGTAGTGGAACCACCGAATCGAAACTTAAGTAAGAAAACAAAAGCCTACTTTCTAATAATTAAATTGCGTGTACGTTCGTGTCGGTAACCATTGTCCTTTTCTCTTTAATATCTACTCATTATTTAGCTATAACACGCACAGTGAACGTTTGAAAAACGTTTGTCCTCTTAAGTAATTCCTGGTAAAACATTACATCACCATATGTTAACCTTTGGAAC